>BSBN01000159.1:20682500-21245674 GCA_027924645.1 Cunninghamia lanceolata | reverse complement strand
AGGTATATAAAGAGATAGCGAGAAAGATATAAAGAGATGGAGGGGAGAGAGAGACAAAAAGAGATAGAAGGAGAGATAGAGTTAGAGAGAGGGAAAGTTTAGAAAGTGGGGTAGATAGAGAGAGAGAGAGAGAGAGAGAGAGAGAGAGAGAGAGAGAGAGAGAGAGAGAGAGAGAGAGAGAGAGAGAGAGAGAGAGAGAGAGATATGTAAATCTGAGATAGCGAGAGAAAGAATGAGATGGAGGCGGAGGGAGAGAGACATAAATAGGTAGTGAGATAAATATAAAGAGATAGAGGAATAGGGGGAGATAGAGAGAGATAGATATAGAGATAGAAAGAGGGGGAGAGAGATAGAGAGGGAGGGAGAAATATAAAGATAGAGTTAGAGAGAGGGAGAGAGGGAGTGAGAGATGGAGAGAGAGAGGAGGAGATATAGAGATAGTGAGCGAGAGGGAGAGGGAGAGAGATAGAGATAGAGAGAGGGAGAGAGATAGAGAGAGGGAGGATATAGAGATAAAGAGATAGAGGGAGAAATAGATAGAGATATAGATCTAGGGAGAAAAAGAGGGAGAGATAGAGAGATAGAGAGGGGGTGAGAGAGAGAGATAGAGATAGAGAGAGAGGGGGGTATATATATATATAGAGAGAGAGAGTGTGTCACATCTTGAATTTTTATTTCATTTATAATTTAGTAGCATTGATGAGACTAGTGGACATTACCTTATGATTGTTTTACTATTGGGTATTTTCATGTGCGTGAAGGTAATTGTCATTAATTTTAAAATTACATAAATTCAAAATTTGATATAATGATGGATTATCATGTTAGGATTATGGATGTATATCTTACTCGTGCTTCAGCTACAGTTTTATGGACTAACCTATTGATGAGAATTTGAGTGTGACTGAGTGCAGGAACATGTCGAAGATGAGAACATGATTGAGGTAGAGGCATCCTAGCTACCAGAAAGAGTTGGCATGACAGAAAACCTGATGCATGCACACACTTAGTTTCATACATGTTGCATCATTCATATTGCATTATTGAATGGCTTTATTATGCATTGTTACATGGTTACATAGTCTCATTTGTGCATTTACTTTGGATATTGGATGTGGTTGATATTTCATGATTAGTTAATAATGTAATTTTGTTCGCAAGTATGTTCATTTCAATTGCAAGAGTTCACCATATAATCATACTTCTTTTCGACTTTTGATCTAAATAAAATTATATAGGTTGTTTTCAATAGATTTATTATTAATTATTTAAATAATAAATATATATACTCTTGCATCATAAAATATTTTAAATAGACTTAAAATAAGCATATATATTTATAGATACATATTTATAATTTAAAAAATATATAAAAATCTATATATAATTATATAAAATATAATCATGCAATGTTAAAAATAGAGTAAACGAAATATTAAGTGAAGTTTTGAATTAAAAAGCTAGAAATAGAGGCACATTGGCTAGTCACACACCCATGATAATATGCAGGTGTTAGTTTCAAGGAGGGAACTGAAGAAAACTTAGCCCAACTGGAGTGAACTATTTTGTTTTAAAACTGAAAATTCTCTAAAGAGGTGGAGATAAATGCTGTATGGGAGGGTGTATATGCACTTCAAGAATCTTTAGAGTGGGAGAGAATGAAAGGAGATCTGACAAATGACAGGGTGATCACAATGATTATGGCCTTCAATTTGCAATAGGAAAAGGAGAACCAAATGAAAACTTAATGGAAATCATATGTATAATAGATAGAAGGAAGATCTCCCAAAAACTCTCCCATTTTCATCTTACTTATGTTCTCATAGTGATTATTATATTTGTTTTTAACTAAAGTCTGAAGTCTCAGAGGTTCCAAGTTCGAGCACGCTGTGACAGTCTCAAAATGTTAGGTCACAGTTATTTCAAGGGGTTTCTTTTTTCATGGATGTGTATTGACAAATAGGTACATTATAGTTTTTATTGGTATTTACGCAAGCCTCTTGAGTCTTTTTCAATAAATTTATGTTCTATGATATCTCATGTTCTATGTTGCTTCTTTTAGTGGTAATGCATTGGTAGAAATTGTATTTAGTGTGGTCAATTCTCATTATAACTAAAAAGTCAAAATAGTTTATGATCCTCTGTAATAACCATGCCTTCTTTTGCCCTTTTAAATTTGTAAGTGGGATTTTATCTATAGAAACTACTTTGCTTTGGCTTACTATTGATTATTTATGGCTTCACTACAAAAATAGAATTTGTTCTTTCCTTTTTATAGCAGTGATGATAGATGGTCGCCATGTCCCAACAATCTCCCCTTCGTGCATTGTCATAATACCTATTGAGTGGTGGGAAGCCAGTAACTCCAATCCACCGATTAGTTGTTTCTTGATTAGTCGTGTACCCATATCCCTGATATTTTCTTTTTCTTCTACCAAATGAACCTTAATTTTGGTATTTGGTATATAGTTTATTTTTTTTTCGTGTTTTGATAGGCAAATGCTTTGTGATATAATCCCACTAAAACCAAAAATTTGTTTAAGAGATGCAAATTTACCCTGCTTAATTAAATGTTCTTTCCCCTTGCTAAATGGAACCTCATTCCTTGTTTTCCATCCAAATGCATGCTGCCACCAGATTTTCAACCGCGATGGTGGAAAATTTAAACATGCCTCAACATTGGCCATAATTACAAACCATCAATTTTTATCTTTTCCTCTGTGCTCAGCCAATTAAAAAATTCTCTTTATCCAATGTGATTTTTTTTTGTTTCTATCTAAATGAAATGAAGCTCATGTTTGACATTCTTGGGCTTCTCAGGGAAGAGTAGTAAAATGAGCTCAATTTATTCAATGGTCATTAGAACCAAATGGCTCTTCTCATACTAGATTTGGCAGCAACCCCAAACTATGGAAAATAATTCAAGAAGAAAGGCCTTTTGCTGGTCACGATATGATAGTAATTGACGTTTGGAAGTGTTGTGTAGAGTCAGATGGAGAGAGGCCCAAGGTTTAAAGCCTTTGAAACACAAAAAGATCCATCTACAAACACAGACACAACCACTAAAACTTCCACTTTAAATCAGAAGGAACCAATCGAAGGGTGGGCAATTGATACACTAGATTTCCGCAAAATATCAAGAACATTAGAAAACATCACCTAAACATACAAGTAGAGCACTGAACCCATGCTCTAGGTTCATGCAAAATAGAACAAATAGAAAAATCTAGTACTCTATTGGTACCTATATGAACAAATGATGATAAACCTTGCAGAAGAGACATGTTTACTCTGATGATAAAGAACCCATATCTGCTAGATTATGAACCAATAACAAGTGAAGTTGATACCGAGCTCGATAATAAAAAAACTCAGATTGGTATTAAATTAGTCTTTCTTTTGAGATATTTTCACATGTAATGAGGGTTATATATACCCAGATATGTATATAGGCACACACATGTATATATTTTATCATGTTCAATCCTTTCATCTTTCTTTATATAATTGAAATCTCTTTATTCTTGTTACAAACACAACAAGAATATGGTTAGGAAAACATGGTATATAGTTTTGCAATTGAAATAAATATTGCATGGAGTTCATTGGTAGAAGTATAATATGCATAAATCATTATAGATATCGTACTTGATAGAAAAGTATATTCACATTTATTTTTGCAAGATAGTAATAGTAAAAGTTTATTGGGCAAATGCATGTGTTATCATGGATTGTCTTTGCAAAGAAATTAGTTTATTTTACTATGGGTTTGTTGGGATTTTCTTCTAGGATAGGGTGCCAAATGTCGGCTAATAGAGAAGGTTGATCCTCTTTTCAGGATCTACCAATATGGATAAGTGCTTTGGCCAAAGCTGCGTGTTCACTAAAATAGATGAAATCGCCTAGTTTATATTGATATGTTTCTCTGCCACATCCTGATAGTAGGATAATGCACATTCTAGTTAGAAATGCATGTAGATATTAGGTTGCAGTGGGTTTTCCTCCTACCTATTGTTTCTAGTTTGCTAGGCACTTCATGCAGGGTCGGGTATCCTTCATGTTAGGAAGGATTCCAGGGAAGCGTAAAGCTTCGTGGTTGGGCGGAAAAGCGCCTAGGCCATGTTCCCATCTTTAGCTTGCAGATGTCCGTGTGGGTTAGTGGTGGCCGATGATAGTGATTTTATTCATTTATCATTACTTGTATAATTCTTGTATATGTAAATTATTATTGTATAAAATCTCGACTATTTGGCATGAGAGCCAAAGTTGTATCATTGTATATCATAATTTCTTTTGCTAACTCATAGTTTAGGTGCGTGTATGTTTTAAGATGTAATTTGACATTTTTTGGCATATATATTGAAGATGTATATATATATATATATTTTGTAAATTGGGATGTTTATTTATTACCCCATTATAGTTATGGGTGGCATACTTTACATTTGGTATCAAAGCGCGGTTACAACATTGGGAGCTCTGGGGTGTTTTATGTTGCTCAGTTTGTTTGAGCATTTTTGGGTCCTTGTGTGTTTGCATGCTGTGAGTAGCATGTGCCTTCTTTGATTTGTCTTCCTTGCATGTGTGTGGTGAGGAATACATTGTGGTTAGATAGACCCTAGTGGTTGCCAAGAAGTTGCTTAGGTGTGTTTTCCTTCTTGATGTCTTGAGTTCTTGGCATGAACCCTTGTAGTGTGTGTGAGTGCTTGAGTGACCTTTGTAGGGTCATGTTTGTGCTTGTGTGACCACTTTTGATAGTGGAGTTATGGGAACCTTTGTGTGAAAGGAAATACCATGTTTTTGAGTGTGATTGAAGTTGGTTTTATCTTTTAAGAGTTATGCATGTGTATGTGAAAGAGATGATGTTTTGATCATATGCATGATATGTGAAGAATATTGTTGTAGTAATACTAGTTAAAATGTACCTTGCATTGTGCACCTTATTGTGTGTATGATTGTTGCAAGAGTAGCATATCCTCGTAATGCTTATCATATTTGTTTATTAATTGCCTCTGTATAGTGATTGGTAATGCTTGCTTGAAATGCATATTGCATTGTCTTATTGAGAGCATGTCCTTGGGTGTGGATTAATTATGTAGTTGTAAGAAAGATAGTGTTACATCACATTGCTGGAATAGATCATTTAGGTAATGACTTATGTTCCTAGATTGCATTCTTCCCTAGGATTCATGTGGGAACTTGGGTGTAATTATTGCATTGCATTATTTGAAGAGTTAAAGAGAAAAGGGGTTGTGAAAAGGGTCATTTGCATAGTCCTTGTGATGTTTGAGGTGTTAGAATCATGAGTGAATTAGAAAACCCTTCATCTTGTGACTTTGAGTTGTGATTTCCCCATTGCTTAGTGTGCATTTAGTATGCTTGTCATCATGATGTGAAGAAATTTGGCCTCATACGAATGTTGCATTAATGTTGATTGTGTGGTTACGTAGAAACGATCTCATGTTATAGATGTGATTGGAGTCTTAGAGGACTCATTTGATTGGTGTGATTGAGTGTGTTCTCTTAGTCACCTCAGATTTTGGAATCCAGGTGTAGTGTAGCATTGTACTCCCTCTCTAGTGGCTAGAATTAGTCACGTAGTTCATGTAATGTGGAACTCTTGAACTTTGATACTTTATTTATTTGACTTTGGTGAATTCACTAAACATTGTAAGGGCCAACATTGAATTTTTATTCTTATTTATGAATAAGTATAACCATCAAAGTTTGATAATTATTTATCTTGTGACCTTTATGGTCATGTTCGATTTATTGTTGAAATTGAGCTTATTTTATGCCTTATTGTTGGAATTGACTTTTCTTCCATTTTTCTATTTTATTTATTTATTATTGGCGGCTATACTTGAATGTTTTAAACTATTGGTCATGTATCTTGTTATGTTCTCTATCATGTCCATGATAGGCCTCTGATGGATAGTATAAGGGAGTAGAATGTGGAGAATATACTAGTTCTTGGTGTGCATGTTACTAGAACTATGGTAGATTAAATTCCTTGGTTTGTTGATAGATGCAAGCGAATATTGTGTGAAATGTTGATAAATTTTTTAAATGGTTTTGTCTTTCTATGGATCACTTAGTGTGAATTGAATTCTTGTATGAGCTTAAATGTTGACTATGTGAATGAGATATGTAGAGAACTCGTTTGGATTGAATCTTTCTTTGAGTAATTGCATTTGGTGAGTGTTTTGTTGTTTGAACTTTTTGGTCTAGTTTAGTTAAGAGTTGAAATGGTGTTGTGAATAGCCTTGCACCTTGTTGGTGTGTTGTTGCAACCTTAGATGTGATCCTAGTGAGTAACAGGTTTCTAATCCTTGCTTGATGGAAGTGCTTATGCTGTTAGAGGATGTGGTTAGACTCTTCCCTCTGAGAAACTATTTGTTTGATCTTAGCTTTGATGGTGTAGAGCTACAATGTTATAGAAACCCTCTATTTAAGAGTTGAATGTGAGGAAGTACCTCATGTAGGGAAACCATGTCTAGAGTTGAGGCATGCTTTTTGTTGGTTCCCAAATCTACACACATCAAACTCTAAATATTTGCCACTTCTTATGATCAAGCTTAATAGAGATCTGGCCAACAGAGTGGGAGATTGTTCAGCAAGGTGGGAAACTGCCCACACTTATCTCCTCTGCACTTCAGGTTCTGCCAAACCTAGGGGGTGTCCCTTATTACAAAAAAATTGTCTTTCACTGTATCATGCATATATGTTCTCATATGTTTGTACCAAGATGTGTAAGATTAATCCCAGACTGACAATGTTCTTGGATTATCTTCACTATTTAGTTTTGAGAACATGCAACTCCTACACTAAAACAAAACAAAACATCAATGAAATGATTGAAATGATTTATCTTTTAAATTCTTATCATTTCTAGACCCCTGGGCAAGCACATTTTTGGATCGATGCCTTGTTAGGGTAACAAAGTCAAAATCCCATACTACAAATGTTCTTTTTATGACAACATAACTTCAAATTTAGAGGGTACTTCTGTATCAATGATTTGCAATGACACACCCAAGAAAGAGTATTTCCTACAACTCTTCTTCAATAATCCCTAATGTAATAAATCACTTGCTATGTTTTGCTTAAAGCATGTTTTATCCAATCCTTGATTAGAAGTAGTAAACAAAAAAACTTAGTACAACAAATGTGTATAAGTGAAATCCAAAACCCTTGATTGATTCATTCACAAAAGAAATGCATACATTCAAGGAGACAATTGTAGAAAACACACACATATAGTGTTTTTCATATATTGCAATCTAACTAAAAATTGTCATACAAGAATTTTATTCATATGTAGGTGAAAATTCTACCCTGCAATCTTGACAACACGCCCACTCATCTATTACATAAATCACTCCTCAAGATGTGGATAACTTGTATCCAAAGTCCATAACTGAGCTCCTATCCCTTTTCTATTCTATATCCACCTGATCACTGCCTATCTCCTCCATACTACAACATTTGAAACCCTATATATATGCAAATTATGTCAGCTAGGATTTTCGTAGTACAAATTTTTAGTTACAACACATTTAATGTTTTTGACTTTGACAAATGTATCCCCCTTTTCCAATTGGACAATTTGAAAACAAGCTCTTTCAACTAATCCTTATTTGTTGTGCTACTCTTGTGACAACAATATTCTGGGGTAAAAGAATGTTCTGGAAGACTTTGAAATCCCTAAACAATTTAGGACGAATATCTCTTGTTTTGTCCCATTTTCAAACTCAGATCAAAGGCTACTAGGAAGGAAACATGACTCCCCATCTTTCAATCTCTTGTTGTCAATCATCAAGTACCCTGAGATTGCTAAGGAAACTACCAATAGTTGAGGTAAAAGGTAATTGGGAATGCCTTCTAGAAGGTGATGCCACAAATGTTACCCCTAGGTAAGGACTTCTTTGACTTGGTGTAGAGAATCCAAATCTTCCACTTCAAACTAGGCCACCCAAATGTAATGGCCTTCCCCTCTTGTAAATACTATGTACAATACCCATGTTGGTGGCTAATGTAAAAAGTCATAAAAACAAGTCCACTTATAGTAAACATGGAAGGAGGCCCTCTACCTGAGAAATTTCCTTTCTTCGACCTCCTTTATTCCATTTTAGGCTTCAATAGGTTTCGCATGCTTGAATTCATATCTGAAAGTATATGGAGATCACATTGCAATATTTGAAGCAAGAAATGGAGACGCAAGGCAGTCATGGCTAACCAAATCTTGACTACAAATGCACTTCACACATACCACATATACCTTTCTTAATTACCAAAATCTGACTGAGAACTGAGATCTAGTGAAAAATTGTGTTATTTGTCAAATCATGATCCAACACACAAGTGAAATCCTAAATTTGAATGTGGTCTGTTGATCTAAGAAAAATAAGTGGCCTTAGATGTCTTCAAAAGAAGGAAAATCTACCTCAACCATCAAAGAAATAAATGTCCAATCAGGAAATGCTAGAAATGATAGCTTAATCAACCAATCTTGTCACATGTTGCTTTATTACAGTAGCACAAGCCAACAAGGACCCACACTACCACCTCTGCACTTGCATGTTGTGCATTTGCTCTTGAGTCAAATCCAAGTCCAACTGTCTAGTTGTCATATTATCACAACAGCGCAAAGAATATTCCACAATATCTCTCTGCAGTGCGCAACCATGATCCAACATGAAATAGACACGTAGCAATGAATTCAGCAAGCAAGAACCTAGGTCCACCAATTTGAAATCAATGCTCATTACACAAACACATGGCTAACAAACCTGACAAATTTGATGCTCGTGATGCTGCGATAAACATCCACCTATCTTCAATAGGGGAGAGGCCGGTCACTAGGCTCATGGGGCCGCTTATGAATGAAGCTTAGGACATTAAGTCACAACTTAAGTCCAAATAACCGCCTATCACAAGTCATCTTAAAATTCTGTCACAAGCTTCTAAAAGTTACAAATTAAGCCAACATTCAAGGTTCAAGACCACAGAACAAAGAAATTATAGGGGGTCCACCACTTTTGGTCAGGATGAACATGAGATAGTGGTGCCTATAACCTTTTTGAGTTAGCTTTCCCTAATCTTTGAGTTCTTTTATTACGGGTAGTGCCTGAGGAAGGAATGTGGAGAGAGTAATCTTTTGTTTGCAATTCACCTTGAGAGTGGATATGGTAGACTTGTGAGTTTCCTTAGACTTAGTTGAGAGCTTGAGAGTTTATCCTAGCATAGTTGGGTCCTAAGTTTTACAGACTTGACTTGCTTGTGGTATCTTGCGCCTTTTGGCTAGCACCTCTTCTCATAGAAGTGGTAGTTGGAGGATGGGGTGGTGTAGTCTCAAAGGAGTTGTATGCATGATGGTTGGTTTTGACCTAGTTGGTGCACCTTTGGAGATTTGTTTTATTGTTTTGAGATCTCAACCTAGAAGGACTGGTCTTTTGAGAGTATGTTGTGTTTACCTTGTGATTGCAAGTGCATTATGATGCTTGATTCATGCTTGTATATGTCTATGATGGACTATGATTTATGCCTCATTTGGTGTGATTTGGAGATGTGATTACTTTCCCTTTGCTAGAATGTTGTGATAACATTTTGTTATGCTTTGGCAAGAGTGCCATAAGTTACTTGAATGCAATTAGATGGTAGTTGTACCATGTGTTGTTTTATGCATTGTATTGGTAGTTGTGCCATGTGTGTTGTGTCCATTGATTGACACACTTTATAGGATCCAAGAGTGGTGCTAGTGGAGCCCACTCAAATTCTTGATAGACGCAACATTAAGTTGCATAATGGAAAAATTGCTTGGTATAAGATCCAATGGGACTAAATTTTGTGGATAGTGCCACATGGGAGGATGCAGAGGAGATAGATCATTCTTTTCCTCATTAGAGGAGTTTGTCTGAGATACTTAAATTACATTAGTCTGACACTTTTATTTGCTTTAGTGTGTGTTTAATAAGACATCAGGATGATGTCTCTTCCTAGTGGGGAAGGATGTCACATCTCAACTTTTTGATTTCATTTATAATTTAATATAATTGATGAGACTATTGGACATTACCTAATGATTGTTTTACTATTGGGTATTTTCATGTACGTGAAGGTAATTGTCGTTAATTTTAAAATTGCATAAATTTGAAAGTTGATATAATGATGGATTATTATGTTAGGATTATGGATGTATATCTTAATCATGCTTCGGCTATGATTTTATGGAATAACCTATTGACGATAATCTGAATGTGAATAAGTGTAGGAACATGTCAAAGATGAGAACATGGTTGAGGTAGAAGCATCCTAGCCACCAGAAAGTGTTGGCATGACAGAAAACCTAATGCATGCACACAGTCACTTATTTTCATACATGTTGCATCATTCATATTGCATTATTGAATGGCTTTATTATGCATTACTACATGGTTACGTAGTCTCGTATGTGCATTTAATTTGGCTATTGCATGTGGTTGACATTTGATAATTAGTTAATTATGTAATTTCATTTGCAAGTATGTTCATTTCAATTGCAAGAGTTCACCATATAATCATACTTTCTTTTCAAATTTTGATCTAAATAAAATTATATAGGTTGTTTTCAAATAGATTTATTATTAATTATTTAAATAATAAATATATATATACTCTTGCATCATAAAATATTTTAGATAGACTTAAAATAAGCATATATATTTATAGATACATATTTTTAATTAAAAAAATATATAAAAATCTATATATAATTATATAAAAATATAATCATGTAATGTTAAAAATAGAAGACATAGAATATTAAGTGAAGTTTTGAAATTGAAAAGCTATAAATAGAGGCACATTGGCTGGTCATGCACCCATGATAATATGCAAGTATTAGTCTAAAGGATGGAACTAAAGAAAACTTAGCCCAACTGGTGCAAACTATTTTGTTTAAAAACTAAAAATTCTCTAAAGAGACAGAGATAACTGTTGTACGAGAGGGTGTATATGAACTTAGAATCTTTGGAGTGGGAGAGAATGAAAGGAGATCTAACAAATGGTAGGGTGATCATGATGACTGTGGCCTACAATTCACAATAGGGAAAGGAGAACCAAATGAAAACTTAATGGAAATCATATGTACAGAAGATAGAAGGAAGCTCTCCCTAAAACTCTGCCATTTTTGGCTTAATTGCATTCTCACAGTGATTATTATATTTATTTTTCCTTGAACTTGAAGCATATTAACTAAGGTCCGAATGTTGGAATTAGTCCAGACAATTGAGAGGGGGGTGAATCAGTTGTCCCACAAATTTAAACTTTTCTGCTTTTAATCTTCTTTATCAACTTACAATCAGATAAATATTAAAGCATGAATCAACAACACAAGAGCATAAATAAATTGAGGCCACATAACACTAAAATTTTTACGTGGAAACCCAATTAAGGGAAAACCACAATGGGGGTTAACCCACAAGATTCGTACCTTGTTAAAAGTACTTAGAAGAAAAGAGAAGGCACATGCCTTTGGGCTCACTGTCCAGAGCTCACTACTCAAGAGAGGCTTACTGCCTACATAATTTATGTTTAACACAGAAAGAATTAACTGATAAATAGCATCTTCTTCATGCCTGGTTTAGTTTCATTGAATGTTCACAAAACTTCTGCTCTGCCTCAAATACTTCTTCTCTAACTCTTCATCCAAAACAACTCTTGTTCTTCTACTTCTCCTCTACTCTGTTCTACCTTTGATCCTTTCTTCAGATTTTATTATTTTTGCACAAGGATAATTTTCCATACTTCAACTACACACCTTTATATGCTTCATCAAACTTGGAATAAACATCAAGGTCAGCTTGACTTAACACGGATCACTATACTATCGGCCAAACATATCTGAGACTTGAATCTACCTCCAACAACATGCCACACTCTAGAGAATTGCTCTTAGATCATCCGCAATACGCATGAATCATTTAGTCAGGCAGGACTGGGAAGAATAGCAACACAAAGAGGGAATTATTCAATAACAAGCTCAAACTTCAATGCGGACATCCAACACAGCAGCCACATGATCAAGAGATCTTCACAAGCACATTGAATTCAACAAAAACATCTGCACTCCTCCAAATCATCAGAATCACTTGCATCTTCATCTGGAACCTCAAGAACACTGTCTGTCATGACTGTCATACTAGAAAGATTGCTTGTGAACCTCCAAACCATGAACCACTTGAGTGGATGATACACATTGACTTCCCAAACATGCCTCTAGATCTGCAGATCATCATTTACATTTTCAGAATAGTCCCGACCTCTTTCCTGTCACTCTGTCTCTTCTAAACATTACAAAACCGGTTCTACTTAGATGGCCATAACTTCTTCAAATTTTCATGCGAACCCTTCAAATCTTAATTGGAGCTTCTTCAGACAATCCTCTACTCAGCCATATGGTCTACATACATTGATGCTCATTATTTTTCTCAATATCCTCAACATTCCAGTCTTCTAAACAGGAAACAAAATAGGTTACAGTTGACACAAATGGCAACAAGGATATGTTGACATCAATGATAACACCGCTTAGGCACATATTTGCAACAATCTCCCCCTTTGTCATTGATGGCAACATATGATGTGAAAAATTGATTTGACCATCAAGACAAGACCTTCTCCCCCTTTCTCTTTTCACTTCTGCAATCACTTTCTTCATTGCTCCCCCTTTCATCAGCAATTAGTTTTTCACATGACTTCTCTCCCCCTTTGACATCAATGGAAAAGGGCACATATTTGCAATCTTTTTCTCCCCTTTTGTTTCAGATTGATCTCAAAAGTGCATATTGACTACTCCCCCTGAGTAGTATTACCTTAACATCAATTTGGATCACAAGATGTGACTGTGAATTCCACCGGACTAATGCACCCTAGTGCATCTTAGTTTTGATTAGGAGGGATAATAACCCCTAATATCTCTCTAAGATACTCAAAACTATCCTTGGGAAGAGGCTTAGTGAATTTATCCACAATCTGATCTTTTGAAGGCACAAACTCCAACTTGACTTCATTCTCATTCACCTTCTCTCTCAAGAAATGAAACTTGATGGATATGTGCTTTGTCTTTGAATGTAACACCAGATTCTTTGAGATGTTTATTGCACTTGAATTATCACAAAAAATTGTAATAGGCTCTTCAAACACAATTCTAATATCCTTTAGCCTTTGTTTCATCCACAAGACTTGAGTGCAATTTCCTGCTACTGCTATATACTCTACTTTTGCAGTGGATAGAGATATTGCCTCTTGCTTTTTGCTCATCCAAGAAACCAATCTCCTTCCCAAGAAAAATGCACCACCACTAGTACTTTTCCTGTCATCCACATCTCCTACCCAATCTGCATCTATATATGCATGAAGAGTGAAGTCATTGTCTTTTGGAAACCACAAGCCATAATCAAGTGTTCCTTTGAGATATCTGAAGATTCTTTTGACTGCTACAACATGATATTCGTTAGGATCAACTTGAAATCTAATAACAAGCCCAACTACATTCATGATATCAGGTCTGGCTGAGTCAGATGGAGCAATCCTCCAATCATTGATCTATACCTTTTCTAATTTGCATTAGGGGAGTCATCATCTTTACTCAACTTGCATCTAGTTACCATAGGTGTACCTACTGGCTTTGAATCTTCCATTCCAAACTTTTCAAAAATTCCCTCACATACTTGGACTAAGATATGAAGATACCTTTATCTAACTGAATGATTTGCAGACTTGAGAAGAAATTTATCTCGCCAAACATAGACATCTCAAATTCACTTTGCATCTGATCATCAAATGTTTTGCACATGCTCTCATTTCCACAAAAAATGATATCATCAACAAATACCTCAACAATGAGAATATTCTCATGATCAATCTTGAAGTAAAGATTACTGTCAGTAGTGCCTTTGTTATATCCTAGCTTTAGCAGATACTTCTAATCTTGCATACCAGGCTCTTGGGGCTTTTTTGAGTCCATATAATGCCTTTCTCAACCTGCAGACCATATCTTTTTGATCAGACAACTGAAATCCTTCTAGTTGCTCAATGTAGACTTCTTCTTCTAATTCTTCATTTAGGAATGCTAACTTGACATCCATCTAATAGACCTTAAAATTTTTATAAGCAGCAAATGCAAGAAATAATCTGACTGCCTCTATTCTTTCCACTGGAGCAAAAGTTTCTTCAAAGTCAATTCCTTCCACTTGAGAATATCCTTTGCATACCAACCTTGCTTTGTTTCTTACAACTTCACCATCTTCATTTAGTTTGTTATAGAAGACCCATTTAGTTCCAATCAGATTTTTGTCCTCAGGTCTAGAAACAAGATCCCAAGTGTCATTCTTTTCAATTTGCATTAATTCTTCTTCCATTGCTTTTACCTAGTTTTCATCATTGCAGGCTTCACTTACTGATTTTGGTTCAATCTTTGAAATCAAACAAATCTCTTCTTGATCTTCAACAATTCTTCTTCTAGTTCAAACACCTTTATTTCTATCTCCTATGATCTAATTTTTAGGATGATTCATCCTTACATACCTGGGAGTTTTGGGATTTGCTTGAACTTCTATTTCTTGACTTTGTTCCTCAACTTCTGCATTATCCTCTTGAGTTACTAGATTTTCTGAATCAATTTGGATCTGAATCTAAGTTTGCACTTGCCTCTCTTGACTGGGATTTTCATCTTGATCATTTGAATCATATCCGCAAGACCTCAAATGTCCTTCTTTGCTCTCATCAACTCTGACATTAGTACTTTCAACAATCTTTTTCAACCTCTTGTTAAAGCATCGATATGCTTTGCTTTGAGTAGAGTAACCCAAAAATATTCCTTCATCACTTCTTGCTTCAAACTTGCCTAGATCCTCATCTCTTTTGATATAGCATTTACTACCAAAAACTTTGAAATATCTCACAATAGGAGGATGACCAAACTAGAGTTCATAAAGAGTCTTACCAAAATTACCTTTGATCTGTACCCTGTTAAGAGTGTAGACAATAGTACTCATAGCTTCTCTCCAATAAACTTGTGGAACATTTATTTCCATCATCATGGTCCTGGAAGCTTCTTGAATGGTCCGGTTCTTTCTTTCTACAACTCCATTTTGTTGAGGAGTCCTAGGAACAGATAACTATTTTTTTATTCCATGCTTTTCACATAATGTATCAAACTCACCGGAGGTAAAATCTCCACCTTTGTCAGATCTTAGACACTTTATCTTCACACCAATCTCATTTTCCACCATAACATTGAACACTTTGAATTTGTCAAGAACTTCTGATTTTTCTTTTAAGAAAGTTACCCACATCATCCAAGAGTAATCATCAATTAGCAACATAAAATATATGTCTCCTTGCACACTCCTAATTCTAGTAGGACCACATAGATCAGTATGCACAAGTTCCAATCATCCACTTGAAAATTGTTCTTTACTTTTGAATGAAGTTTTGTTCTATTTACCCAATTGACATTCTCTACACATGCTATTAGGTTTCACAAGTTTTGGAAGATCTCTCACAGCCTGAGTAGAACTTATCTTGACAATGTTATCAAAATTCACATGACACATTCTCCTATGTGACAACCAACTTTGATCTGTCTAAGGAATCAAACCACTTTTTCTAGAACTACTTAAATGAAATATGTTACCTCTAGTTTGAGTACCAGATGCAATTTCAGTTCTGGAGCTTTCTAAGATTCTGCATTTACCATCCTTGAATCAGAGATCATAACCCTTGTCAACCAACTGTCCAACACTGAGAAGATTATGCTTCAGTCTCTCCACATACAGAACATCATTGGTGTTATTCTTAACATCAAAAGAGATGGATCCTCTGCCACAGATTCTACCAGCTGAGTTGTCTCCAAATTTCACAATTCCACCTTCATATTTTTCAAATCTTATAAACTTAGTTTTATCACCAGTCATATGATGAGAACATCCACTATCAATCACCCATTCATCTTTTTCAACAACCTAAGCAGCCAAGGCACTTTCCACATTTGTACAACTAGCAGATTCATTAGACACCGAATCTTCTTCTTTGACAGCAATGAACACCCAATCATCTTCAGTGGAACCTCCATGATCAGATTCATCATCTATGACTCCTTCTTCTCCAGCTTCTTGGACATAGTAACATTTCTTCTGACCTTTAAATCTATTAGGGTTTGGCTTTGAAAATTTATCAGACATCTTGAGGCAAAATGACCAATCTTATTACAAGTAAAACATTTGAATGACAACTTTCCTTCATACTTACTGGATCCTCTTAGCATTCTTTTGGAAATAAGAGCTTCAAGTTCTGTAGACTCAATTTCATCATCTTCAAGATCCTTTCTTGCCTTAGCAAATCTGTTTGATCTTGCTGAAGAGCTTTCACCCAGATCATATCTTTGTTTTCCATGTACACTGGCCTTAAATGCAAATTTAGACTTAGGAAGAGAATCGCCAAATTCACTCATTTCAAATGTTGAGAGCTTACCAACTAACTAATCCCTTGTAATAGTGGTCACTTCCTAATCTCTTCAATGGCAACAATTTTATGCTTATATGCTGTAGGTAAGGATCTGAGCACTTTGGCAACAATCTCTGATTCTTCTAATACTCCACCATCTTTTTTGATACCAATCACCTATTCATTCACTTTCTGCATGTAGGAAGTAATGTTTTCATCTTCACTCATTACCAATCTTTCATATTTACCCTTCAGGCTCTATCACCTTCATACAGATTTGTCACCTTCATACAGATTTTCTAACTTTTTCCATATTTCATGGGCAGTTTTCAAATCCAAGACATTTGCCAATTCTATATCAGTTAGGGCACTCAATAATGCTTCTTTGGCTCAAATATTGCTTTCAGCTTCCCTGAGTTCATCAAGAGTAGTAGGGCCATTCTTCAGAATCTTATACTCATTCTTTATTATTGACCAAAAGGCATCACCCATACATTCCAAATGAAACTGCATGAGTACCTTCCAAAGGGAGTAATTAGTTCCATCAAATCTTAGACTTTCCTTCTTATAAGACGACATCTTAGATCTCCTCAAGTGGTCAAGCTTCTTCTAGAGGATCTGGCTCTGATACCAATTGTTGGAATTAGTTTGGACAACTGAGAGGGGGGGTGAATCAGTTGTCCCATAAATTTAAACTTTTATGCTTTTAATCTTCTTTATCGACTTACAATTAGATAAACATTAAAGCATGAATCAACAACACAAGAGCAAAAATAAATTGAGCACACATAACACCAAAATTTTTACGTGGAAACCCAGTTAAGGGAAAACCACGTTGGGGGTTAACCCACAAGATTCGTACCCTGTTAAAAGTGTACAGAGTACTTAGAAGAAAAGAGAAGGCACATACCTTCGGGCTCACTACCCAGAGCTCACTGCTCAAAAGAGGCTTACTGCCTACAAAATTTATGTTTAACACAAAAAGAATTAACTGATAAATAGCATCTTCTTCATGCCTCGTTAAGTTTCATTGAATGCTCGTAAAACTTCTGCTCTACCTCAAATACTTCTTCTCTAACTCTTTATCCAAAACAACTCTTGTTCTTCTACTTCTCCTCTGCTCTGCTCTGCCTTTGATCCTTTCTTCAAATTTTATTATTTTCACACAAGGATAATTTTTCACACTTCAACTACACACCTTTATATGCTTCATCAACCTTGGAAAAAACATCAAGGTCGGCTTGACTTAATGTGGATCACTATACTATCAACCAAACATATCTGAGACTTGAATCTACCTCCAATAACACACCATGCTCCAGAGAATTGCTCTTAGATCATCTGCAATATGTGTGAATCATCCAGTTGGCCAGGACTAGGAAGAATAGCAACACAAAGAGGTAAATCTTCAATAACAAGCTCAAACTTCAATGCGGACCTCCAACACAGCAGCCACACAATCAAGAGATCTTCACAAGAACATTGAATTCAACAAAAACATCCGCACTCCTCCAAATCATCAGAATCACTTGCATCTTCATTTGGAACCTCAAGAACACTGTCTGTCATGACTGTCATACTAGAAAGGTTGCTTGCAAACCTCCAAACCACAAACCACTTGAGTGGATGATACACACTGACTTCCCAAACATGCCTCTAGATCCGCAGATCATCATTTTACATTTTCAGAATAGTCTAGACCTCTTTCCTATCACTTTGTCTCTTCTAAACATTGCAAAACCGGTTCTACTCAAATGGCCATAGCTTCTTCAAATCTTCATGAGAACCCTTCAAATCTTAATTGGAGCTTCTTTAGACAATCCTCTACTCAGCCATATGGTCCACATACATTGATGCTCATTAATTTTCTCAATATCCTCAACATTCCAGTCTTCTAAACAGGCAACAAAATAGGTTACAGTTGACACCAATGGCAACAAGGATATGTTGACATCAATGACAACACCACTTAGGCACATATTTGCAACACCGAAGTCTCAGAGGTTCCGAGTTTGAGCATGCTGTGACATTCTCAAAATGTTAGGTCACAATTAGTTCAAGGGGTTTCTTTTTTTCATGGATGTGTATTGAAAAATAGGTATCTTGTAGTTTTAATGGTATTTATGTGAGCCTCTTGAGTCTCTTTTAGTAAATTTATGTTATGTAATATCTCATGTTCTTTGCTACTTCTTTTAGGGGTAATGCATTGGCAAAAATTATATTTAGTGTGGTCAATTCTCATTATAACTAAAAAGTCAAAAGAGTTTTTATGATCCTCTGTAATAACCATGCCTTCTTTTGCCCTTTTAAATTTGTAAGTGGGATTTTATTTAGAGAAATTTCTTTGCTTTGGCTTATTGCTGATTGTTTATGGGCTTCACTACAAAAATGAAAGTTGTTCTTTCTTTTTGATAGCAGTGATGATGAATGGTCGCCATGTCCCAATTGTTGGAAAGAGACACTACTTTGCATTAATAGGTGTTGTCATTGATGGCAACTAAGATCATCCCAATCATCTGCATAACACAATTTGTTCATACTGGAAGTCAGAATTAGAATTTGTCTAAGTTTGGGTAGTTAGGAATAGAGCAGTAACAGTCTGGTATCTTGGTCTAGATCTCTCCGGTGGAAAGGCATGGTTTTCTGAAGATCTAAGGTAGTTGAAAGCATTGTCAAGACACTCTAAATCCATAGTTTTGTCCTCCGGTGATGAAGGACTCAAAAGATACTAGCTTTTGAGTATTGGGTTTTAGTTTGACAAAACAAACAGTAGAAGAACAAGCCGACCTTGTGAATGATCATAATTCTAGATGTATAGAAGTTATTTATTGGGCAATTGGTGATGATCAGTGATGGTAACCGACATGATTGATGATTTGCGAGTGAAAGTTTTGGTCCGCATCTCATATTATGTATAGATCTAGCTGATAGAGCAAAGTACTCAACAAAGTTCTAAATGTTTTTGAAGCTAACTGGTAAAATGATTGTAGATCATGTTGCGGATATATATAGCTAATGGAATTGGATGATTTAGTGTGTGTGGTATACGAATAAGGTGTATGTGAGAAGAGTAGAAATTCAAGGTGCGAATGAAGGCAGAACAGTAAGAAGAGTAGAGCAAAGATGAAATGTGTAAGATCAGTTTTTGCACTTAATCGGAACTAAAACTCTTGCATGGGTAGATGTTATTCATCAGTTCAAAATCTCTGTTATTATTTTGTAATATTTCTATAGGCAGTGAGCCTCCATTTGAGCAGTGAGCTCTGGGCAGTGAGCCCGAATGCCCGAATGCATGTGCATTCCCATTTGTAAAAATACTTTTAACAGGGTATTAATTTTTGTGGGTTAACCTCCACCATGGTTTTTCCCTTAACCAGGTTTCCACGTCAAAAATCTTGGTGTCAAATGTGTTGATGATGTTTCTTCTTCTATGTTAATGTCATATGCTTTAATGTTTGCATCATTAATCAAATTGACAATAGTGAAAGAAGTTTAAAAGAAAGGAAAAGATTAATTTCGGAGACAACTGATTCACCCCGCCTCTCAGTTGTCTAGGTTAATTCCAACACCAACAATTTCCCCTTTGTGCATTGTCATAATACCTATTGAGTGGTGGAAAGCCAGTAATCTTCAAACCACCCATTAGTTGTTTCTTGATTAGTTGTGTATCCTTATCCCTAATATTTTCTTTTTCCTCTAATAATGAACCTTACTTTTGGTATTTGGTATATAGTTTATTTATTTTCATGTTTTGAAACGCAAATGGGTTGTGATATAATCCCACTAAAACCAAAAGGTTGTTTAAGAGATGTAAAATTTAACTCACTTAATTAAATGCTCTTTTCCCTTCCCGAATGGAACCTCATTCCTCGTTTTCGATCCAAATGCATTGCAGCCACTAGATTTTCAACTGTGGCAGTGGAAAATTTAAACGTTCCTCAACATTGGCCAGAATTACAAACCATCAATTTATCTTTTCCTCTATGCTTAGATAATTAAATATTCTCTTTATTCGATGCAATTTTTTTTATTTCTATATAAATAAAAAAATCTTGTGTTTGGAATTCTTGGGCTTCTCAATGAAGAGTAGTAAAATTTGCTCAATTTATTCAATGGCCACTGGAACCAAATGGCTCTTCTCATACTGCATTTGGCAGTAGCCCCAAACTATAGCAAATAATTCAAGAACGAAGGCCTTTTTTTGGTCACGATATGAGAGTAATCAACGTTTGGAAGTGTTGTGTAGAGTCAGATGGAGAAGAGGCCCAAGGCTTAAATCCTTTGAAACACAAAAGGATCCATCTATAGACACTAACACAGTCACTGAAACTTCCACTTTAAATTAAAAGGAACCAATCGAAGGATGGGTAACTTATACACTGGATTTCTACAAAATATCAAGAACATTAGTGGACTTCACCTAACATACAAACAAAACACTGAACCCATGCTCTAGCTTCATGCAAAATAGAACAAATAGTAAACTCTAGTACTCTATTGGTACCTATGAACAAATGATGATAAATGTTGCAAAAGAGCCTTGTTTACTCTGATGATAAAGAACCCATATCTGCTAGATGTATGAACTAATAACAAGTGAAGTTGATACCGAGCTCAATAATAAAAAACTCAGATTGGTATTAAATTAGTCTTTCTTTTGAGATATTTGCACATGTAATGAGGGTTATATATACCTATATATATATATAATATATATAAATGTGGTTAAGAGAACTACTCCCATATAAAAAGCATGCCTTGTAGTCACAAGGGTGCACGAGTAGAAACAGTAGTGGAAAGACTAGTATAGAAAAAACTCAAAAAAGAACATGTAGGCATCACTTGGGAATGTGGTGAAGGAGGTGGTGGGTGCCAGTGGCAAACCACTCCAGTTGCCTTCGACGGTCCTTTGCTAATGGGGGATCTAGGTGATCGAGCATGAAGTTGCAGGTCTCCATATTGTCCCTTATTACTCCCTCCCGAAATAGGCATATCACTTGCTTGATCTTAGCATCTTAATGAAGGTGTCTAAGCGCAAACATGCCACCCAAGCTCTCGAAGAATATATATATATATATATATATATATACACACACACACACACATGTATACATTTTATCATGTTCAATACTTGCATCTTTCTTTATATAACTGAAATATCTTTATTCATGTTACAAACACAACAAGAATATGGTTAGGAAAACATGGGATATAGTTTTTGCAATTGAAAGATATACCGCATGGAGTTCATTGGTAGAAGTAATATGCATAAATCATTATAGATATCATACTTGCTAGAAAAGTATATTCACGTTTATTTTTTCAAGATAGTAATAGTAAATGTTTATTGGGCAAATGCATGTGTTATCATGGATTGTCTTTGTAAAGAAATTAGTTTATTTTTACTATGAGTGTGTTGACCTTACCTTGTAGGATAGGGTGCTGAATGTGGGCTAATAGAGAAGGTTGATCCTCTTTTCGAGATCTGTTGATATGTATAAGTACTTTGGCCAAAGCTATGTGTTCATTGAAATAGATGAAATTGCCTAGTTTATATTGATATGTTTCTTTGCCACATCCTAATAGTAGGATAATGCACATTCTAGTTAGAAATGCATGTAGATATTAGGTTGTACTAGGTTTTCCCTCCTGCCTATTTTTTCTAGGTTGCTAGGCACTTTGTGTAGGGTCAGGTATCCTTCATGTTAGGAAGGATTTTGGGGAAGCGTAAAGCTTCATGGTTGGGCGGAAAAATGTCTAGGCCATGTTCCCGTCTTTGGCTTGCAAATGATTGTGTGGGTTAGTGGTGGCCAATGACAATGATTTTATTAATTTATCATTGTTATATCGTAAAAAGTTTCCCTATGACTTTTTACTTCTTAGTTTAGCTCCTAGGTCCCCTTAATTTCATTATGCATGTTTAAAACTCATCCCAGAGCAATTTCCCCTGAAACCCATGTTAAATGAGGCCTATGGGTATACTTTAATGCTTAATGAAGACTCAAATCATTAGGACTTGGGTGCCCATGCCCTAGTCCAGGATGATTTGTCGGGACCTAAAATTTAGGATGTCAACATAGGACCTTTAAAAAGGCTTCCCTTTGTCGGCCTTTTCAATTTGAATTACGAAATTTTAGTGGGAATGCATATTTAAAATAGGTTTATGACTTCACTTTACACCTAGATGGATAATGTGAACTTGTGATATTAAGCTAAGGGATTTCAAGGCATTCATTGTGTTGCAAAGTAAAATTGTGTTGTTATTGTGTTTGTTTGTTGTAGATTTGGCTTCATCAATCCATCTCCTCATGGTGTGAAAGATCTTCATCTCCATGAGGGCTTCACCTCCAAAGTGACATCTATTTATGTTTCAATCAATCCATTTGATCATTTGATTTGACCTCTATGCTCCAAGGAAACAAACACTATCTAACAATGATGTTAGAAGACTTGAATGTCATTTCGGGGCTTGATCGAGGAAAGCTCCTAAACACCACAACCTCCAAACCCCTCTCTTTGTGATTGCAAGTTACATGTGTGGGATTTAGCGAAGTGGAGTTGTAGAGAAGCAAAGAAAAGGATAGAGATTTAGGATTTGAGAAGAAATTACAGAAAATCAACCCTACTGGACTAGGGCGCCTGCCCTGTAGTCCTCCCAATTGGTATTTCTAAAAACTCTAAATCAGGTTGTAGTATTACACATTCCACTCTTCCAGATCAATAGAAAGAATTACCCTATTGGACTTGGGTGCCTACCCCATTGTCCCCAAAATTTCTACCTCTGAAAAACTAAATCTTGGTATGTTTCTAATCTATATTTAGTGCCTTCCTATGCAATTATCTATAGCAGTTTACTCATATGTACTTGATTTCATTACAATTAGGGTTTGAGGCTTATTGGATCTAGGGTTTGACATATCTTTTAGTATAATATATCTTTCCATATCATTCCTAAGTGACATCAACCTGCAGCTGAGTCCTCTCCATTTATAGTGACTTGAATCGATTGTTGTCCTTGAATGTTATTGTGAAAGGAGGGTTTGATTGGACACCTTTAACACTATCTTCCATCTTTCCCACATTTTCACACATAGCATTTTGGTGAACCAATGTTTTTACTGAAATTGCATCTTCTTGAGTGTGGTAATTAGTCCTTGCATTCATTCATATCATATTTATCATCTTGCATTGAAAAATCTTGTATACATTTGAAAATTTTCAAAAAAAAAAGCATTCTAGGCTTGCAATAAGGCATAGTTTGCACTATTTTCCTTGCATATCATTGAAAAAATTTAAATTTATGATATTTACATTAGATCTGAGATAAATTATAACATTCCATCATTTCATGATCTTTTACCTTGCATTTGCATAATTCATTTGCTAGGGTTCTGCTTAAAATTTGCATTTTTTCATTTAACCTAGTAACTCCAAAAGCTAGGGTTTGTAGTTAAAATCTTATTTCAGATTTTACTACTCATTTAAACACTCTTTCAAATCTGATTTTGGATTGTAGTGTTGCTTCATTGTAAGTTTTTACATTTACATTTGCATCATTAGCTGCACACATTTACATTGAAAAAGGTGAAAAAATCAAGCACTTTAGGTTCATAAACAAACAGTTTTGCATTACTTTCTTACATATGTCATAAATATATTTCAAGTCAGATTTTGTAGTCATTTTAGGCATATTTTCATTAATCACTTGAAAATTTTGCATCATTTCACACCCTTTCTTGAAAATTTGCATATTTTTAATTACACATTGTGTATTTCAACACTAAAGGTTGTATACACTTTCTTCAAACAAACTTCCAAATCATTCATCTTGCCTTGTTGTGTAGTACTTTTTTACTACTACCTACTTTGTTTATTGTGAAATTTGTGTGTATTTGAGACCTTTCAATAACTTGATTTCCTCAAACAAGTGCTTTGGTGTGAAATAAGACTCACATACATGGCTTCTCATCACAAAAATACTATGTTCCCTCCTATGGTTTGCATGAAGAAGACTCTTGAACCTGAATTAGTCTTTATACCAGATGATAGAACAAATAGAAGCATTGAAGGACCTCTTTACATTGCAGTGAAAGTAACGAACAATCCTACAAGGGGAGCCCTTATTGACCCTAACTGTATGACTAATGTGGCTACTGAAGAGTTCCTTTATTCACATGATTTGATACAATAATCTTATGAACCCATTGACATGATGATTAAAACACATACTGGAGATTTCCTCCCAGCCATAGGGAAGATTACTTTATTGATCACAGTATTTGATAAATCTTTGGAACAATCATTTGATATCATACCTACATTTAACCTCTTCCATATAAAATTAGGTCATCCATGTTTCAAGGCCATGAAAGTTATCCCCTCAACAATTCACAAATGTATAAAATTTCCTCTCCATGGAAGAATGCATACTATTCATCATAGTAAGTGGCAACCTATGGTTACTCGAAAAAACTTCAATCTTGATTACTTTTGGCCATGACCTACTGAACCTCCTGAACCATGACAAGAGCAAATCTTCTTGGGATACCAACAATATAAAGCAAAGTTGATAAAAAAATTGGTTGGACCTCCTATAGAATAAATCAAAAACAAAAAGCCACTTGAATTAAAACAACCCCCTAGACCGAGAGGTAAGGGAGTCTTTTCTGAGGTTCCTCCTCTGTCATCCTTACAAGGATTGAGAGATAATCATAAAGAATGAAAGACTTCATCACAAAAGGTTAAATTAGCACAAGATTCCTCCTCTAAGATGTCAAAGACTATAGAAAATTAGGACAAAACTTTTTCAAAAATCACCAACAAAACAATAAAGAATAGACAAGCAAGAGAACAGAGGAAGAGACGTCAAGCTTTAGCTCAAAAACCAACACTTGAACAAGAGAACATTTCACCACCTAACATTGAACAAACTAGAGAAGAGATTAATATTGAAGAGCTAAAGGACAATGATCTAAGTCTAGCAATTGTCCCATGTGTGCCTATTTCCTCTTGCATTCAAGATTGGGAGGAAGATGATTTTCTCAACAACAACCACTAGTTCAGTTGTATAAACAGGTAAGTATTTCTAACCCTTCTTAGCCACCTTTGTCATAGCGTACCTTTGCTCACTTACGTGGCCTTCTCCTGTATTGTGTCCCCCTATGTTGTGTTATATGTTGTTTAGGTCTCCTAGGATGACCCTTGATACTCTTGTAAGGTCAAGGATATTGGGAGACTGCCTCTATTGTGACCATTCTTCTATTTGTTTCATCGTTCTTCTATCCTTCTATCCTCTATTTTATTGTTGTGTGTCGTTCCTTAGGGGCATAGCATTGCAGTTGATGTCTTTGAGGGCATCCTCCTACATGGTGTTCCTAAGGCACTTTTCTCCTCTCTCATTTTTATTGTTTACCTTCTTCAATGGTTCTACCTAGTCGGCGGATGACGAAAACAAACAAATACTGATAAGCACCATGTGTCCCTTTAGCAAGTAAGCAAAAATGGACCTGTCCATATATGAATATGGGGTTGATATATATATATATATATATATATATATATATATATATATATATATATATATATATATATGCTTGGCTAGTAGAATCACTCTATGTGATGCATCATGCTGTCTTATCTCTTCTAAAAAACCTTTGCAATACAACTACTCCATGCACTTTGGATTGTTTTGTATCTCATCTTATTGTTACACTCGATTCTGAGATACTTGCAGTATAAGCCCAATGACTATAATTGGATATGAACTTGTAAGTGTAGCCTTGGTTTCTTGGATGTGATCTAATACATGCATAGCTTTCATGATTTGCTCTAGTTATTATCTTAGAGTAAGATGTTCTAACCTTATCTCTTGTTGATTATCTTAGCATATCTTATCAATGTGTTTGTAGGAACATTCAGCGATCGTGGCACATGTCACCTTTGGGGGCATGGGATTTGCAAGAGCTCTTGTTCTGTTGTGTGTCTTCACTCTACCTTAATGTGCTTGATATTGGTAAGCGATATCAACCACCTTAAGGTGGGGGCATATATAATGGTATCTGCTTGATTATTTTGACACTGACAAAGCATGTTTTTTCCCTCTCTATGAGGAGGGATATTGTATCTCTAATGCGAGTACACATCCTTTTATAAAAAGAAAACTGCCCTCTCCATGAGGAGGGATGATGTATCTCTTGAGCTAGTGCACATCCTTTTCTAAAAATCCCTCATTACGAGGCGGGATGGTGTAAATCTTGAGCTAGTGCACATCCTATTATACAAAGCCCTCTATAGAGGCGGGGTTGGATCTTGAGTCATCCTCCCTTAAGTATGTCTTTGGCAGTTGTGGTAGCGTAGCTCAATCGTTAGGTGTGTATGGCATGTTTTAGATGGTGGGACTTAGTAATAATCTCCTTCCATTGCTCATGTTTGTCGTGTATAAGATGTATAGTGTGTCTATGGCATGTTATGTGGTGATTGTGTATTCTGTGTGTCTTCCTTGCGTGTTTGATATGTCTTCCCCCGAGTGTGGTCTAAAGGCACGTGGTGATGAGCCCCCTCCACATTCAGGTCTTTGTTTGGCGTGTCTTCCCCCGAGTGTGGTCTAAAGGAGCATGGTGATGAGCACCCTCTGCCCCTTAGTTTAGGATTTATTTTAATGTTATATCAATGTATTCTTCATGTATTGTGTGACTGCTCTCATGTCCTCATTGCATATTATGTACTTCCACTGTATTCTCCATGTTTTGCGTGCTTCTTACTGTCTTCATTGTGTCTTATGTGTCTTCCATGTGTTTTGTAGTGCTTACCTGAGATCGGTGGCTATAAATAGTCCTCCAACCTTTGGGTGTGTCTTAGCTTATGTGCCTGGTGTGTTTGATGTGCTTTCGATCATACTTTAATGCATGTATGGATCATAAGATCATACATACATTAAAGTGGGGGCTAAATGTTATGTCGTCAAAATTTTCCCTAGGACTTCTTACCTCCTAGTTTAGCTCCTAGGTCCCCTTAATTTCATTATGCATGTTTAAAACTCATCCTTGAGAAATTTCCCTTGAAACCCATGTTAAATGGGGCCTAGGGGTCCACTTTAATGCTTAATCAAGACTCAAATCATGCCTTGGGACTTGGGCATATGCGCCCTAGTCCAGGCTGATTTACTAGGACCTAAAATTTAGGATGTCTGCATAGGACCTTTAAAAAGGTTTCCCTTTGTCGGCCTTTTCAATTTGAATTACGAAAGTTTAGCGAGAATGCATATTTAAATAGGTTTATGACTTCATTTTACACCTAGATGGATAATGCGAACTTGTGATATTGAGCTAAGGGATTTTAAGGCATTCATTGTGTTACAGAGCAGAATAGTGTCGTTATTGTGTTTGTTTGTTGTAGATTTGGCTTCATCAATCCATCTCCTCATGGTGTGAAAGATCTTCATCTCCGTGAGGGCTTCACCTCCAAGGTGACATCTATTTGTGTTTCAATCAATCTATTTGATCATTTAATTTGGCCTCTATCCTCCAAGGACATGCACTCTATCTAACAACAGTGTTGGAAAAATTAAATGTCATTCCAGGGATTGACCGAGGCAAGCTCTTAAACACCGCAACCTCCAAACCCCTCTCTTTGTGATTGTAGGTTATAGGTGTGGGATTTGGTGAAGTGGAGTTGCAAAGAAGCAAAGAAGAAGATAGAGATTCAGGATCTGAGAAGAAATTGCAGAAAATCAACCCTATTGGACTAGGGTGCCTACCCCATAGTCCTCCTGACTGGCATTTCTGGAAACTCTGCAGCAGGTTGTAGTCTTACACATTCCACTCTTCCAGATCTATAAAAAATCTGCCCTATTGGACTTGGGCACCCGCCCTGTTGTCCCAAAAATTTCTGCCTCTGAAAAAATTTGAATCCTAGTATGTTTATAATCTATATTTAGTTCCTTCATATGCAATTATCTATAGCAGTTTATTCATCTATACCCGATTTCATTACAATTAGGGTTTGAGGCTTATTAGATCTAGAGTTTGACATATCTATCAATCTAATATATCTTTCCATATTATTCGTAAGTGACATTAACTCATAGCTAAGTCATCTCCATCTATAGTAACTTGGCTTGATTGTTGTCCTTGAATGTTATTATGAAAGGAGGGTTTGATTGGACACCTTTAAGACTATCTTCCATCTTTCCCACATTTTCACACATAACACTCATTACTTGTGTAATTCTTGTAGATGTACATTATTATTGTAAATAATTGACTAATTGGCATGAGATCCAAAGTTGTATCATTATATATCATAATTTCTTGTGCTAACTCCTGGTTTAGGCACGTGTACTTTTTAAGATGTAATTTGACATTTTTTGGCATATATATTGAAGATGTATCTTTTCTATTTTTGTATTTTTTGTAAATTGTGATTTTTATTTATTACCGTGTTATAGTTATGGGTAGGGTACTTTACAAGGAGAGATATAGAGACAAGGGGATAGAGATAGAAAGAGAGGGAGAGATAGAGAGATAGCATTAGAGAGAGAGAAAGATATAAGAGATAGAGATATAGAGTTAGAGAGAGGGACATAGAAAGAGGTAGGGGGAGGGAGAAATAGAGAGAGATAGAGAGAGGAAGACATAGAGAGATAGAGGGAGACATAGAGAGATAGATAGGGAGAGGGAGAGAGATCTATGGGGAGAGATAGAAAGAGATAGATGAAGAGATGGAGGTAGAGATAGGGATACATAGAGAGAGAGAGAGAGAGCCTTTACAGAAAATGCTTTAAAATTTGAAAATCTATACATATTAAAGAATTTGAAGTGAAAATAAAGGCATTAGAAGGCTAGGTCTCCACAATTGTAGAGAAAACCATTGAAGTTGAAGATACATAGGTAGAAGTAACTAAAAAATAACTCCTAGAGGTTAAAACAAAATTGACTAAAGAAAGAATAGAGTTGGCAATAGGGAAAAGCTAGATGGTAACTAAGACAACCACCAATTATCAAAGCAAGTAGAAAACTTGGAGGTATAATTGAGCCATGAAAAGGATTAAACTAGTGCCAAGTCTATTGAAATAGGATCACTAAAGGAAAATGCCTCTAGCTAAGATTATGAGCTAGTGAAGCTAAATAATCAAGTGGAAACCTAGGCCTAGACACTCAAGGGCCTAAGAGAAAAAGAGGCTGACACAAAGAATATACTAGAAGAATCAAAGGAGGTCAAGAGGTTAAAGGACCAAATCAAAGAGCTCAAATAGTTAGTGGCTTCCATTGACCACATCAAGGTCTTGTGAAGATCATACTGCAAGGCCAAAATGGAGGCCACATCATCTAAGCCTTGTGAATGAGAAGTCTTGACCTATTTTCCTCTACTTAGAGTCAAATGGTCCACCTTTAAAATCTTGTTGAAACCATTGAAAATCTAGCTCTGCAGGTCCAAAAATCTTCAAAATTCTGTGTTTCTGAGTAAAGGGAAGAAAAAACAAGATTATAGACAGAGTCTCATTTCGGAGCCTTGTGCCATGCATCCTTGCTTATGAGTCTTTTGTTAGGGTCTAGGGTTTATAAATTGAAAAATCTTGTCCCTGAGGCATAAACCCTAAACCCTTAGAGTCTATTTGTAGAGCAGTGTGCTTTTTGATATAATTTCATGTTGACTTGCTATTATCCATGAGAGTCTTTTAAGTTACAACTTTGAGTCTAGGCGAGTCGTTCCTTTTACCAACCCCATCAGTTGAGTCACCACTTAGTGCCTATGATTTAAATTTTATAGATTCACCCTGGCTTTGGTTGAGTCTTTTAGTAGAGCCTGAGCCTCATGCGAATCGCACCACTTGGCGGTCTAGCACAAATCCTAAACAAAGGTTGTGAGAGTCTCCTTTAGCATTGTGCCACGTGGTGGCCTGGTGCAAACTCTCAACAAACAAACAAAGACTCTCCTCACTGCGCAGAAGCCTCCACGTGTCAACCCCATGCTTTCCCTAACATAAAAGACTCAAAGGCTCTCCTAGCTAGCACCATCGTGACAAGTGATGCCTTCCACCACACTTTCAAAGAGACCCTAAAGAACACATGATTGGTTGGTGCTCCTCCTCAAAAGGAAACAATGGAGACTCTCTTCGGTATGTGTTGTTGTACCACGTGGCGCCTTCCGTAGACTCTCATTAGAAACAAAGGAAGGAATCTTTGAGACACACGGTGATTCGATGCATGTCTTCAAAAGGTTTCAAAGAGAGGCTCCTTAGGTGTGCACCATTGTGACAAGTGGCACATTCCATAGGCTCCATTTAGGTGGGCCTCAGTTAGCCAACAGAACTAAAAGAAGGTAGACACAACTATGGAGTCAGCACGCCACCTCATATTTTGCTGAGGGATGGCTCTTCATAGGGCTCTTCAAACACTTTTAGTGAGCCCACGGAACCCTACGTGGCATCCACATGACCTTTTCATTATGTTTTCACAGAGAGTCCTTCTTTCACAAGAGACTCCCGAGAGCCTCTTGCAGGGCTGTGGACCATTTAAGGTTTCTAATAGGTGGAGGAAATAACTAAAGCATTGGAAGAGCATTTTATTGACATTGTGGCATTTCACGGAGACTCTTGTCTTCACTGAGCCTAGTTTTGGCTCCCTGCGAAGCCGCAAAATTGCCACATAGGTGGAGTCTTGGAGCCTCAATGAAGAATTAAAAGGAAACATGGTGGCCGTTGATTCTAAAGGGTGGATTCATCTACAACCAAGATTCAAAAGGGTCTCTCAGATGCCCAAAAGGTGGGAAAAATTAACGATTAAGGAGATACAAACTCAGCTGCCAGGGCATTGCAGAGGCTAATAATTTCAAAAGATTCAGCTCAAATTGATGAAAGATGCAGAGACTCAAAGGTTCAAAATTTGAAGTGTTGTAAAAGCTTTGCTCGGGAGATTTGATTCATCTACCATCAATGCAGACCCAAATATCTCTCAGCTACTCTCTTTTAGATATTTGTTGCATTTATGGTTGCAGATCAGTAAATCAATTGCTCTCATTGAAGGAGAAAATATCTCTTAGTTGCCATGGACTCCAGATATTTTCTGCATTGAATTCTTGTAGATAGACTATTGGGATAAGTTGCCATTAACTTGCAATCCTAACAAATTCATGTGTCTCCAAAGTTCTTGGAATGTGTTCCCCAACACATTAGGACTTTGAGAGATTAATTATTTATTAATTATATCACTTTCACTTTTGTAATTAAGTTCTAAATCGATAATGTCAAACTTGGGCACCCACTTTGAGACAGGAGCCATGCAGACCTTGTTGACTTCTCCTAAGTCTAAATTTAGAGTTTGATAAATCCTAGTAAGTGGGAGTTAGACTTGGGTATCCCCTTTTTCATGGGACTTATATTTAGACTTGGAGTTGTGCTTTTTTATGTACATGAGTGGATAATGTTGAGACACCTTGCATGGATATAATGTTGGAGTTAACTACAATGTCAGAGATGTATGAATTGGATATTGCTTGCATGTGATCAAAATAACTTGCATGGACTTGCATGTTTTTACATGTTACTTGCATGTATTTGCATGTTGTTGCATATTACTTGCATGTACTTGCATGTTGTTGCATGTTGTTGGATGTCACTTGCATGTGCTTGAATGTTGTTGCATGTCACTCCTATGGAGTTGTATGACCTTGCATGTTGTTGTATGTCAGTTATATGACCTTGCATGTAGTTGTATGTCAGTTTTATGAGTTTACTTGCAGAACACTCCAACTCTAGAAACTTTCAAGATGGTACATCTCAGTGATTCAAGAAATGGATATCAGTTGTATGTGGTTAAAAATGCTTGCATGTCAATTTTAAGATATTACTTGTAGGACACTCCAACTCCCAAAAGTTGCAGGATGGTACATCTCAGTGTTTCAGGTAATGGGTATCAGTTGCATGTTGAATCCAGTGTTTGCATGTAACTTGCATGTATAGAACAAGATAATTTAGAATAACCTTGGGGACACCAATCTTGCATGTTGTTTGCATGAAATTGATGTGTATTGTTCACTTCAATCAACAGAAAGTCATTGGGCAAATATGGATGCCCAATTGGAAGACTTTTTGTTGTTGCTTTTATTTGGAGATATGTTTGATGTTGGCACAACTATTTTTAGCCATCTTGGGTGCCCACATTATGAAGAGGCAATTAACTCAAAGCTTGGACATTGTTTGAGTTCAGTCTTCTAAATTTAGAGTGCTTGGTTTTTGCATGAGCTTTGGAGGCTATGTTATCAACTACAATTTATTGTATTTTGAGTTTCAAGCTTTTGAATTAAGAAGCTCTTGAATTAAATGAAGTTTCTTGAATTAATTAAGAGTCCCATACATTTTCCAAAGAGTTTATTTGAGAAAAAGATTTAGAAGAAAAAAGCAATAAGTTTTTTGTAAAGACTTAGAGAAAAAAAACAAGAAATTTTTTTGTGAAGTGCATCAAGGACTTAGAGGAATTTCAGTATTGAATGTAATCTTTTCCAAAGAGATTTAATACAAGCAAGAAACATCTTTGAGTGTGGAGTTTTTTCCTGAAAGGGTTTCTCCACGTAAATACTTTGCAAGCTTCTTCTCTTCTCTTCTCTTCTACATTGGATTGAAAGTGCAAAATTACTTGTTCATTAATTGTTATATATTAATCTTATTTTCAGCTTTGCATACACAAAATTCTAAATTTTATAGTAGAAGTTCTACCTTCATTTTCAACATTTGGTATTAGAGCAAACGGTTGTGTAGAGTGAGGGACGCCTTTCTCTTAATGTGTTGAAGGTTTTTTGGCTTCAGTGGGAGCTTTGTTTTGTAGGTTTTGTAGATCTGTGAAGGAGATTGTATACAATGGGTTCTACCTCTTGTATGGATGTTGAGAAATTCAATGGATTAGGCTATGAGATGTGGAAATTGAAAATGGAAGATCTCTTGGAAGAAAGAGAACAATGGGTTGTTGTTTCAAACGAAAAGAATCCCTCTACAACTATGAAATATGAAGAATGGTTGAAACTTATAAAAAAGCACGAGGAACCATTAGGCTATGCCTTGCAGATGTCATCCTCTTGAATGTTTCTACTAAGGCTACAACATACAAGATATGGAAGAGGATATGTGATATTTATCAAGCCAAAAGTTTAACAAATAAGTTATACCTCAAAAGATAGTTGTATTCATTAAAAATGAAGAATGGAGATTCTGTTGCAAACCATTTGAATGCATTTAATTTGATTATAAGTCAACTTGCATCTGTAGATGTTAAGCTAGATGAAGAGGATAAATGTATCTTATTATTATGTTCTTTACCAGAATCTTGGGAAAATCTAATTGTTGCTATCAGTGGTAGTGGTACAGAGCCAAAGATGGACAATCTCATTGCTACACTTCTTTCAGAAGAAATGAGAAGAAAGTCCAAAAATGGTGGATCCCAAGATGCTTTAAATGTAAGGGGTAGGTCAAAGGAAAAGACACCCAACTAGGATAAGAAGAAGGGTAAGTCTAAAGGTCATTCTAAAACCCCTTTTGGTAAGAGAAAGGTAAAATGTTGGAACTGTGGCAAATGGGGACATGTGAAGAAAGATTGTAAGAGCAAGAAAAAGAGTTTTGATTCTTCCACTGAAAGATCCTTAGAGGATGGTGACAATGATGCATTAATTATTTCAGCTATCACAATAAGTAATGATGCTTGGCTTATTGATTCAGGTTGCTCCTACCATATGACTCCCAACAAGGAGTGGTTCTTGAAATATGCAACATATGATGCAAGAGAAGTTTTCCTTGGTGACAATAGTACAAAACAGATAATTGGAAAAGGAAAGGTAAAGTTGTATTTTAGTGATGGAAGGGTTGAAACCCTTCATGATGTTTTGCATATTTCAAGACTAGCAAGAAACTTACTTTTTGTATCAAAGTTAAATGATTCCGGAATGAATGTGACATTTGATAAATCTAGTTGCAGGTTGGTGAGAGGGAATTGGATGGTTGCTAAAAGATCTCGGATGGGAAACTTGTTTAGATTAAATGCATCTACTTTAAATAATTCAACCAATATAACAGACACTGAAAATACATGTATGTTGTGGCACCATAGATTAGGACACATCAGTGAAAAAGGTCTTAGGACCATTATTAATAATAAAATTGGTTGACGGTATTTTAGATTTTTCTATTGGCAAAAATGATTTCTATGAGCATTGTGTTTTTGGTAAACAGAGTAGATCTTCATTTCCTAGTGGAACAAATAATGCAAAGAGTATATTAGAGATCATACATTCAGACGTCTTTGGACCAGTAGATGTTAACTCTTTTACAAAATCCTGATATTATGTCACATTCATTGATGATGTATCAAGATACACTTGGATTTATTTTATGAATGCAAAGTCTAAAGTTTTCACTAAGTTTAAAGAATTTAAGGCCTTAGTTGAGAAGCAAACAGATTATAAAATAAAGGTATTGAGATCAGATAATGGTGGTGAATATTATTCTAAGGAATTTGATGAATTTTCTAAGCATGCAGGTATTATGATATAGAAAACATCACCTTATACACCCCAACAAAATGGGGTAGCAGAAAGAATGAACAGAACCTTAATGGAAAGAGCTAGGAGCATGCTAAGTAGTGCTAAGCTAGATATGTGTTTTTGGGCTGAGGCTATAAGTACTTCTTGTTACTTAATTAATAGATCTCCTTGCTCTAGTCTTGAAGATAAAACTCCTTATGAAATGTGGTTAAAAAGAAAATCTTATGTTTCACATTTAAGAATATTGTGAGGATTTTGTTCATGTGCCTAAAGAGAAAAGAACTAAACTAGATCCAAAAGCTCAAAAATGCATTTTTGCAGGTTATGGTGAGAATGTTAAAAGTTACAAACTTTGGAACCCTCTAACCAAGAAAATGATTTTATCAAGAGATATTATTTTTAGAGAGTTTAGAGCTTATGAAGGTGAAGAACAACCAAAGGAACAAGAAAAGGGTAAAACAATGCATTTTGAAACACATACAAATAAGCAAGAAGATGCACATGTTGAAGAACAACTAGATGGGTTTTGGAATGGAGAAGAAGAAGAGAGTTCAGATAATGATGTTCAGGATGAGCATACATAAGAACATACAGAGCCTCTTACTCCTACTGTAAGAAAATCCACAAGACGAGAATCCAATTGACAGGTATAGCCCTCCTAATTTTTGTTGTATATTTGTTTTATTGAGTACTAATGATGAACCTAGATCTTTTAGGGAGGCTCTTTCTTCAGAAGAAGGTGAGTCTTGGTTGCAAGCTATGCATGAGGAAATGAATTCCTTGGACACTTGTGACACTTGAGATCTTGTGCATTTGCCCAAAGGAACAAAGCCCATTAGTTGTAAGTGGGTTTATAAAAATAAAATTGGTGCAAATGGTAATCTAGAAAGGTACAAGGCTAGATTGGTAGGCAAGGGCTACTCCTAGAGAGAGGGTGTTGATTTTAATGAAATTTTCTATCCAGTTGCTAAATTAACTTCTATTAGATTCCTTTTGTCTATTGCTGCAAATTTTGATTTTGAGATAGAGAAAATGGATGTTAAAACTGCTTTCTTGCATGGGGATCTTGAAGAGGGGATTTATATGAGGCAACCTAATGGTTTTGTTGTTAAAGGGAAGGAAGACTTGGTTTGCAAATTTAAAAGATCTTTGTATGGTTTGAAAAAGTCACCTAGAATGTGGTATTAGAAGTTTGATGCTTTTGCATTGAAATTTGGTTTTGTTAGAAATGAAGAAGATCATTGTGTTTATCTTAAGATTATTGATGATCAGGTTCTAATTATTGTCTTGTATGTTGATGACATTTTGTTTATCGGAAACATAAAGGAAATGATTAGAGAGCTTAAAACTCATCTTTCTAAATCTTTTGATATGAAGGACTTAGGGGCTGCAAAATACATTCTTGGAATGGAGATCAATAGGGATCATGTTCACAGAAAAACTATGGTTAAGTCAGAGTAAGTATGTTGATACAATTTTGCAAAGATTTAATATGCATGATTGCAAACCAGTTAGCATTCCTTTTCCTATTGGTACTAAGATGAAATTAGACATGTGTCCTACCACTGATGATGCTTTTGAAGAGATGTCTAATGTTCCTTATGCTAGTGTTGTTGGTAGTTTAATGTATGCAATGGTTTGCACTAGACCAGATATTGCACAAGCAGTGGGAGTTTTAAGCAGGTTTATGTCTAACCCTAGTAACGAACATTGGAGTTATGTTAAAAGGGTGTTTATATATTTGTGAGGAACTTATGATTATTGTTTGGTTTATCATGGGATTGATATTGTTGATAAATCATTGGACATAGAGGGTTTTGTTGATTCTAATTGGGCAGGTGACTTGGATAGTCGAAGGTCCACAAGTGGCTATGTTTTTTATTTTGTTTGGAGCTGCGGTAAGTTGGATGAGTAAGAGGCAACCCATAGTTGCTTTGTCTACTACAAAAGCAAAGTATATGGTTGCTACACATGCCTCCAAAGAGGCAGTTTGGTTAAAGAGACTTGGGAAAGGTATTGGTTTTGATTGCAGGACAATAAGACTTAATTACGACAGTCAGAGTTCTATTTGTTTAGCTAAAAATCCTATGTATCATGCTCGTACTAAGCATGTTGATGTTTAGTATCACTTTGTATGAGAAATAGTTGAGAATGGTAAGGTTTTGATTGAAAAAGTTGACACTTTGGTTAATGTTGTAGATTATATGACGAAGTCAGTTACTACATATAAGTTCTCTTGGTACAAGAAGGCCATTGGCCTTGATCACTATACTTGATTTAAAGTTTGAATCATATCATTTAGAGTTATTGCAATGTATAATGTCAAGTGGGAGAATGTTGGGATAAGTTGCCATTAACTTGCAATCCTAACCAATTCATGTGTCTCCAAAGTTCTTGGAATGTGTTCCCCAACACATTAGGACTTTGAGAGATGAATTATTTATTAATTATATCACTTTGACTTTTACAATTAAGTTCTAAATGGATAATGTCAAACTTGGGCACCCGCTTTGAGATGGGAGCCATGAAGACCTTGTTGACTTTCCTAAGTCAAAATTTAGAGTTTGATAACTCCTAGTGAGTGGGAGTTAGACTTGGGCATCCCCTTTTTCATGGGACTTATATTTAGACTTGGAGTTGTGTTTTTTTATGTACATGAGTGGATAATGTTGAGACACCTTGCATGGATATAATGTTGGAGTTAACTACAGTGTTAGAGATGCATGAATTGGGTATTTCTTGCATGTGGTCAGAATAACTTGCATGGAGTTGCATGTTTTTGCCTATTACTTGCATGTACTTGCGTGTTGTTGTATGTTGTTGCATGTTGCTTGCATGTACTTGCATGTTGTTGGATGTTGTTGTAAATTGGTCCTATAGACTTGCATGTCACTCCTATGGACTTGTATGACCTTGCGTGTTGTTGTATGTCAATTATATGACCTTGCATGTAGTTGCATGTCAATTTTGTGAGTTTATCTTGTAGAACACTTCAACTCTAGAAACTTGTAGAATGGTACATTTTAGTGATTCAGGAAATGGGTATCAGTTGCATGTTATTAAAAATGCTTGCATGTCTGTTTTAAGATATTACTTGCAGGACACTCCAACTCCCGAAAGTTGTAAGATGGTACATCTTAGTGTTTCAGGTAATGGGTATCAGTTGTATGTTTTATCCAGTGTTTGCATGTCACTTGCATGTACATAACAAGAATTCAAAATAACCTTGGGGACATCAATCTTGTATGTTATTTGCATGAAATTGATGTGTATTGATCACTCTAGTCAACAGAAAGTCATTGGGAAAATATGGATGCCCAATTGGAAGACTTTTTTGTTTTTTCTTTTATTTGGAGATATGTTTGATGTTGGCACAACTATTTTTAGCCATCTTGGGTGCCCACATCATGAAGAGGCAGTTAACTCAAAGCTTGGACATTGTTTGAGTTCAGTCTTCTCAATTTAGAGTGCTTGGTTTTTGCATGAACTTTGGAAGCTATGTTATCAACTACAATTTATTGTATTTTGAGTTTCAAGCTTTTGAATTAAGAAGCTCTTGAATTAAATGAAGTTTCTTGAATTAATTAAGAGCCCCATACATTTTCTAGAGAGTTTATTTGAGAAAAAGACTTAGACGAAAAAAGCAATAAGTCTTTTGTAAAGACTTAGAGAAAAAATAGGTTTTTTTGTGAAGTGCATCAAGGACTTAGAGGAATTTCAGTATTGAATGTAATCTTTTCCAAAGAGATTTAATACAAGCAGGAAACATCTTTAAGTGTGGAGTTTTTTTTCCTGAAAGGGTTTCTCCACATAAATACTTTGCAAGCTTCTTCTCTTCTATTCTCTTCTCTTCTACATTAGATTGAAAGTGTAAAATCACTTGTTCATTAATTGTTATAGATTAATCTTATTTTTAGCTTTGCATACACAAAATTTTAAAGTTTATAGCAGCAGTTCTACCTTCATTTTTAACATAGACATTCCTTTATGGTAGAAATATCTTCTGACATAGCCTATAGGGGTGAATTTATTGTAACCTAATTAGGTCAAATTGGAATCAGATGCTATATATGCATGAATGTAAGATGTAAAAAGGGTTGGAAAATAGTTGGATATTATTATGCTTCTATATTCCAAATAGAGCTCTCCTATGTGCCTTTTGATTAATACATATGATGTTTTACTTCTTCATGCTTTATTCTAACTCTGTGTAGTCTCAAAATTTGCTAATGTTTATGAATATTTAATTCATGGCAATCCATTCTTTACCTCTATTAAAATATGCATGATTTATGTATGTTTATCAACTGTATTCAGTTATTTGTGCATCTTAGCTCTGTGAGTGTTCTATATTCAAACCCAGTGTATCACCTCCTTTCAATTTTTAGTTCATCCTTCTTCCCCTTTTCCTTTACAATGCATAGATTAGGTTTAGTCTTAGGTCAGTTGAATTTCTCATTCAACAAAGGAACCAACCTCTCTCTGGAGATTTGGCCTCCTTGCAGGGTCCCACACCTGGAGATCACCTCAATGTTTCACTAGATTGTTGGAGCCCTAAAAGCCTTCAACACTGGGTGCAAATCTATGGTTTTTGTTGTTTGCAATGAGATTTTTTCCATATATTGTTGTTCATGGTCATAAATGGAAGGTTCTTTTGGTTTTATGTGTACACACACACATATAAATGTGTGTCTATGTATAGATAAATGAGATCAGACTCATCCACCAGTAAACCAATAGGAATTGTATGTGTAGATCATGTTAATTTATTCAAAATGATGAACATTTGTTGTTGTGAAATATAATGCATGGAGAATGAATATTGTGACTAGAGGGTGTAGATTGCTAAAACAAAGTCATGAACAACATAAAGAGTAAATCATAGGCAAAGGCATGAACAACATAATGAAATATTTAGGGTGTCCACTCATCGACCAGGTCACGACAGAGGCAATTTTTTTTAATTTCGGATGATGTGGTGCGCCAGGTGGAGTGGTCAAGTTAGGGTGACCCACTATGAAAAGAGGACATAAAGATTATTCCAATTAAAAATGGTGAATGGGCCAGATTGTATTATTAGGATATTGATTACGAGATATTACAGAACATAAAGACTAATTGCTACATGGAGTTGAGATAGAAGAAACATGTGTATGAAAATAAATCTCTTAAAAGGAGATTTACAATTATGAATATGTATGAAAAGAGGGCATAAATCTTATTCCAATTAAAAATGGTGAAAGGGCTAGATTGTATTATTAGGATATTGATTAGGAGATATTGTAGAACATAAAGACTAATTGCAACATGGAGTTGATATGGAAGAGACATGTGTATGGAAATATGTCTTAAAAGGAGATTTACAATTATGAATATGTATGAAAAGAGGACATAAATCTTATTCCAATAAAAAATGGTGAATTATTAGGATATTGATTAGGAGATATTGTAGATTGAATTTTGAAGTAAACATGCTTTTACAAGGTATTCAATATGATATTAAATTAAATAGTAAATGTAGTTCTAAGAAATGTTTTTGCAACCATTAAAATATTTGTCTATCCATTTCTACAATTACAAACTGTAAACTAAAATTTGTAACTTAAATTACAGAGTCACAATGATGCTCAAACATAATTTTGTAATTTCTAAAACCAATAAATGTTTTACAAAATGTAAAAAATGGTCATTAAGTTGTGTTGATAAACACTACTCATAAACTACTTAAAGTGTTCCAACAAACACCCTTGAACACCAGTTTTGATTTTTGGAATCTTTTGAATCTCTACAATACAAAGTTAAAGAAACAAAGAACCTTAAGCATTGAAGTAGACATTCCACCACAAAACAACAATAGATGGAAGAAATCCCATTGCAAGCAATAAAAAAAAAGTATAATAGCCATGGTTAAACAAGAAGCCCATTTAAATACATAACCATCATGATTACAACCACACACACAATAATAGATGGAAAAAATCCCAATGCAAACAATAAAAAAAAATTGAATACCCATGGATAAACAATAACCCCATTTTAATACCGAACCCTCATGATTACAAACAGTCATAAAACCAAAAGAACCTTCCATTTACGATTACAAACAACAATAGATGGAAATAATCCCATTGCAAACAATAAAAATGTTTTAATACCCATGGATAAACAATAACCCCATTTTAATACTGAACCCTCATGATTACAAACAGTCATAAAACCAAAAGAACCTTCCATTTACGATTACAAACAACAATAGATGGAAAAAATCCCATTGCAAACAATAAAAATGTTTTAATACCCATGGATAAACAATAACCCCATTTTAATACCGAACCCTCATGATTACAAACAATTAGAAAACCAAAAGAACCTTCTATTTATGATAACAGATAGCAATAGATGGAAAAAATCCAATTGCAAACAATAAAAATGTTTTAATCCCCATGGATAAATAATAACCCCATTTTAATACTGAACCCTCATGATTACAAACAGTTAGAAAACCAAAAGAACCTTCCATTTATGATTACAGACAACAATAGATGGAAAAAATTCCATTGCAAGAAATAAAAAATATTTTAATACCCATGGATAAACAATAACCCCATTTTAATACCAAACCCTCATGATTACAACAGGATAGAAAACCAAAAGAACCTTCCATTTACAATTACAGACAACAATAGATGGGAAAAATCCCATTGCAAACAATAAAAAATCATTTAATACCCATGGATAAACAATAACCCCATTTTAATACCGAACCGTCATGATTACAACCAGATAGAAAATAAAAAGAAACTTCCATTTATGACCATAGACAACAATCAATGGAAAAAATCCCATTGCAAACAATAAAATATATGTTAATACCCATGGATAAAAAATAACCCTATTTGAATATTGAACTCTAATGATTACAACCAGACATAAAATCAAAAGAACCTTCCATTTACAACCACAGACAGTAATAGACAGAAGAAATCCCTTTACAAATAATAAAGACCAAAGTGAGATATTGCATGCATAAACCATATGACAAAAAAACCAAAAAAATTGAAAAAACCTCTTTTTTTACCTTAACAAATCATTGCCAAGTAGCAAGATAAGATATCCTTTCCGAGGTCGTGCGGGAAGCCATCATGGAACAAATTTGAAGGAGAAATGAGCCGAGCCATCTCCAAAGTTGAGCCATTCTCAATGCCTAAACAAATTACCTATGGATAAACAATAACCCCATTTTAACACTGAACCATAATGATTACAACTAGATAGAAAATGAAAAGAACCCATTTATGACCACAGACAGCAATCGATGGAAAAAATCCCATTGAAAATAATAAAATATATGTTAATACCAATGGATAAACAATAACCCCATTTAAATACCAAAGCCTAATGATTACAACTAGACAGAAAATGAAAAGAACCTTCCATTTACGACCACAGATAGCAATAGATGGAAGAAATCTCATTGTAAACAACAAAAACCAAACCAAGATATTGCATGCATAAACCATACGATAAAAAAACTAAAAAAAATGAAAATACCTCTTTTTTTTTAGCTCAACAGATCATTTCCTTAGTAGGATAAGATATCCTTACCAGGGTCATGCGAGAAGTCATCATAGAACAAAATCGAAGGAGAAACGAGTTGAGCCATCTTCAAATCCGAGTCATCTCCAGCATGAAAAGCATCATCAACAAAGCCTAAGTGACCCAGTTTCAGTGCCATCTGCAATGACCAAATGCAATAAGCAGCGTTGGTAATGGCATGTTGGTGTTTGATGAATGGAAAGGATGGGAGCATTGAATGCTCCATAGCTCCAAAATGTGGCGGCATAATGCCCGAGGAAATATGGACTATAGAGTAGCAAATGCGGCAGTAGATTAGTGAATGAGGGAGTGGTGAACTATTAATGTGAGAGTGTGAGAAGTAAAGGTGGAAGAATGCTTGCATGCCACATGACATGCTAAGCAAAAAATATGATGTGGGTCCCTGCCACCAAGGTTCCTTATGGCCGGTCATTGGTCGGCATTAAAAAATGGTCAGAAAATTGCCCCCGCCAAAAAGACATGTCGTCCACGTGGCAAAAACTTGGTTGACCCCATAAAACAAAATATTTAGGGATTCCATGTCATCAACCAACTAGAAGAGGCAATTTTTTTTAATTTTGAATGATGTGGTGTGCCAGGTGGAGGGTTCAAGTTAGGGTGACCCACTATGGGTCCCTCTCCCATATAGCTAAAAGTACAAAAAGATGATTACATTCATTTCCATCTCCAACATTATGAGAGACACAATCTCCAGATCTTGAACAATAAATCCAATGGCATGCCATTAAGATATGTTAGGTAGAGAGGTGTGCTATTGCCCTCTTTTCCCACCTCAGCATTTGATCAGCCAATGGCACACCATTAAGATATTAAGACGCTGTCGGTCTGACAGGTGAAAATTGATGTGTTATTGGTCTTATGGGAGCTGAGTTGGCAGTGTGGGTTCCAAAGAAATGGTTTTCAATTTAAAAAAATGTTTTTATCTGAGAGTTATAACGTCATTAAAAGGTAAAAAGGGCCATATCACAGTGGTATTTTGAACTTCTTAAAAAACAAAGAATCTTATCTTTAGAAATAAAACAAAAGCTTTATTAAAAGAAATCTATGAAATCAGAAAAGAAATCGTAAATTATAATTAGGGAAGGGAAAAATAATACAAAGGCAGAAAGTAATGTAATGGCAGTCAAGGTCATATTTAGGCATTTTTATCCTAAAATACAATCAAAATTTTAAAAAGATTGTATCAAATGAAAGGAGAGACTTTGGATAGACTATCAAAATTTATATAGAATTGTGATTATATATATTTGGCTTTAACGTATGTCGTATTTTAAAGGCACCTTTGAATGGATAACCATCATAAAAAAATTGCTTGACAGGTAGGGTTGACTGTCAAATTTAGGCCCTGATGGCAGTCACTATGCCCCATAAAGAGATATTTTTACATGTAGAAAACAAGTTAAAAGTGGTAATGAAGATATAAACTAGAGTAGTCTAGAAGAGGTGTTTATCATGCAAAGAATGAAAGTAGATTCGTGATTTTATTTTTCTAATTTTTCCTTCTTTTCTCTAATTTTGTCTCAAGGTCTCATGCAAGCTTCTTCTTGTGCTTCTATAACTTCTTCTCCTGCTTCTATAAATATGTAAATGTTCATTCAAACAAAGAGAGATTTCTAGTGGCAAACTCTGCCAATTTGTGCACTTAGTTCTTTTAACAAACCATTTTGTATCATTGTGGTCATTAATAACAATTCTATGATTGTGCATTTGACCTTTTATATTATGTGTACGTTATTTTTAAGAATGAAATAAAATATATTTTTTTGAATTGAAGATAGTGCACCATTATATTTATAAAAAAAAATACTTCACAGTACATAGTTATGGCCTAGAGAGCCACAATATATGATTTGACTTCTTACAATTCAAAAAATGGACAATTTAAGCAATGTGTACAACAAAGTTCTATACATAAAATATACTACTTACAAACATGTCAAAATTATATATGTCCAGTCTTTAATCCTGTTGTAGACTGCTGCCAAAAGTTGTCTCCATCATTCATTTTCTATATGTCTATAGTGAACTGTTTGCCATCCTTTTGATCTCACATTACCTATTCAACTGCTGCTCTAACAATGTCCTCACCTGGCTACTCTTGTTCTGCTAGTGGAAGTGTGGAGATCCTGTTGTTACCATTGTCTTGTGGGTCTAACTTGTCAATACCCCTCTATCTATTACACCCTGCCTCCTAGTCTATATTCCATATCATATCCTCCATGTGTTTCCTATTATCACTTGCTTCAAATGCATCCAATTCCTTGAAGGTGCCTATTGGTGGAGAGGTCTTAAGTTGGATATTGTCAACATTAAAGTTTTGGAAGGTAACTTCAAGATCACTTTGTGCCTCATCTCTCATTCTTTCCAGTTTATGTTGTTTACAATACCTATTTTGAAAATCAATATGTTCATCATTAAACTTTTGGTGTACTTTCCTTAGGTCATATGGCCAGAACTCAGCATATTGTATATCTGCCCTGTATATCACTTTTGAGCCCTCATTAATTATCTTCATGAATCTCTCAATTGGAAGCTCCATAGTCATAACAACCTATATATAAACATCAAACATCATGAGTCTAAAAGCAAACCCAGTAAGCCACCTCCTCTTTCCTTGAAAATGGTCTTCATTTCTTTTTTCCACAGAACCCATAAAATTTTAGTAGATAGACATAACTAAAAGATATTAGATTTAATAGCCATTCCACTAATGAACCCACAAAGTATTTCTTTCTAATTCAGTTTGTTCAAGGAAGACCAACATTTTATATTGCCCATAAACATTGACCAAACATTCACATCAAAAGGACACTCAAAAAATATATGTTCACAAGACTCAACAATTTTACATAGAGGACACACATATCTATTAATCCCAATTGGAAGCTTTTTAAGTAGTAGTAGCCATCTAAAACTGCCCTTCTTAGGTTCTATGTATTTAGACCATATTAGACTAAAGGAGGCTAGTGATTTGTGGTTAACATTAAGACCCCAAGCCCTATTACTATGGCCATATACCTCTAGAGAGTTAGATAACATCTTGTACAATTTCTTGGCTTCTCCTTTCAGAATTTTGGTACCATCTTCCCACACTAGCTCTTCCAACCAATCCAGTTCACACAACTTTTTTGCTTGAATTGGGTTGTTTGAAAAGGCTTTGCAAATGATGGAATAGGTTCTTCTTTGAGAACCTAATATGTCAAATTCCAGCTTAACATCTTCCCATGACTTTATACCTTCATCATTCAACAAATCATCAAATGTAAAAAGACCTTTTTAAACCACTTAAGAATAGAGTAGCCTTGAAGCAGAGCTAATTTTTTGCTTTTGTGCCTTAAATTCTACCACAATATCTATAACCCCCTATCCATTTTTTCTTGAAATTGACTACTTCAACGTTTAAGATTAAGCTTTTTACAATTTCCCATGCTCTCCAAATAGATCCAAACACAACATACCCAAAGGTTTTAGACTAGAAGTTCCCAAAAAGAAACTCATGATGATGTAAGTTTTTCCACAGGGGAGCTTTCTTAGGACAAAATTTGCTAATATTGCTCCTGATGAGGACCTTCCAAGGTTGATGCAGCACACAACATACACTTAATACAATTTTGCCATTAATCACGTGAGAGCCAAAGATTTGAAGGATGGAACATAAAAAAACTTCTATTCATCAACTCTGCTGCTACAATGAGAGAAAACTCTCTTATATCCAAGAAAACAAAAAAAAATTACCTTTTTTGGCATATATTGACAATTGTCAGATTTTGCCATTTTAGGTAATTTTACAATCATATCTTGAGAATCCAGTTTTTTCCCAAAAGCTTCCTAAAACTACGGTAGGACAAAATGCCAACTAATATTCTAAATTCAAAACATGAATTTTGATTTATTACAAAAGTAACTTTTTAAAAATCTAGAAAAAAAACACTAATTTTCCATTTTGAGGGCCAAGATGAAAGTTTCAAGCCCCAAAAAAGTACCAAGACGAGGTCCAACTAACTAGGGTGGGTTGGGAAACCACTGGCCACCTCATAACATATCCACCTGTAAAATTTCATAGAAAACCCACATCCGAGTCAAAAGTTATGACCTCTGGAAGTCCCTGCATCATTCTCCTCTGGTTGAAAAGAACGCAGCTCCTACAAGTGAGTGTCTTCGAACTGTTGCCACTTGACTGGATCCAACCACTGCACTTCCCACTCTGTAATCCACGTGCTATCTATTAGTGGAAATCCTTCCCACTATACTAAATACTTGTTGTACTGCCCTTACCAAGTGTAGATAGTGTTCTTATCAAGAACCTGTGCAATCTTTTCCTTCTTCTTATGGGGAATGTGGTGGTGCCATGCCACTTCTGGTTGACTATCTTCAGCATCATCCTCACCATGGAATGCATATAAATCAAAAACATTAAACACAGGAGAAATATCGAGATCATCTGGTAAACTGACCTTATATGCATTATCATTGAGCTTCTTTGTAATTTTGCAAGGACCAATTTTCCTATACTTCAACTTGTGGTATGTTCCAGTAGGAAACCTCTCTTTTTTCAAATATACCATCACTAAGTCACCTTCATTGAATGTCTGATGTCACCTACTAGCATCCACTGTATTCTTGCACCTCTCATTATTGTTCTGCAACTTCTATCTCACTTCTTTCTGCAACTATTGAAGGTGTTATGCAAATGCTTCCCCATCATCACTGACCCTATCTTTCATTGGTATCTATACCAAATCTAGAACACCCTGAGGATTCCTACCATACATAATCTAGAAAGGGGACTTTCCTATTGATCTATTAACAAAACTATTATAGGCAAATTCGGCCTGGGGTAATGCCAAGTCCCATTGTTTTGGCTTTTCTCCAACAATACACCTCAACAAATTTCCCAGACTCCGATTGACTACCTCTATTTGCCCATCGGTTTGAGGATGATAGGCACTACTAAACTGTAACTTGGTCCCTATCTTCTTCCATAAAGTCCTCCAGAAGTGACTGAGGAATTTGGTATCCCTATCAGAGGTAATAGTATTTAGAACACCATGTAGTCGAACAACTTCTGAAAAAAATAACTCAGCTACCCTCATTGCATCATTAGTTTTCTTACAAGCAATAAAATGAACCATCTTAAAGAACCTATCAACAACTACAAAAATAGAGTCATTACCTCGTTGAGTATGTGGAAGTCCCAACACAAAGTCCATGCTCAAATCTATCCATGGTGCAGTTGGTACTGGTAATGGCATATACAACCCTATATTTTGTGAATGTCCTTTAGGCACTTGGCAGATCCTACACCTTGTTACATACCTAGTTATATCCCTTTTCATCTTTGGCTAGTAATATTTATCTTCTATCAAGGCTATTGTCTTGTCCTTGCCAAAATGTCCAGCCAACCCACTACTATGAAATTCTCTAAGAATGTTTTCCCTCATAGAGCCATCTGATATGCATAGTTGTTTTCCTTTAAATAGATACTCATCTTGCAGAAAATATTCAGCCCTAAAGTGATCCAAGTTACCAGATACTGGTGCCTTCAATTGTTCCACAATCTCCCAAAAATCATCATCAGACTCATACAATTTTTTTATGGCATCAAAACCAATCACCTCAGTTTCCATTGTGGTCAAAAGTGCAACACGCCTACTTAACGCATCTGCAACCTAGTTTTGTTTTCCAAACTTACGCTTGAACACAAAATTGTAACCCTACAAGAAAGAGACCCACTTGGCATGCCTACTATTCAACTTTTTATGTGTGTTCAAGTATCTCAATGCAATATGATCTGTAAACAATACAAACTCCTGGGGAACTAGATAATGTCTCCAATGCCTCAATGCTTGAACAATTGCATAAAATTTCAAATCATAAGTAGAATAATTCTTTCTCGCTTCATTCAGCTTTTCACTAAAGAAAGCTACAGGTTTTCCAGCTTGGTTAAGCACAACACCTATTCCCACATTGGAGGCATCACATTCTACGTCAAATACATTATCAAAAATTGGCAATGCAAGTATAGGTGCTTCTGTTACCTTTTGCTTCAAGTACTTAAAGCTCTCCTCAGCATCCGTGGTCCATACAAACTCCCTTCCTTTGGTGCAATCTGTTATAGGGGCTACAATACTACTGAAATTTTGAATGAACTTTCGATAGAAAGTGGCCAAGCCATGAAAACTTTTTACCTCTATGATGCTACTTGGACTAGGCCATTCTAGAATTGCCCTAACCTTCTCTGGATCCATTCTAACACCATCTTTAGAAACGACAAAGCCTAAAAAATCTAAACTATCCTACATGAACCTACACTTCTTCAAATTGGCATAGAGCTTCTCCTTTCTTAACACCAAGGATGATCCTCAAGTGTTGTAAGTGCTCTTCTTTGCTGTTACTAAATACCAAAATATCATCAACATAAACTACCACAAACTTACCAATGTAAGGTTGTAGTATAGTGTTCATCAATCTCATAAATGTGCTAGGTGCATTTGATAACCTGAATGGCATAACCATCCACTCATATAATCCGTCTCCAGTCTTAAAGGCTGTCTTCCACTCATCCCCTTCTCGGATCTAGATTTGGTGCTAGCCACTTCATAGGTCAATCTTGCTGAAATATTTGGCCCCTGCAAGGACATCCATCATGTCCTCCATATGAGGTATAGAAAACTGATACTTGATGGAAATCTTATTAATTGCTCTGCTATCAGTGCACATCCTCCATGTTCCATCTTTTTTGGGGGTCAACAATGTTGGTATAGCACATGGGCTCATGCTCTCTCTCACCACACCTTTACTTATGAGTTCTGTTACTTGCTTATTCAACTCTGCATGTTGTGTTGGATTCATCCTATAAGCTGCTTGGTTGGGTAGAGTTACTCCTGGAATCAAATCAATATGATGCTAAATATCTCTCTTTGGTGGTAGACCATTAGGTAATTCATCAGGCACAACATCAACAAATTCTTTCAATAGCTCTGCTACTTCTGGGGGAACTGAAATGTCTTCCTCTTCACCTTTTTTCACTACTAATGCATAACAACACCCTGTCACCTTCATTTCTTTAACAAGATCACTTTCAGACAACATGGTCTCACCTTTTCCTCCATCCTTGAGAGGCAACAAAATCACCTTAGAGACATCTTTCCAAAATGTTTATGTGTTTTTCTCTCCATCATGTATGACTTTTCTATCATACTGCCATGGCCTTCCCAATAACACATGACAGGCATCCATTGGGACAACATCACACCATATCTCATCCTGGTAGATCTTCCCTATGCTAAACTTAATTAGGCATCTTTTATCAACAGTGACTTCATTTCCCTTTTTAAACCATGCAATGCCGTATAGATGAGGATGTTTTTCACAGTGTAAATTCAATTTGTCTACCATTTCTTTAGAAACCATATTTTCACAACTACCTCCATCAACAATAACTTGACATACCTTGCCACCCGAAGTGCATCTGGTTCTGAAGATATTGGTTCGAAGCCATGAACCATCAGAGCCTTTGGTTTGTGTTTTCTCCTTCTCTGGAATAACCATTGCTCTTCTCATCATGAGACTTTCTCCCACATCTTGTGGAACCTCTAATTTCATCCCTTCCACTTCATGTTGCATTTGAATTAGGTTCACCCTAGGTTGTTCTCCTTGATTTCTTTCTTGCATGTTATAATTTGAGCATTCAAATGCCCTATGACCTTCTTCTCCACATCTAAAACAAGTGAAAGGCCTTCTCTGGTTTTCCCATCCTCTACTACTACCATAACCTCTACCTCTTTGAAATCCCCTTCCTTGTTCTTGATTCAGAGGATCTTGTCGAGTATCTACTTGTTTTTCCAATCCATAGGATGACTCTCCCCTACCATAATTTGAACCTCCTTGAAATGGGGTTGATGTACCACTTCTTCCTCCTCTATTCCTCTTATCGTATTGTCTATTTTGTTTTTCTTCAGCCTTTAGGGCCAATTGGTAAGCTTCTTCCATACTGTTGAGTCAATGCATACTTAATTCATCTTGAATAGAGAATTTTAGGCCATTCACATATCTTGCAGCCATATGTTCATCAGTTTCTTGATGCTCTATATGTATAGACAACGTATAAAACTCATTTGTATAATCTTGCATAGAAGAGAGGTTCTGCTTTAAATTTTGAAACCTACGAAAAAGGGTTTGCGCATAATCTGTGGGCAAAAATTTTTGTCTTAACTTCTTCTCCATTTTATTCCATGTCCTAATCTTATCCTTGCCTTTCCTTGTTCATTCCTTTTGAAGATGATCCCACCAAATCATTGCATAACCCTTTAATTTGGTGCATGCGAATTTCACCTTCTTTTCCTCTGTCATGGATTTCCATTCAAAAAAATTTCTCATATCATTCAACCAATCTATCAACTCCTCTGGTTTAACACTACCTGCATAATATGAAACATCTACCTTGACCCCTTCATTTTTCCCTTCTAAGGCCCTGAGCATGCTCTCTTCAAAACTCATGCCTTCTAATTCTTCTTCCTCATGTTCTATAGCGTGATCTGCACCTCCTTGACCTATCTCTTCATCAAATTTGTCTCCTCCTCTACCTAGTCTTTGGTTTTCCATCCATGTTGTAATTTATGCTACTTTCCTTTGTAGATTTTGCATTTATCTATGCATCTGGGCAAGACCGCCTCTTCCTCTTCCTCTCCCAGCCATCTTCCTGCTCTAATACCAGATGATGCAGCACACAACATACATGCAATACAATTTTGCCATTAACCATGTGAGAGCCAAAGATTTGAAGGCTGGAACATAATAAAACTTCTATTCATCAACTCTGCTGCTACAATGAGAGAAAACTCTCTTATATCCAAGAAAACAAAAAAAACAAAAAAATACCTTTTTTGGCAGATTTCGACAATTGTCAGATTTTGCCATTTTAGGTAATTTTACAATCATATCTTGAGAATCTAGTTTTTTCCCAAAAGCTTCCTAAAACTAAGGTAGGAAGAAATGCCAACTAATATTCTAAATTTGAAACATGAGTTTTGATTTATTACAAAAGCAACTTTTTAAAAATCTAGAAAAAAACACTAATTTGCCATTTTGAGGGCCAAGATGAAAGTCTCAAGCCCTGAAAAAGTGCCAAGACAAGGTCCAACTGACTAGGATAGGTTGGGGAACCACTGGTCACCTCATAACGCATCCACCTATAAAATTTTGTAGAAAACCCACATCTAAGTCAAAAGTTATGACCTCCGGAAGTCCCTGCATCAAAGGTTCATCCCTATCCAGTGATCTAATTATCCATTTTGTAACAAGAGTTACAACTTAGATCCTCAGATCCTTAAGCCCCAAGCCACCCTTATCTCTACTCATACAACACCAGTCCCATTTAACACCACTCCAATAAATTTTTTTGTTTTACTATGCTCCATTTAATTTTGCCAATGAATTCATCTCTGCTTTCTTGTTCTTGCATATGTTGCCTTGGTTTGAAGATCTGGAACTATCTAATCTCCTACAAGTTAAGTTAATGATTGTGTGAGTTCCACCTCTCATTATTGCATTTGTATTTATTTTGTTTCATGATTATAGAATCCTCTAAAAATTAGTTATATGTGGATAGAAGAGTTTCAATTGGTGTATTGCCTGTTAGATAGGTTTCATTTTCAATTTTCTTTTTACTCTCTCTTGCAAAAGTATGAAGTGAACTCATCAAAAACCTTATGAAGAACCAATGTCTAAAATTCTAGAGGTAATTTTGTAAATAAGATCCCACGTCTACAAAATATTCCATATTAATATAGGTTTGCACTCAAGTGTAGATTTGAACATCAACAATACCATCTACAAAAAGAGGATTTAAAACTTTGAAATAGTGGTCAAAATCCCACTTGATGTGTACTTTTACTACTAGAATACCCTTGAAAACCTTCAGAGGTGCCTCAAACTTCAAAAATTAATTTATTAGCTCCATTTTCATTACAGAACATTAAGAAATGGGCTTCATTCTTTTTGGTTGTTAGATGAGATATAATGTGAATGAAGAACTCATGCTATTCTTGTGAGAGAATAATGAATACCTTTGAGCTAAAGCCTTGGAAGCATGCCACATGGAATTTGGCATATATAATCCACAAGTGAAATATTAAAGGACACTAAAAGGTGTGCCTTGCCATCAATAGATATCTTTCACACTTGAAGGAAATGACAAGCCCACTATACTAATGTGGACCAATAGTAGGTCTTGGCTTTAGGATCTTTCTCCTATTAGACCTTGGATCCCCATGCACCATTAGATGAGGATTGACATGGTAAAATTAGATGGCACACATTTCTTGCACCTTCAAAACTTGTTAAAATACTTAGCATGTACTACTATAAAACTACAAAATTGACTAAGGCAAAGAGGACTCACCTTAGTTGCAAACCACATGCTAATCAAGAATTTACCAAGGCAAAAGGATTCTACCTTCTGTAGTGAAAAATCACTACACATATCATTTATAACCATCCTTCTTTTCCCATTTAATGCATGGTCTAGGTCAACCTCTTTCACCTTATTTGTACACATAGTGCATTAGATATACAACATGATGCCCTTTGTTTATACATCTTAGAAGGCTGAGATTTTTGTTTAATGTGATAATTCCTTTTGGATTATACACTTCCTTTCTTTATATCTTCTAGGTATATCCTCTCATATTTACATAGCATATTTCTGTTTTGCCTATCTTAAATTCCATGCCTATATCAGTTTTATGGACCTAGTAATGCTTATTCCTAGATTTCTTACCCTTTTACCTTCCACATTAACCATATCATTCCTTCTATTAGCCTTATTTGTATTTATTACCCTATGCTAAGTAAAAATTCTATAATTTGACCATTCTTTCTTATTTTCCCTCTCTTTACCATTATTTGACTTCACTTGTTAATCCAAGAGGCTTGTAGGTGAACCTCTCCATTTTCACTCATCAAATATTGAGTCCTAAAGAATTATCCTACCATATGACGTGTTAGAAAGGGACACATTCCTCAAAATCCATTTATTCATCTATATGCACATATATCTCTCTCTCATGTTATTACTTTGCTAATCTAGTCTTTGGTGATGATCCCTTGCATCTTACTAGTTGCACAGGGTTAGAATTAGGGGTTACAATATCTATAAAGAAAAAAATTAAAAAGAATTCCATTTCAAAATAGAAAAGGAAAAAGGAAGAAAGAAAAAGCAAGCACATAAAGAATAAGAGAGGGAGGGAGAGACAGGGAGAGAGATAAAGAGAGAGTGAGAATAGATAGATAAAGAGATAGAGAGAGACCTAAGGGGTCCCTATGCCTTTAACCTGATGCATGTTGTTGAACCCTTGAATTTGGCTAAGTCTGAAACCCTGAAACCCTAAAAATTTGACTAAGTTTGAAATTTGAGGGATTCTCCAAATTCTAGAATCTACAAATTAATTCCTATGGATCTAAAACCACTCTTAACATTCTACCAGTATATACTGTTATGTCATAAAATGTCACCCTAAGACTTTTACCTCCTAAGTTTAGCTCCTGGGTCCCTTGTTTTTCATCATGCATGTTAGAATTGACTCCCAAAATAAAATGGCTTGAAATGCATGTCAAGTGGGGCTTGAGGGACATTTGTGAGCTTGAACCTTGACCCAAAATAGGTCCTGGGGTAAGGATGCTCGCGCCTTTGTCCTGCCCTATTTTGGCAGGGTCCCAAATTTGAATGTCAATTTTGTGATCGTTAAAATGTTTTCTTGCCAACATCTTAAGTTTGAATTATGAAATTTGTAGCAAGAATGCATATATAAGCATGCTTAGGGTTTCATTTGTAAACTAGAGAAGATGACTAGATATGATTATGATATTTTGGCAAACTTATGATCTTAGAGCATTCAAAGCATTCATTGTGGTAGAGCAGACTTGTGTTGTTGTGTTTGTTATTGCAGATTTAGCTTCTTTTTCTCATGTTGTGAAAGATCTTCATCTACATGCAAACTACACCTCCAAGGTGATATCTATTTGTGTTTGAATCAATAATTTATCAATTTGTTTTTGCCTCTCTCCTATAAGGATATGCACTCTCTATCTAACAACAGTGTTGGAAGGCTTGAATGTCATTCCGGGGCTTGACCGAGGAAAGCTCCTAAACACCACAACCCCTAACCCCTCTCCTTGTGATCACAGGTGATAGGTATTAGATTGTGAAGAGTGGAGTTGCAGAGGAGTGTTGCAGAGGATGAGGATTCCAGATCTGATGGAAAGAAGTAGAAAAGAGCACTTTCAAAGCTTGGATGCTATTCCCTTTGCGCTCTAGGTTTGTAGAGGTTGAAAACTCAAGAACATGGATAATCAATGACAGGAGTCTGAAAACCCCTGAAGAAAATATTACATTGGTCTTGGGCGCGAGTCCCTTTGCCCCTGACATTTTAGGATCCTGAACTTCAAAATATGGTGTGTATCTGATCTTCATATACTATCTTTGTGTGTGAGCATTTGTCAGAATTCATCTTTTTGTTTACGATTTTGCATAATTAGGGTTTTGAGCATGATTGGGCTTAACTTAACACATTAATTATCAATTTTCAATTTTTCCTATCATTACAAGTGACAACCAACCTGTAGGTGAATCCTCTTGCAGAAGTTGTGATTCAATTCGATTAACTGTCCTTGAATGTGTGTAGTGAAAGGAGGATCTAGCTAAATAATCCTATCAAACTCTCATCCCCCTTTTTCATACATAAAATTTTGGTGAACCCATGTTTTTATTGAATTTTGCACCTTGCTGAGTGTTGTACTTCAGATTTGCATTCATTCAATTCATCATTTTCATATTGCATTTGAAAACCTACAAAAAAATTGAAAATTTTGAAAATTTTGAAAAAAATTGGCATCTTAGGCTTACATTTTGACATACTTTGCATTGCATTTCATCTAAATCATTCTAATCTCTGATATTTGCATCAGATCTGATATAAATTACAACAGTGCATCATTTTATGATCATTTGCATTGCATTTTCATGCTTTATTTGCTAGAAATTGCTTGAAATTGTGCATTTTTCATATAACCTAGTCTTTGCAATAGCTAGGGTTTGTGGTTAAAATATTGTTTTAGATTTTATTACTCTTTTAAACACTCTTTTAGGTCTGATTTCATATTGTAGTGTTTCATTATAGTGTGTTTTTGCATTTACACATTATGTATTTCAACAACTATACTTTTATCCTAGGGTTTGTTCTATTAGTGTGTGCATTGAGTGTTGTATGCTTTTACATGAGTCTTATAACCTACTGCCCTAATAGAAATATCCCTTTAAGGAGAAGTATTAGACTAATGGGTTCTAGTGCCCCTGAAACCAACGGTGTTCCTACATCTGAAAATCCATTGAACACCTTTACAAAAGGAGAAACACAAAATTTGCAAGATATTATACCTCCTACAACTACAATGGAAGAACAAGTATTTCATGATGTTGAGGGCCCTATTGATGTGACAACACATGTACTTGATGAGCAAATAAACAAACTTGATAAAGAACTAGTTGATTTTCAAGCATTTATGGAAAATGAAAGAATAACAGAAGAAGTTGTGCCTATTGTTCACAACATAAGAGAGTTACTAAAAGGACAAGATGGTGTTAACATGCTTCAAGGATTAATGCATATAGTGCATCATAATGTTATGCCAGTGACTGAATGTTTGAATATTATTAATAGCATGTCATCGCCATCTCATACACAAGTATCAGCACCTATACCAAGTACTGGAATGTCTACCTTTACATCAACAATTCTCACTACTAATGCAAATGCTTGTAGTAATGCTACCACTAGTATTGGAGTATCTAATGGCATTAATTCACAAAATTACAAGGCTATGGGATTCAACTATCAAAACTTAGCATCTAGGGTGACTTCTTTTATGAATAATCACTCTCAACCACCACTCAATCCCACGTACTCTCGACCACCTCTTACCTACAACTATTCTCAACCACCTTCTACTCGCAATTACTCTCAACCACCTTTCATTACCACTCACAATCAATCTCCTCAAAATTTCATGACCATGACTTCAAATTCTCAAACTGCATCTCCTAATGATGCCCTCCTAAACCAACTCTTGAAAGGCATGACTTCTTTACAACAAAAGGTGACGAGCTTGACAAATTCTTCACAACCTAATATACTAACTTATCATGTCTGTAATCCTTTATCTTATGCAATCTTGAGAACTCCTATGCCTGAGAAGTTTGAAACTCCTCTCTTTGAAAAATATGGTGGAAAAGGTGATCCTAATACTCATGTGACAGCATTCACGGCTATGTGTAGTGATTTCTACTTTGAAGAGGACTTGTTAGCAAAACTTTTCCTGTGATCTCTCAAAGATACTTGTTTGGAGTGGTTTTTCTCTTTACCTCTAAATTCAATACACTCTTTCTCTCAACTAGTTGATCAATTCTTACAACATTTTCAAGTAAACATTAGACCTCAAGTCTCATTAATTGATTTAGTTCATTGTAAGCAAGGTCCAAAAGAGAAGCTAACCAAGTTTATTAGTCGGTATCAATCTCTTTATGCACAAATTCAATACTAGATGAATGATAAGGATGTTCAGAAAGTATTTATTACAAATCTACAACTTAACATCCTTGATAAGATCCTCTTGATGAAGTATAACTCTTTTCAACATTTATGCACAACCCTTCATGATTACCAACTTTCGTCTAGTCAGTATGAACACCAAAGCTCATCGGCTCAAGTTGGTCAATCCACGACTGGACCTTCACAAAACAACTTTAAGAGGAATAATAAGAGTTTCATCAATAGAATTCAAACAATTTTTCACAAGTATCCACTATCACTAATCCGAAGAGGGCACCATTTCAATATCGACAACAACAAAGACAATTCACTTTGATATCTGACTCCTTACATTCTATCATGAATCAAGCAGTGAGTAATAATCTCTTGAAGCTCCCTCTGATCAAACAATTGGATAGTAGTAGAATGCACGGACCTCACTTTGATGCTAATGCATTTTTTCATTATCATCGGCAACAAGGGCATGATACTGAACGATGTATGCATCTTAAACATGAAATTCAAGACCTCATCAACTCAAATGTTATACAAGTAACTAGTGTGAATGACAATGGAAACAAGTCAGTTGCTCCTCCAAATCATAATTTACAAGTATTTGCTAATCCATTCCCTAGACTAATCAGAACAATATGATGGAACAAAATACAGTAGAGCTGGAAGATGACTATTTGGATTACGATGAAATAGTGGGTGTGATAGAAGTGGATAAAGAGAAAATTGCAAATTCACTTCATCCACAAAGAAATGGTATTTATGCTAAGGTTGCTCCTCTGTTATCCCTTCAAGGATCGGGAGTTAACCAAAATGCATTAGAAAGACAAATTGAACAACTGAAACAAGAGATTATGATACAGGAAAAGGTTGCTATGGTGGAAGATAGTCCATTTCACTATGAAAGACTGACTCACTAGAATAAGAAATCAAAGGATTGGAAAAGAACAAGGTGGTTATCATTAGTGGGAAATAATGATTCTCCTCTTCACAAACAACAGAAGATTTCAAATATATACTAATTTGACAAACAAACACCGATTGGTCATCCTAAAAATATGAATCAAACAAATGCAAACTATTCACACTTCTTACAAAACTTAATGGATTACCTTTCTAAGATAATCACAAGTTCAAGCCTTTCTTAGCAACAAGTAAGTATCTCTAACCTTGGTGGTCACCTATGTCGTAGCATTATTTGCTCATTTATGTGACCTCCCCTCTTGTGTTGTGTTCCCCCAATGACGTGTTATGTGTTGTTTAGGCAGGTCCTTGCATGACCCTTAATACTTTTGTAAGGTTGAGGATACTGGGAGACTGCTTTTGTTGTGACCATTCTTCTATTTGTATCATCATTCTTCTATCTTGCTTCTCCTCTATTTTTGTTGTTGTGTGTTGTGTCTTAGGTGCATAGTGTTGCAGTTGATGACCTGGGGGCATCCTCCTACATGATTGTTCCTAAGACACTTTCTCTCCTCTCTCATTTTATTGTTTACCTTCTTCTAGTGATTCTATCTAGTTGGCGGATGATGAAAACAAACATATACTGATACAAATCATGTGTCCCTTCAGCAAGCAAAGTGTAAATGGACCTAGTCCATATATGAAGATGGGATTGATTTATATATCTGACGCTTGGCTAGTAGAATCACTCCATGTGATATTTGATGTTGTCTTATCATTCTAACAAATCATAACAACATCTACTCCATGCACTTTGTTTGTCTTGGGTGTCTCACCTTATTATTACACTCAATTCTGAGATGAATGCAGTATAAGCCCCATGGCTATACTCGGACTCGAACCTGTTTGTGTAGACTTGGCTTCTTTGTTTCCATGCATAGGTTTCACATTTTGCTTAGATTAAGATGTGCTTGTGGGAACATTCAGTGATCGTGAAGCACATGTCACCTTTTGGGGCATGGGCTTTGTGAAAGCTCTTGTTCCCTTGTGTATTTTCTCTCTACCTTAATGTGCTTGATATCGGTACATGATATCAACCACCTTAAGGTGGGGGCATATATAAGGTAAGTTGTCTAATGATTTTGGTATTAACAAAGCATGTTTATAAGCCCTATGCAGAGGCAGGCTATCATGCATATCCTTTTATTCAAAAGCCCTCTGTGAAGGTGGGGATGGTGTATCTCTTGAGCTAGTGCACATCCTTTTTATTTCAAAAGTCCTCCGAGTAAGTGGGGTTGGATCTAAGACTATCCTCCCTTAAGCATTTCTTTGACAGTTGTTGTGGCATAAGCCCAACCATCAGGTGTTCCTGTAGCATGTTTGAGATGGTGGGGGCTTAGTAATAAGTTCCTTCCATTGCCTTGTTTGACGTGTTTAAGACGTATAGTGTGTCTCTGGCATGCTATACGGTGCTCATGTTTTCCATGTGTCTTCTGTGTGTTTTCTCCATATGTAGTTTCAAGGGTGTGTAAAAATGCCCTTCCTACACTTGGGCTTTATATGGCGTGTTTTCTCCCAAGCATAGTTTCAAGGGTGTGGTGAAATGCCCCTCCTATGCTTTGGGTTTTGTATGGTGTGCTTGTTCTCAAGTGTAGTCTCAAGGGTGTGGCAAAATGCCCCTCCTAAACTTTGGGATTTGTTTGGTGTGTCTTCTCCCCCATATGTAGTCTCAAGGGTGTCACAAAATGCCCCTCCTACATTTTGGGGTTGTGTGTTGCATTTTTACTTTCCATGTATCTGCATTTATATATATATATATGAAAATGAAAATGAAATATCATTGTATTCATCATCGTTTGCGGGTCTTCAATACTGTCTTCTCCATGCCTTGCATGCCTGCTACTGTCTTCTCCATGTTTTGCATGCCTATTACTATCTTCACTGTTTGGCATGTCTGTGATGTGTTTTCTCTAATGTGTACCTGAGACTGGGGTCTAGAAATAGTTCCTCAATCTTTGTATATACATTAGCTTCAAGTGCCTGGCATGTTTGTTGTGTTTTGACCATACTTTAATGCATGTATGGGTCGTAAGATCATACATACATTAAAGTGGGGGCTAAATGTTATGTTGTAAAATGTCTCCCTAGGATTTTTACCTCCTAAGTTTAGCTCCCAGGTCCCTTATTTTTCATCATGCATGTTAGAATTGACTCCCGAGACAAAATGGCCTGAAACCCATGTCAAGTGGGGCTTGAGGGACATCTATGAGCTTGAACCCTAACCCAAAATAGGTCCTAGGGCAAGGGCATTCACACCCTTGTCCTATCCTATTTTGGTATGGTCCCAAATTTGAATGTCAGTTTTGTGATCGTTAAAATGTTTCCTTGCCAACATCTTAAGTTTCAATTATGAAATTTGTAGCAGGAATGCATATATAAGCATGCTTAGGGTTTCATTTGTAAACTAGAGAAGATGATTAGAGATGATTATGATATTTTGGTGAACTTATGATCTTAGAGCATTCAAAGCATTCATTGTTGCATAGCAGACTTGTGTTGTGTTTGTTATTGCAGATTTGGCTTCATCTTCTCATGTTGTGAAATATCTTCATCTACATGTGAGCTACACCTCTAAGGTGATATCTATTTGCATTTGAACCAATCATTTATCAAATTGTTTTTGCCTCTGTCCTGTAAGGATATGCACTCTCTATCTAACAACGGTGTTGGAAGGCTTGAATGACATTCTGGGGCTTGACCGAGAAAAGCTCCTAAACACCACAACCCCACCCCTCTCCTTGTGATTGCAGGTGACAGGTATCAAATCGTGAAGAGTGGAGTTGCAAAGGAGTGTTGTAGAGGATAAGGATTCTGGATCTAATGGAAAGAAGTAGAAAAGAGCACTGTCAAGGCTTGGGTGCTAGTCCCTTTGCCCAATGGGTTTGCAGAGGCTGAAAACTCTGGAACAGGGATAATCAGTGACAGAAGGAGTTTAGAAACCCCTGAATAAAACATTGCATTGGGTTTGGGTGCGATTCACTTTGACCCTGACATTTCAGGATCTCAAACTTCAAAATTTAGTGTGTATCTGATCTTCATTTACTATCTCTATGTGCGAGCATTTATCAAAATTCATCTGTTTGTTTACAATTTTGCATAATTAGGGTTTTGAGCATGATTGGGCTTAAATTAACACATTAATTATCAATTTCCAAATTTTCTTATCATTATAAGTGACAACCAACCTATAGGTGAATCCTCTTGCAGAAGTTGTGATTCAACTCGGTTAACTATCCTTGAATGTGTGTAGTGAAAGGAGGATCTAGCTAAACAATCCTATCAAACTCTCATCCCCCTTTTTCATATATAACATATACATAAAATATAACTTAAAATATAAGAAAGGTAAATGATAAAAGGTAACTACAAACTTATACTTAAATTTTTATTTTATGTATATACCCCTAGTCTCTTCCTAGACATGACCCTATTCTAGAGTGAAGTAATTTCAAGGATTCTCATTTTAACTACTTTAAAACGTGCTCGCGTTATGGCTTGGTAGTTACCGAGCCATAACGCGCTTGCATGTTTTCTTGCTTTGGGAAATTCCAACCCTAAGGGTTGGATTTGCCTTGGGCATCCAACCCAAAGGGTTGGAGGTACCGTTTGGAGACCAAGAATGTGTTTTTAACAAAATTTAGAAAATTCAACCAAATACCATGCATGCTCCCACCATGGTTTACACATTTTTCAATGTCAATATGAAAAATATCCCAAATGAATTTAATTTTTTATTAGATTTCTAACCATGTATTTTTTTCTAAAATTGGATAACATTAAGGTTTCCATCTTTAAGTTCTTTTTCTAATGTGTTCTTTTTTTTTCAGAAACCCTATGTCTAGTATTTTTGGTGTCATTTTTTACATGTCTATCAAAATTTGAAACAAATTACATTTTTAGATTCTAGACTCAATTCTATATGCATTGAAAAATTTTGATTTTTGATTAGTTTTCAAAAATTAGGGGGAAGCACGCTCAAATTTTCATTTTTCAAGATGTGTCCACTTTAAAAATTTATAAAAAAATTCATATATTCATAAAAAAAAATTAACAGAAAAAATAGACATAAACTACATGATGTTATCTAATTTTCCACCATTGTGATTTGTCTAATTCTTTAAAAAAGTTGACATTTTAAGGGGAGCACACCAGACACTAAGTTATATTTTTCTAACAAAAACAGGAGCACTTTGTGTACTCCCCCTATTTGAACCTCTTAATCTCCACCATTTTTAGAAAAAAAATAGTAGTTTTGAAACTAGACTTGGAGCACTACAAAACTTGTTCTTATCACATCTTTTAATTTTGAGTGTGGCTATCCTCAATTTCTCATGCAAGATTAGATTTTTCTGATTTTAGAAAAAAGTGATCACTTTTGACCCCCTTTTGGTCTCCCATTTCCATGCACTTACCCCTACATCACACTTACCATATCTCAATATACTATTATTCACATCCATTATATTATCTCATTACTATTATTATCATTGTTGTCTTCACTATTATCTCACTTATGCTCTTGTTATACTTTCCTGAGGGCCATTACTTTTTGTTCCACTCTTTACACCTTAAACATCATATACTTCAATCATTAAACATCTATATATTGTGTTGGCAACTTGGCAAACATCATTGATGAAGACACTACTGGCATGACTAGGATTGACTAAGTATGATGTTTGATTAGTGTTGTCATTGATGGCAACAAGGATTCAAAAGGGTTGTGAGGTTATAGTAATCCTCATGAAGTCATGTGTACAGAGAATTCTGGTCTGAAAAGAAGACTTAGGCATTTTGGCTAAGTGTTGGCAGAGTATAGAAAGGACTGCAGAGCTACAGTGTTATTGTCTACATTGGTCCATGTTTGAAGATCAGGTCTTACAGTTCTAGTATGATGTTGGTGATATTTATATGTTTCTAAGTCCAAAGTTTTATCTTCTGATGAGCTCTAGAAGTACAGTTTCAAGTTGGACAAGTTCGACATACCAGCGAACAGTATTAATCAGCACAGAACACCTGTTTGGTTTGGTCCACATTTCTTTGGTATTGGGTATTTTATCTTGTAGTTTTGAGATGTTGTAAACACTTGATTGAAGACTCTAACTCCAAAGTTTCAAGATCTAAAGTCTTCTGGTAAGGCAGTTATGAGTACCTGAGTATCACTATAGGCGTTGACAGTGTTTGACAAGGACAGAGTCTAGCTTCTGATAGTCTGCATTTCACCGCATGGTAATATTTTGTTCTATAGTTCTTAAGTCAAGTCTTGGGATGCCTAAGGAGTCTTATTTGTGAATTTGAAGGAGTTTTGTGGTCTACATTGAAATTTGTGATTTGACAGTTGGACTAAACTTGTACTGATCTATGTATGAGGCCAACCTGATAGTATAATCTCTGTGCAAAAGAATTTGTTGATTAGAATCATGTTCTATGTGATTCTATAGTTGGAGCTGACATATGAGAATGTGTTTCAAGTGTTGTTTTGGTTTGCAAAGTATTTTGGTGATTGCATTAGGCCTACATGCTACACATTGTATAACTACACATTTCATCCTAGCAGGGTGACCTAATTTGAAGTTTGTAAGTCTTGTGCATATATATATATATATATATATATATATATATGTATGAGATTCACTTTGGTTTTTGTGGTGAGTAATGCGAATATGAATAAGTGTGTGTTACATGTATGAATATTTGTGATCTGATCAAGTGAGACAAGAGTTTGAGAAAAGTTTTATGAAGAGCAGAGCAAGCTGACAGAGCAGATTAGGATGAAGAGTTTTGAGACAGTATTTTGAGCTTCATTAGAGTTGTACGCCATGCATTTGTAGATGCAATTATAAAAGTTCATTTTGGCAGTGAGCCACTCATTCTCTCTTTCTTTTCTCTTGGCAGTGAGCCTGTATGTAGTGAGCATCTTTCTGGACAGTGAGCCCTTAGGGCAGTGAACCCTAAGCAGTGAGCCCACAGGTAGTGAGCCTCCTTATAATTTGGTATTAATACTACATAATATATTGTGAGCTAACACTCACCGTGGTTTTTCCGTCTTTGGGTTTTCCACGTAAAAATCCTGGTGTTTATGTGTTATGGTTTATGGTTGTGCTTTCTATGCTTAATTTTCTTTACTGTTATTGAATGTGGCAAATATATTAATGGTTTAATATGTGAATGGTTTAATAGAATACTGATTCACCCCCCCTCTTAGTATTCTGGGTGTTCAACAATTGGTATCAGAGCCTAGTTCCTTGGAAGAAGTCTAACAACATGAGGAAGATCTCAGAGGTTGAACACATGGCAACTAGAAGGTATCCTACTCCTCTAGAAGAAATTAACCCAATTGGAATTGCAGAAGAAGAGTGTATGTTTGTCAATAATGAAGAACTCAAAGTTTCTCTTAAAGACCTTGAAAGGTCTGAAGAAGAAAACCAGGACCTGAAAGAAAATGTCAAGGAAGTAGATGAGTGCATTAGGAAGTTGAGGGAGCAAGTCAAGAAGTTCAAAGAAAAGCATAAGGAGGTTAGTGAACAATTGAGATCAAAAAATGAAATCTTGGATGATCTGAAAGTATAAATTGAAGATAAGGCAAAAGTAGAAGAATATCTAAATCAATTGGTGAAAGGCAAATTAGAAGAATGTGTAAAACTTGAAAAAGAAGTTGTGAACTTGAAGTAAGATTTGGAGAAGGCAAAGAGCTATGAAGAAAAATTCAAGATAAGTTCTGCAAAACTTGATGAGATGCTTGCTATCCAGAAGAACCCAGATGACAAAGAAGGCTTGGGATTTGAGAAAGGTGAAAGTTCCAAATTTGGTCAAGTAGTGAATGCTGAAAACAAGAAGGACAAAGACAAGCAAATCTAGAATCAAAGGAATGGACCTAGAAAACCACTGGTTAGGCAACCAAATGCTCAAAGGTACCCATCTTTCAATGGTTATTGTCATTCATCCAATAAGTTCAGTCATAAGGCTACTCAATGTAGAAGCAGAGTGAATCAAAATGTTCTATCTTTCTCTGATCAATGCTTTACATGCAAGAAAGTTGGTCATAGAGCTAGTGAATGTAAAAATTAGATAAGAAATAGCTATAACAATGGAAGGAATTCTCAATATTTCAATGGTAATTTCTTTACATGCAAGAGAGTTGGTCATAGAGCTAGTGAATGTAGAAGTCAGATAAGGAATGACTATAACAATGGAAGGAATGCTCAATCTTTCAATGGTAACTACTTTACATGCAATAGATTTGGACATAAGGCCAACCAATGCAAATCCAAAATGAATGGAAAGAATAACAGTCAAAGGAATGTTGTGTGCTATAATTGCAATAGGCCTGGACATATTGCAAGGTTCTGCAAAAGTAGGAACATGAAGAAGGATAATCCGATAGAAAAAAAGAAACCAGTGCAAAAGGTTGATCTAGTAGAAACCAAGAAGGCCCAGATGAACAAGATATGGATCAAGAAGGATGTTATTGAAGTCAAGAATGAATCTGTGCTAGGCTCTGGTGTAGAAACTTCCTCCAGGAAGTGAATTGGAAGTTCTGGCTTAGGAGGAACTTTAATGATAAATCTTGTTCCCCTAGCCAGAAAAGTGGTACTGACATCCAACACGAAGATATTGTTGGCAAGAGACACTGCTACGCATGACAGGTGTTGTCATTAATGGTAATTAAGTCTATCTTACACATTCGTATTACATAATTTGTTCATACCAGAAGTCAGAGTGAAGATTTGTCTAAGTTTGGGTAGTCAAAAATAGAGCATGTGACAGGGTCTAGTATCTTGGTCCGGATCTCTCCGATGGTAAATCACAATGTGCTACAGATCTGAGGGAGTGATAAGGATTGTTAGGACTATCTAAATCTAAAATTTAGCCTTCAGTGATGAAGGATTCAAAAGTTATAAGCATATGAGTATCAGGTTCCAGTTATTCAATACAGTTAGAAGAAGAATAGGCTGACCTAGTATTTGATCTTGGTCTGGATGAAGAAAAGTTGTTGGTTAAGCAACTTGTGATAATTAGTGGTATTGGCTGACATGATTGATGATTTGAGAACACAAGTTTTTGGTTTGCGTTGTTGATTGTGCATGGATTCAGTCGACAGAGCAGAGTTCTTAATAAATGTTTTAAGTTTTCTTGAAGCCAACTATAGTTGATTGAATTTCTTGATGTGGATATATATAGCCAATAGATTTGAGTGTTTTGGAGTGTGATTGTGATGTGATGATGGAGTAAGTGTGAAAAAGGTAGAAAGAAGTGCGAAGGTGAAGATCTAAGCTCGGATTATGGCTGAAGAGTGAAATAGGGCAGAGTAAGGATGAAGTGTGTAAGATCAGTATTATGTGCTTAACCAAAACTAAATTTCTGCATTGGTAGATGCCATTTCTCATTTCAAACATTTTAGTGAACTTTTGTAACTAATTCTATAGGTAGTGAGCCTCTTGGAGTAATGAACTCTGGGCAGTGCTCCCTGAAGGCATGTGCCTTCCCATTTGTAATACTTTTAACAGAGTATAAATTCTTGTGGGTTAACCCCCACCATGGTTTTTCCCTTAACCGGGTTTCCACATAAAAATCCTAGTGTTATGTGTGTTGATTTTGTTTATGCTCATATGTTGTTGATTCACGCTTTCATGGTTATATCATTCATCTATTAATAAGTGGTAAATGTCATGCCCACATTTCACATGCGGTCACAACATGCATAACACGTGTGTCATGTCCACATGCGACATGTGGTCATGATACGAACTGTCAAAAAAATTTCCCTTCTACTCGAAAAACCCCCTCGCACGCGTGGGCATGCTCGAGGGCCACTGACATTAACAGAATAATATCCCTACGAGCGCCTGCACTACGTTGGACCCACTAGATGCTTGATGATGTTTACTACGTCTAACGTTGGGTTTAAAAATTCAGCGTGTAATTTACTAGACAACGGGTTGACCCTGATGAGTTTTCTCATTGCATTATTGATTTCCACCTCCCTTCAGTTGATTCGATTAATATCACATTCATATGTATACTTTTTTTTTAATCTTAAATTAATTTTCTATGATATTTTTTTGTGCTCAATACTCTTTTATTTCGTTAGGCGTTTAAATAACTCCAAATAGTCATTTCCGTAAATACAACTTAATAAAGATAGCTATATAAGATAACAAATTTAATTCTTAACTTTAAAACTAAACTTAAACATAAATATATATACATGAAAAAAAAATAGGATAACATAAGATCTTGCACAACGGGAAGGAGAATGAGATAGAAATACAATCAAAATTAAATTCCAAGAAAAGCAAGAGAGGGCAAATGAATAGATGATCGTGCTTTGTTGAAAAATGATTTATCACCTAAAATAACTATTATTCAAATGTAAATCGTGAGATTAACCTAAAGCAGGAAACCACGCGTTTTCTTGCGTAGGGTGTGCGCACATGTATTTGCTACGCCGCCGTCAACTATATTGTTTTCACCTTAAGTGTACGCCACCGAGCATGCTTACGTGTGCGAGGGGGTTTACAGGGTAGTAAAGGAAAATTTTTGTCAGTTCATATCATGACCACATGACGCATGTGGACATGACACGCGTGAATGCATGTTGTGACCGCATGGGAAATGTGGGCATGACAGTAAAGAAGTTTAAATTGCAGCAAAGGATAAAAGTTTTTGTGACTACTGATTCACCCCCCCTCTCAGTTGTCTACCCTTATTTCAATAATTGGTATCAGAGCTTGCCTCCTTAGAAGAAGCTTAATAGCTTGAGGAAGATTTGGGAAGGTGTTTTCAATGGGTTCATCCAAGCATTCTAATGGTATCAATCAACAACTACAAGTAGCCTTAGATGATCTTGACCTATCCAAAGCAAAAATTAGAGATCTGCAAGAGAACCTTAAAGATGTTGAAGATTTCATTGAAACCTTAAGAGAAAAACTAAGCAAATCTAATGAAAAGAGGAAGGAGCTACTTCTTCAACTAGTAAATCAAAATGAAGACAATGACATGGATGAGGCCTTGAAAGAGAAGACAAAAGAATGTGAGAAACTAGAAAAAGAAGTTGTCCTAAAACATGAGATGGAATCTGGGGTGATGAGATTAACCAAGGAAATTAAGGAAAGGAAGAAGACTGGGGAAAAACAAAATCAATCTCTAAAAGAAAGAACAGAAGAGTGTTGCAGATTAGACAGAATAATTGGCCTTCTAGAGTTTGATCTACATGAAAGCAGGGACAATGAGGAAGAACTTGAAAGGCAAATTGTCATTCTCAAACATGACCTAGAAGTTGCAAATGAATATAAAGAGAAATTCAAGATAAGCTCAGCTAAACTTGAGGTGTTGCTTGATAGTCAGAAGAAGGCAGATGATAAGCATGGTCTAGGATTTGAGAAAAGTGAAAGCTCTACATCTAGTCAAAGAAATTTTGATACAAGAAATCAAGGAAGGAATTCTAAAAAACCTCCGGTAAGACAACCTAATGCTCAAAGGTATCCACCTTTCAATGGCAATTGTTTCAATTGCAATAAATTTGGTCATAGAGCTACTCAATGTAGAAGTAGAGTGTATCAAAGTGGTACATCCTTCTCCAGTCAATGCTTCAATTGTAAAAGGTATGGTCATAGATCCAATGATTGCAAAAGTATGATGATAAACTACTCTAACAACAAAAGAAATGTCAATTCTTTAAATGGCTACTATTTTGCATGCAATGGATTTGGACACATGGCTAATCAGTGTAGATCAAGAGGAAATCAAGTAAATAAACAAAGAAATGTTGTGTGCTTTAATTGCAATAGATCTGATCATATTGCAAGATTCTGCAGAAGCAGGAATAATGATAGAAAAGGTCTGGTAAACAGAAACCAAAACATGTAAAAACAAGATCAAGGCAAGGGTAAAATTGATGTGAATGAGGTCCAGAATAAAATGAACAAAACATGGGTAAAGAAATATGAAATGAATGATGGGAATGGGTCCGCACCAGAATCCGGTGCTGATAATTCCTCTAGGAATTGAATCAGGAGCTCTGGCTCATGGGGAGCAGCATTGAAAATCTAATCTCCCCTACCAATAAGTGGGTGCCTGAATCTAGTACGATGAATGAAGATAAAGAAACCTATTTCAGATCTATTGAAGAAAATTTTGGAAGGAAAGATGCTAATAAGACTGATTGCGGAGCAATTAAATATCAACTATATGTAGAAACAGTGTAACCGGATGTATTAGGGCAGAGCATTTATTACAATGAAGAATTAGGTTTTACAGAGCATAAAAGGTCATCCTTTCATCATTTGGATCACTTCGCATTCAAAGAGAGTAGGCAGAAGAGCACTTGAGCTAAGATTTCAAGGATTTGAAATGTGACCGGTGAATTCATCAGCTAATCCTAATTCTGTGGAAGAAAAAGGTATTTTTCTGTGAAGCTTTAAACTTGTGATCTTTTGCAATGGCTACACCATTGGTTGTTGATATTACTGAAAGGCCCCAACCCAAATTCAAGAAGCATCCACACAAATCAGTAGAAGTCAACCTATTAGGTGCATTTTTAAATGTTCTGTATGGTGTATTACATGTTGAAGATATTAGGGCCTATATTCATGAGAGCATAGATGAATTTTGGGACTCAAGGTTTGTAGATTTTTTCAAGAATCATCTAAGGGATGAAATTCATGGTCTTAAACCTGAATATAAGGCACTGCATGATAAACATTTCATTTAGATTATAGGGTTTCTATTCTTCGATGAAGATGAATGGGTATGGTATGTTTTAAGCAGAATGCATGATGAGTTTATGTAGCTAATGAAACCTTTCAAGATCACCAAGGACGCCATCAAGGCCGTGACAGGGTCAAACTCATCCGGTGGACTACCCATGTTGAAATTAGTAAAAAATCAAATTGTAACTGATGCTACTGATTCAAGGTTTGACAAAAGGGCAATGACTATAAAAGACATCACTGATCAAGATGTCAAATTTGCTTCAATGGTGATTAGATATAAGATTTATCATTCTAGTAGGGAAAATTCTATATCTGGTATAGCTATCTATGTAGCTTATCAGATGTTGAGAGAGAATGTTGATTATGACTTGTGTGAGTTGCTACAAAACCAGCTAATGTAAAATTTGAATAAAGTTAAGAAGGATAAGAAGAACACCTTCAAATATGGTACACTGGTACTGTGTTTGTTCTTCTACTTCATGAATGAGTTACCCGGTAAGAAAAGCATGTGTTGGACCAGCGATAAGCCTATTTCTATTCAAATAAGAGAGAACTTGAATAGTATTGGTGACTCCAATGCACAAAGGACTACTCTTTGGGGATTTTTCAAGAATTTTTAGAATATGATGCATTATAGGGAAAGAGTCCCAAAATCAGTTGTTGAGAAATAAAAGAATGAAATCTATTTCATGGTGGACACTGATTAGTGCTTAATGGAAGTAGTAGAACCTAGAACTATTTGGATCATGCCCATGGGGTATGAGGTAGATGAGAAATTTTTGGATATGTATGCTCAACATCTCCTGAGCAAACCCAAGGATGATTATGTTGAGAGATTCGGGACTTATGATGAGATGAGTGTGAAATTGCATGTTGAGCTCAGAAAACTAGAAATCAAGAGGAAAGTTCAAAAGCAAGTAGAAATGTATGCAGAGAGCATAGGGATAACCAAAGAGGCTATAAGACAACTCAGGAAGAAAATTAAGCAAGCTGAAAAAGAACAACCTAGTGGTCTGAAAGTTTCCACCAACCAACCAAGAAAAACCAGAAGCTCTGTTGCTGCCCCTGTTCACACAAAATCTATCAAAATAGAGAAACTGGAAGACAAACCATCCAATAAAGATGGAAAAAGAATGTAGACTAAAGCATCCAGAGCATATATGAGCATTAAAGATGATGAGGAAATAGAATCAGATGAAGCAATAAAGGAAATAAAGACAAAGAAAGCATAAGCTTCAAGGGATAAGCCTTCCAGAAGTATGAAGGTAAGTAAAAGACAAAAGACTGAAATCCAAGCTAGAAAATCCACTTTGTGTGTAGAAGAAATTGTGAATGTTGTAACGATTCATGGGAATCTGAAACCCATAATAGAATTCTATGACACTTTTGATGATGCAAACAAGAAAATTTTGGAGGATGCCACTGTAAAATACTTGAATACATTCAATAGAGCTCTTGTGGAAAATTTGTCTGAAAGTTTGAGTAACATTTTGGAAATGAGGAAAGAGGCTACTAATGCTAAAGATTTAGAGCTAAGAGAATATGTATTATCTAGTTTGTGTCCGGTGATCTCCAATAAATAAGCAGATAATTTTTTTAAAGAAGTCAATAATGAATTTAGAAGCAAGAAAAGAATGAATAAGCTGATGATTGGAGATATTGATGAAGTTGTCCAAGAAACAAAATAAATTCTAAAGAAAGCACTGGACAAGAACAAGTTCTATGTGGTTACAGAAGAACCAATCGATACTAAGGATGCATCAATTCTGAATGATGAAGAGCAGCAGAATAATGAACAACAAACTGAAGTAGATGATGTTCCCTTTCCACAAGAAGAAGCTTTGAATAAAGATGAAGAAATGATGGAAGAAGATCAAGTAAAAGAAATTGATGATGGAATTCATTCCCCCATTCTGGATGTTGAGGAACCTGATAAAACTGCCATTGAGGATACACCAAATCCTCTGGAAGAGAATGTAGAAGATATCTCTGAGATAGAAAAAAGCAAGAATGTTTCTGGTGAAGAAGTAGAAAAGGCAGAAGTAGAGAAAAGGAAAGGAAATGATGGATAGGATAATATGGTTGACTCTCAAAAGGAAGGAGATGGAGGCCCTAAAGAGCACAAGTTAGAAACTTCATTTTGGGCAAGAGACATTGCAGAAGTAGTGAAGGAAATCTTGGAAAGAGAAACAAATTGAAGAGGATTAGGACATAATACAAGGTCCAATAAATTTTGATACCTTATCTCTGATGCAGAAGATAAAATTGGCCTCTATTGCTCAAGCCAAGGCCAGAGAAGAAATTTTAAAGTCTCATATAGAAGATAGCAAGCTGTGTAGGAGTACAATCAACACTAAGAGGGGGGTGAATCAGTGTTGAGTCAAAAACCACAATTTATGACTTTTCAAATTTGACAATGAAGTTTATAAAAAATTGAATTCAATACTTGAACAACCAAAATCAAATGTTCAATAATATGTAATTACAAAAGACATGAGATCATAACACAAAGAAATTAACGAGTGGAAAACCCTCCTGGGGTAGAAAAACCACTCAAAAACTGCCTCACTAGCTTAAGCAAAAAACCTCACTAGTTACAATGTTTAGAAGCACCAACTTCAAGGATCACCAACCCCTAATACATACAAATAGGTCTCACTGACCAAACAAGCCTCACTGGCTACAAGATGCCTCACTGGCTGAATTTACCTCACTAGATTTTCTCAATCAATCAAAACAAAAGATCTCATGTGCAAGAAGTGATTGCCATTCAATCTGATTTGCACCATTTAAACCCTCATTCATCTCTTTAACAATTTTCTCATAGATGCATTTTCATCACACCCTTTATTCATCACATGTCCAGTATCACCTTCTCATCTATCTTTTCTCTTCAAGAGGATTTTTACAATAATATCTTCAACCTTGCATATTGAATCACATAAAAAACATCCAAATAGTGTTCCTGCAAAAACATTATATACAATATGAATTTTCATGTTTTGTTTTCTCTCCATAATTATTTTAATCTGCAAATAAAATGGTCTCTTCAATGCCTTGGAATCTTTCAGATTCCTTCAAAAATTTCTATTGCATCTGACCCCTTCAATCTGCAACAAGAATTTATTTGCATAATTAAAAAAAATCTTCAATATTCCATTTAAACCCTTCAACTTCTTCTCCTTCTATCTGCAAAAACCATCTCCGAACAAAATAATATCAAACCCCATTCAAAAACTCTTCATATTCTTTGTCCCCTAAAAAATTTCTTTCAAAACATTCTTCAAAAACTCTCTCAAGAAAAATGACTCTCCAAAAAAATATCCTCTACATATTCCATGAAGAACCTGCAACCTTATTCTCTCTACAAAAAATATCTTCAATAAACTCATCTCTTTATTAAACATATTTGATTTCAATTCTCATCTCTTATGAGAATAGAAACAAAGACATTAAAAAGCCTTTACTCATAATAAGAAAAACTTCCATATTAATCTCCATATTCCTTGCATGAGAGAAAAGAGAAGCCCACTTGATTATAGAAATTAAAAAAAAACTTCATAAAAAAACTCCTCGAAGTTCTCCTTGAAATCTGCCCCTAGAAAATAGCTCATGAAAAAACAATTTTAAATCATAAAAAGATGACATCATGGGGCTGCCTAAATGGGAGTTGAAAGGTTTTTAAAATCAAAATAAAGCCATTTATATGGCATTCAAATCCTTAAGCATTTTGACTGCTTTTTGAGGGGACCAGTCATACTTATATTTTAAAACCCCTCTAATAAGTCACTTTAAATGACTATTACCTATAGTTGTAGGTCACCAATCAAATATAACATAAAGTGAAATAGTTTATGACAAGTGAAAAATGGCTTAAGGATATTGAAGGCATTTAGGATTTTTGGACAAAAATTGAGGATAAAGAATCACAAAATCTAAGTTCATCATTTAACATAAGAAGAGTGATTTTAATCAAAGAAGAAATAGAAACTAAATTTCCTAAACAAGATATGACAAAAACCCCTTTATCCAAATTCTCATTTCATGTAAATCTTCTGATGAAGACCTTAATGTATGGCTTCTGATATAGACCATAAATGTCCAACTGTCTAAGAGATATAAATGCCAATCTCTACCCATATCTCCATCATCATTGACCTGTGAACCTGTGACATTCTTTTGCATCAATACAAATGACAAATCAACAAACACCATAATTACATCAACCTTTGACAATCTCATTGTTTATAAATCATCAAGACATGGCATTAACACCAAGACATCACCTGATCAACCAAGACATCACCTAATCAACATTATATCACTAATATCATATCATGAAGGTCCCTTGATGAAGACATGTATGAATGAAACAAGATTATGAACTTCTAGCACATGACATCTCTAAAGATACCATACCACATGAAGGGCATACAATGAAATACAACATCTCCTATGAAACATCTAATGACCACCCAAAGTCAAATACAACATTTGACAAACACTCACCAACTTTGAAATCATATCAATAATTCCAATGAAGATCATATGAAGCAATTCATCGTAATCCTAATCAAAGAGAAGCATCTCTAACCATATTTGCATATTTGACTATACACTTATCCTGATGACATGAACAACTCCTGTACATGAACAACTCTTGTCAATACCAACACCTTTTTGACATCAATGACAATCTACATTCATCAAGCTATTGGGCCTTGCATCTAGGATTTTGGAGAAGATCATGCCCACATTTTAGAAGGATTCTTTAGCATCTCCCTCTGGCCAGTTGAAAAGTCTAATAAAATCTGTAAGTTCTCATTTTGAAACTCTAGAGAAGTCTGAAGAAGTTAAGGTCAAAAATGAATTTAATAAGAAAAGGTTTGCTGAGATAAAGAAAATAAATAGCTATGATAGATCCGAACTTGATTTTAGTAGAAAGAGTATTCAAAATGCTCTATCTAAAGGTGCAAAGATTTATAAGTTTTGTCTAAATAGATCTAAAGTTGTTAAAGAGATTGAGAAAAAGATTAAGGACATAAAGCTCAAACTATCCAATATTTCCCAGACATATAATCCTTTAATTGAGTTAGTAGCAACCAAAGAGTGCCAAGTAATGAGTCTGTGGAATGAATTGAGTGATCTGGAGAAGGAAAAGACCAAAGTTCTGAGCAAATTGGATGAGCTTTGAGGATTGATCTTCCCTAAGTTGGAAACTATGTATGATATATTGGCAGAGTCCCAAGCAGCAACTGCTACTAGTGACCCTACTGACCTCCAAAAGGTAGAATCACAAGCATTTTTGTTTAGTGGACATATATCTATTTTGGGAAATATTAAGAAGAATTGGGACAATGAATTGGTGAAGTTGAAAAACATTTTTGGTGATATCTTTTTGCTGATAAACAAAGCCTAAAGACTGTATGTTCATATGCGGAAGTATATAGAGTTTTGACCCTTGTACATAAAATTTTTGCATGAATTTTGGTTTGCAGATCCTAGCCTTTGCCATTGATGTCAAAGGGGGGGTGAAGAGCACTGAAAAATAAAGAATCCAGCAAAGGGGGAGCACTGGTCAACAGTGAAAAGCATAAGTGTACATAGTAAGGGGGAGTTGTTCCAACACTTAGTCATTTTTCACTAAGTGTTGCCATCAATACCAAAGGGGGAGATTGTTGGCAAGAGACACTGGTATGCATGATAGGTGTTGTCATTGATGGCAACTAAGTCTATCTTACACATCCGCATTACATAATTTGTTCATACCGGAAGTCAGAGTGAAGATTTGTCTAAGTCCAAGTAGTCAGAAATAGAGCATGTGACAGGGTCCAGTATCTTGGTCCAGATCTCTCCGGTGGTAAATCACAGTGTGTTACAGATCTTAGGGAGTGATAAGGATTATCAAGACTATCTAAATCTAGAAATTTAGCCTCCGGTGATGAAGGATTCAAAAGTTATAAGTATCTGAGTATCGGGTTCCAATTAGTCAGTACAGTCAGAAGAAGAATAGGCCGACCTAATATTTGATCTTGGTCCGGATGAAGAAAAGTTGTTGGTTAAGCAACTTGTTATAATTAGTGGTATTGGCCGACATGATTGATGATTTGAGAACACAAGTTTTTGGTCTGCATTGTTGATTGTGCATGGATTCAGCCAATAAAGCAGAGTTCTTAATAAATGTTCTAAGTTTTCTTGAAGCCAACTACAGTTGATTGAATTTCTTGATGTGGATATATATAGTCAATGGATTTGAGTGTTTTGGAGTATGATTGTGATACGATGATGGAGTAAGTGTGAAAAAGGTAGAAAGAAGTGTGAAGGTGAAGATCTAAGCTCGAATTATGGCCGAAGAGTGAAATAGGGCATAGTAAGGATGAAGTGTGTAAGATCAGTATTTTGTGCTTAACCGAAATTGAATTTCTGCATTGGTAGATGTCATTTCTCAGTTCAAACATTTCAGTGAACTTTTGTAACTAATTCTGTAGGTAGTGAGACTCTTGGAGTAGTGAGCTCTAGGCAGTGCGCTCTGAAGGCATGTGCCTTCCCCATTTGTAATACTTCTAACAGAGTATAAATTCTTGTGGGTTAACCCCCACCATGGTTTTTCCCTTAATCGGGTTTCCATGTAAAAATCTTGGTGTTATGTGTGTTGATTTTGTTTCTGCTCATGTGTTGTTGATTCATGCTTTCATGGTTATATCATTCATCTATTAATAAGTGGTAAAGAAGTTTAAATTGCAACAAAGGATAAAAGTTTTTGTGACAACTGATTCACCCCCTCTCAGTTGTCTGCCCTTATTTCAACAGATATGAGTTGAAGAATAGTATATCAGATCTTTTGAAGAAAATTATGGCAGAAAAGAGTCTAATGTCGAAGATTGTGGAGCAATTTGTGTCGACTGTGAGTAGCAAAGGAAGTGTTGACAGCTTTTTGAAAACAACCATTTATGGCGATTAGGTTTTGATGAAAAGGGTTTATAAGCAATATAATTCAAAGGAAATTCACTTTGCATTCTAGTTTTCAAGCGACCAAGGAGATCTGAGCGGTGAAGCAAAGGTGAACTCAAGCATTTGGGGTGAACAAACCCTAACTAGAAGTGAAGAACAAGATATTTGTTGATACAACTGTTAGTCATATTAATAGAGATAAAAATTCATACAACAAACCTTTATCCTGTTGAAAGATATGACAAATTCAGGATAAATTTGTGATCCCAAGTCTCTGATAGTTAGTACATAACCTTCTGATAATCACTTAGTAGTTTGATGTGAATTTGTTGTTAATCATTCAGGGGCCTTACGCATGAAATTTGATGTAATTTATATTCGGATATGTAAATATTGGCTCTATTTCACCTATTATGCATGAATCTCAACAAATTATGTTAAATCCTATAATCTCTAACTAGGATATGCAGATATTTCTATGAATTTATTCTAAGTTTGATCAATTCTTATGATCTTTACTCTGGTTAATATTGTTCATGATGATTTATGTAACTTTGATTAGTTCAAGTTCTAAATTTACTTAAATCTGAACTAATCTTCAATTAATTTTGCTTCTGTACTTTAAATTCCTCTAAATATTATGCCTACGGACTGATATTTTCATGATTCCTATAATTATTTCCAAGTATTTGCATGATATTTTCAATCTTACATGCAATTTGCTTAAATATGCATAGTATGTTCAATTATCTATGGATGTCTGCATATTTACTATGTTCTGCTTATTATTTATCGATATTTGCAGTTGATGATGATGATTAATGAAATTTAAAAAAGAAATGAACTAAAATTCTAAAACTATTTGAAATGAGTGAGTTTCAACCATTGATCCATATGCACAATTCAATACTTCATGAAAAGAGATGAAATCAAACCATGCTTCCGCAAGATATTCCACAACTACACATAGTTGATGCTAATCTTAAGGAAATTGGATAACAACAACATTCACCAATTGAAATCTACCTTAGAGAGCACAACACTCCACAGTGACATGTCTAGATATTATCCACAAAAGATTACTCAAGATTTACGATTAATTTGTAACCTGGATCTCTATTTTTTTAGTGTAATTAGTGTAATTAATTTGACAAAAGTATAATTAGTGCTCAAAAAGCTCAACAATTCTCTCTCAATTAAGCTCCTAATAATGTACAAATGCCAATCCATGTTCTTTTATAGAACAAGGAGAGGATACAGTTACAATAGATCCTATGATCTAATGGTTAGGATGAAATGTGGCACATGATTGTCAGTTGGCAATCAATCTGGTGGAGTCCAGCTGGCATTCCAGAATATTCATGGAATCTTTGACTTGGTCAACATGACCTCTTTACTCTGCATTTCCATCTGATTCTTCATCTGTAGATGGCTCCTCTATTATCCAGCACCCAACACCCTGGACAAGCTCATATGCCTAGATGGCCTTATCTATTTCTACTCTATCTAGTACCCTTGCCTTTGCAGCAACATGCTCTTGCACCTTCAATTGTTCTTGCAAAGCTACCTACCTATTTGTCTGGCTATTGAGCTCTTCATTATGTCTCTATTTTAGCCTTCATCCGCATGGCTTTATCAATAGTAGCCTCAGAGAAATGCTGAATAGGGTCCTCTGCTACTAAACTGAAATTATCCTTGAATGCTTTGGTAGAAAAATCTTCATCTTGATTTTCTACCTTTCCTTCAACTTCACCCTCAAGGGCCTCCAAAATTCTTAGCTCCTCTACTAAGAGTTCATGTACTTTTACACTGATATCTACAGTCTTAGTATTACATCTCTTCAATATATCCACCTCAAACTTTATATCTTCAAACCAATTATCTAGTTGTGGGAGTGTTTGAGGTGTCAGGATCTTCTTTGTCATGAGGGTGCCAACATCTGCCTTCCTCATATCCTTGAGTGTAGTCAAATGCTTACCACTCTTTATTTACCTTTGGCCAAACTCTTTCTTTATCTTATCTGATTTTCTCTTCAAGTTACTGAGCATGTCCCAATTGGACAATGATGCTTTTATTACTTGTTCTCCTTTACCCAAAAATTTGGTGAACCATTTATCCATCACCTGTGGATGATGCTTTTACACATCCAATGCTACTATCTCCTATTGAGAAAATAATGCCAATGGTGTAGTAGCTGTGATCTGGATATTGGTTGGTGCTACCAACCCCTTCACAAAAGCCTATAATTGGGCTACCTGCTCCTTATACATCTTCTTCTTGGCTTTTGCTTTCTTTATTCTGGCCTCCACCGCATCAATATGATCCCTCAATCCTTGGATCTCTTGCTCCTCGGTGGTGTGGCCTAAATCAATTGTAGTTATTTGAAATTCCTCAGGCCTTATTTCTCCTTTGGCCTTGTCCAATATTGGCACATCTATTTGAGTTATTCTTTTTCCTATTGTTGCATCCCTCTTTATTGTAGAGATTGCTCTTGCCCTCCTCTTTGATTTGACTGAATCCAATGTAAACAACAGCTTAAAGTCAAAGGGATCAGTCTCCTTCTGTGGATTTTTAACCTCTAAAGACATCCATGGGAATACAAGTGGTCTTGATCCTACTTGGTCTTGTTGCTCAATTTGAGCAATTTGTGTTTCTTTATCCTTACCTATATCATCATCACCCACTAGGATCTGTGCATTTTCTTGCTGGTCTTTATTCTGATCCTGTTGTGAAGGAATGACCTCAGGATTTCCCATTTGTTGGTCATTATCTTGATTAGTCCTGCTATCCTCATGAACCCTTTCCTGTTCTGGTAGTGGTTGATCCAGATGTGATGTGTTTATTGGTTCATCTGGAACCATATCATCCTTGGGCACATCCTGACTTTTCTCTTTCTACATAGCTTCCACTTGGATATTCTTATGCCCTTATGTCTGATCATCTTGATGGGGCTCTTGCCTTAGTTGCCTTTGATCACCCTCATCACTTTGTTTCCTATATCAATGAGTGGTCCTAATGCAGACTCTTGCTCAGGCTCGTTTATTAGGATATCTTGTTGTTCTTGTTCATGTTTATCCATATGAATATCCTGATGTGCCTCTTCAATTTTGGGCATCATCATTTCTATTGTCAACATCCATTGGGTTGTTTTCCTCCTGTACTTGATCATTCTTGATAGTTTCCTCTTCCTGATCCCCACCTTCAAGATGATGTGTCAAATCAATCACCTTGGGGCTAGTTACTGTCTCAATGAGGACATTTAAAGGTCCCATTTGTATTTCAACATCAGGGCTCTACCCTATCAATGTTTTTATCTTTTACTTTTGTATCCTCATCTCCAGCTGTAACTTCATTATGCTAGAGTAAAGTCTCAATAGGATGATTAGTCACATCCATGACTACATCATCATCAGTTAAGTCCATTGTTCCACCTAATGGAAAAGACTTATTCACCTCCTTTTCTAGTGACTTGGTTTTGGCCTATTATGCCATTTCAGTCTTTACTTTTATTATATTTTCAGCAGGCACATTGTGTTGGAATTCCTTCACTACACTCAAAACTGGGCTTGGATGTGCCTATGTTTGAATAGGAGGTGGTATTGCTCCCCTCATTGTTGGGCTTTGATACCTTGAATGTCTAGGGATATTGATTCCCTGCAAGACATCCATCCCCTTTTCTATAATGGTCCCAACTAGACCTTGATCTTCTTTCTCCAAAAGCTCTTCCCCTACAGCTGATTCCTTGGGCGTGGAGATTGGAATAGCCACCAGTGGCGTAGCCGTAGGAGGCAAGGGCGGTGCATATGCCAATGAAACTCCCTTAGATGTAGGCTATTCTGCAGCTCTTGATGAACTGAGCTGCGCTAATTTGGTCTCAAGGACCTGCCTTTTATGTATCAGGAAGTCATCATAGCCCAGCTCTTCACCTTCTTTCATCTTTCTCTTCTTATCATAGGTGATAGCAACACCTTTTGTCTTTAATTCATTGATCTTTTTGTTCACCTAGCTCTTGGTCCTTGCCATCACTTTGCCAGTAAGGACATCAATTAAAGTCTCATCTCCCTGGGTCCAATTTGGAGGCGCCAGTGCCTCATTCTACACCCTATTATCCTTATACTTTGGGCCTATGATATCATCATCATCTTTCTTGATCTGAGGAGGGATGTCTAGTTCTCTGATGGTTCGCATCTGATCCAGGGTTAACCTTTGGTATTCCCTTTTCCTCACTTCATGCTCATCATCAGAATCAGCCCAGTAATCTTCTAGATACATGATGTGTTTGTATTTCTTGTTGAAGTGCTTCTCAATCCTATGGTAAGGATCATAATCTCTCACCAATGGAAATAGTTGTAAATTCATATTCTTCAAATTTGACTCAGTTGCCCTAGCATTATCCATTAATCCCACCATAAACCAATTGATCTCTATAAGTAATTTTCTATATGGTTTTCCATCTTTTCTCTTGGACATCTCCAATGCAAGGATCAGTTGTCTAACCATCTCCATTAAGACTAGTTTGTCTGATGGATATCTTGGTAGCATGAAAGGATTCCCATTGAACCCTTCCATCCTGATATATGAATATGTTTTGGCCTATATAAACCAGGATCCATATGGATGAATTTTCTTTGTGGCCCCCAAGGACAACCTTTTGGCTCTGTCTCCTTCTAAGAGCCTAACCAAATGTATTATGAAACAATCATTTACAATCTTATAGTGTTGTACCGATTGTTTCCTCTCTAGCTAGGGATAATGCTCCCACAAAGTCTTCTCATGAGGTAGCTAGCCCATTCTTCCTACTGTTTGCAACCCATCAAAGGTACCTTTGGCTACACATGCATATACTAGATATGAAGTCATTTTAAACACTCTATCTTTTACTCTTCTCCATTTTACCATTTGGTTGTACATGATGCCACTAATGATTTTGGCCCATTGGACCACCTGCTTATTCTCAATAACCATCCATATCAACCCAAACATCCATGATTCAAAATTCCCAGCATTCTCTTTTCCACTCATTCTATTAAGTAGGAATATCATATATTATACTTCTGGGCTAAAATCATACTTGTATAGATGTTGTGGCATCTTAGCCACTGCTTTGGCTTTGTTAGCTGGATCTCTCTGTCCCAAGAAAATAACCTTTCTATAATCCTTTTGATTATCATTATACTCTTTAGCTAGTGCCTCCAGGTCTGGGACATATGTTCCTCTAGGTGTGGGTAGATTAAAAGCCTCAGTTATGCCATCAACTAATAAATTTGCATAAACCCATCCTTGCTTCTCAACTCTTCTTGTGATGACATTGTAATTATTGGCACATTCGATCACGAGCTCCATAGCTTCAACATCATATGAGAAACTAGCTGCATAGTACATCCTCATGGTCACTATGTTCTTTAATATGAGATGATCCTCCCCGCTGTTAATTCTGGCTTTGAAAGCCTCAATGTTTATATTTCTGGAATGGGTGTCCTCTACGAAGCCATACTTGTTGTATATAATGTGTGCCTTCAGGAACATTCTTTGTTTGAATTTGGCGTCACATTTGTCCATACGACATTGAGACATCTTGTCTTGCAATTCCATGGACTCATCTTAACTAGGGCCTCTATAATGTTAGGGTTAACATAGCTACATCTATGAAATCAATAAACATGGAATTCAAACATGTGCATTTAATCAAAACTTAACCCTAAATTCCTTTAGTTTCAACATTTCGAGTCTCTTCTTGCTTAAAATCATGGAATATTCTTATGAAATAACTAGCTAGGGATCATTCCGTACATACCTAGTTTGTGAAATCTGAATTGAAATATGTAGATGAATACCAGAATTATTACGTGCTCCACTGCATAATCAAAATCTAGTTGCAAGTTCACTGTAGATGCTTTTCCTAAATCCTTAGGCTCTTTGTGCAAAGTTATTATCTCTTTCAATGCAATTATGAAATTATGAAAGCAATTTACCATTTTAATCTTGAGAATTCACAAGTTTAGGGCATATTAATTATTTTCAAGAGGATTAAATGGACGCTAGCGATGTAATCGTGAGAAATTGGGACAAGTGTTTGTTGGCACGAGTTTGAATTTAAAAGCCAATGGATTTTACATGCATTAAATGAATAAAGGGCACACCGAGATAGAGTGAATCCTAGATTTAGAATATTCATATGGATATAACCATCTGGATATATTTGTATGACTTCAGCATATGAGTCATGTCAACCATCGTTGACTAAAGATTCACCATCAAGTTTCAAATCTATTCAAAATAGGTCAGAATGTCCATGTGGACATGTGGCATGGTATCATCAGTTAGACCAAAGGGTATGGATATTTGGAAGGTTTGAACATTACGAGTGCAAAATATCCATATGGTTGAAATGTTCGAATGATGTCACAGGGAGAAAACTCCTCTGTTATAACATGATAGGATGATGTCATAAGGATTGGGATATTAAAATAAGGTCAGGACAAAAAGAATGCGAAATATCCCTATGGTCAAATATCCAGATGACGTAAGCAGGCTTGGGGAACTTTATAAAATCGGGATGACATGACATCATCGAGATCAAGATATTAAGCGAAGGGAAGGATACTCGGCCAGGTCAATATACATACATGAAATGTCCAGGTGACATAAGTCATATGTATAAGTGAGGGATAAATGATGTCATACAGACATGGATATTAATTCAGATATGGATATTAAGTTAAGCTTTAGATATTAAGCTAATATCCAGATATCAACCAATATCCATGCACGCAATGTTTAACCTTAACTACAATTTAATTTTGACATCTGCATATTTGTGAATGTCGGGACATTTAAATGTTGCTTAGCAATTTCTAGGATCAGGAGATTAAAATAATATCTGGATACTAGGATGATGTGAATATCCTCATGACCCATTGACCGAACTTTGACCGAGTGTAACTTCTTTGTTACAAGGAATTTCAATATGCTTCAAAAGGCAAACCTGCTTAAAATTTCAATCTCTTTCATATGGCAAGGCTTATAAGAAGAAATTCCAACTTTGTAAATTTGATCCAGATGTCAAGATCCTGACATACATTTTCTATTGGTTTTTACCATACCGCCCAAAAGAAAAGGGAAGCAAAATGAGCCAAGCCAAGGAGAAAAAGTTGGGTCCCTATTTGTTGGGGCAAAAATGGGGTGTGTTGTGTAACCACACAATAGTATTTATAGTCATCACTCTAGCAAAGTTTTGTTGAACTGTGAAAATGTCTACCCCACAAGTTGTTGAGATAATTGATAGGCCCCAACCTAAATTCAAGAAGCATCCATTTAAATCCCTAGAAACAGACCCTGATGGTGTGTTTTCCAAAGTACCCTATGGCGTAATGCATAATGAAGATATTAGGGCTTACATCCATGCTAATATGGAAGAGTATGATCATGTAAAATTAGGGCAAGTTTATTTGGATGAGTTGTCCAGTGACAAATTTGAATTAAAAGAAGAATTTAGTGCTCTGCATGAAAAGAAATTGGATACATGGTTAGATTTTCCTATTTTCTATGAAGATGCTTGGATTAGGTATGTCCTAAGAAGAATCCATGATGAATTATTTTGGCTGAATGTGCCTCATATGATAACCAAGGATGCCATTAAGGCGGTTATAGGTTTATGTTCCTCTAAAAAGTCCTGGAGATTAAATCAGTGAAGAATGACACTGTAATGAATTTAACTAGTGCTAAGTTTGACAAGAGAGCATTAACTGTCAATGATATAGAGGATCTGACAATGAAATTTTCTTCAATGGTTATTGGATACAAGGTATATTTTTCCAACAGGGAGAATTTTATTTCAGCTACTGCCATCTACACTACATATGAGATGGTGAAGAAGAGTATTGATTATGACTTACATACGAGTTGCTCTGGCAATAGTTGATGGAGAATCTAAAGAGAACCAAAGACACCAAGTACCCATTCAAGTATGGTACACTTATCATTTGTTTGTTATTCTACTTCTTGAGGGAGATGCCAGGTATGAGTAATATTGTTTGGTTCAATCATTCCCCTGTAGCAGTACAAATCAAGAACCACTTACAGAGTATTGGAGATGAATGTGCTTAAAGTGCAGCTCTATGGGGATAATTCAAATCATTCCAGAACAAAATGCAGGCCAGGGTTAGAATCCATAGAAAAGTAGTAGAGAAGTATAAAGATGATATTGCTTTTATGGTGACCAAAGATCAATGCCTCATGGAGGCAGTGGAACCAAGAACAGTATGGGTTCCAACAATGGGATATGAGGTTACAGAGGACATTTGGCTAGTTTGGCAGATCTGATGCTGAGAAAACCCAAAGACCCTAAAGAAGAAAGGTTTGGGACTTAAGAGAAAAAGTCTCTCAAAGTTCACTCGGAACAAACATAGCCATAGACACAAAGAAAAGTAAAGAACTGGGTAGAAGATTATGCTATGAGAAAAGGATTCATAAAGGAGCAAATAGACCAAGCTAGATTTGAGGCTCAAGATGCAAAGGCTCTAGAAAGGCAAGAGGAGAAAACTGAACAAACAAAGGCTCTGGAGAAGCATGAAGAAAAGACTAAACATGTAAAGCATACTCTGAGGACAAGAAGGACAACAATGACCTCCTCTTTTGTTGCAACTACCTCTGAGACCTCTAGACCCATACCCACAGTTGATGTGGAAAAGGAAACAATTGAAAGAACAAAGCATTTTGTGGAGAAGAAGAACAAAAGAGTTAAAAGGATGGCCACTAATAGAATGTATGTGAGCCATGATGGTGGTAATGAAGAAGAAGAGGAAAAGGAATCAGATAAAGAAACACCAGCAAAAAGAACAAAAACTGATGAAGACATTTCAAGAAAAAGAGTGAAGCCCTCTGGAAAGGGAAAAGATAAGGGGAAGAAGAAGAATAAGGAGAAGAAAAATGAGGCCACTATGAATCTTGAAGCCACAATCAATGCAGTAGATGAGCATGGGAACTTAAAAACAATTGCAAACCTTTTTTATGAGAGCTCTGATGCTGATAAGGATGTAATTTAGACCACTATCATAAGCTTTATATGTATGTTCAATAAAGCATTGATTGAAGTAGTGACTGATCTACCTAACAGTCTAGCTAGCATCCTAACTGCTAGAAAAGGTGAGGCCATGGCAAAAAATAGAGTTGAAGGAATCAGTCTTGAAGAAGTTGTGTCCAACTCTCATTAGAGAAAACAAAGTCAAAGCCACTCAAAGGCTTAATGAAGAGTTTAGAACCAAAAGGAGAATTAATACTCTAATGTCTAGGAACAAGGATGAAATTGAAGAGTTGAAGAAAGAAACTAAAGATAAGATTCTAAATGTGTTCAATGAGCTCTACATACCAATTGAAGTAGACACAAATGAAAAGGAATAGAATCTTAATGTTGACAACTCAAATGCAGTTCTGGATGTGGATGGAGAGCAAAGTATGGATCAAGATGTAATTACTCCTCTGAAAAAATTAGGGGAAGATGAAGAAATGAAAGAGTCTACAAAGGAAAGGAACACTGAGGAGACAAAATTGACATTTGAGGAAAGAGTCTCTGAAGGAAAAAATGAACAAAGAGAAGAATTCAATGAACAAATGATTGATGATTTAGTTCCGAAAACAAGGGGTAATGAACAAGAGTCTATTAAAGAAGATCGTCTAGAGATTCATGATGTTGAAGTACCTCTTGGTGAAGGTAGAAGAGACACTACTGGAAAAGATTCACTTGACTCTCTAAGAGAGTTTTTGGAAAAGCAAAAAGAAACTCAGATTTTGTCTACACCTGAGTTACTACAAGGATAGATAAACTTGACTATAATGTCCTAATGCAAAGCAGGTGGAGAATGTTAACATAAGCACAATGAACCAACTTTGAAAGTTTCAAAACCTAACTTTGATGGTTTCTAGCACAAACCTTCATTATGCCTTGTAACTCTCAAAACCTGGTTTTTTCATCATATCTTTTGGAGAAGGTCATGAACCTAGATACTATTCACCATTACAAATACCCTTTCAACTTTTTGACAACGTATCTAGAATTGGGATAGGGTTACTTTGGAACAAAGGTCTCTAAAATTGACTGCTACAGTTGTACTGGGCCTAATTAGGACAACAAAAGAGGTTTTCTTGACATAATTTCCAAACTGAGGCTCATACCTAAAATCCAATTACAGTTATGGATACGCTTTTCCCTCTTACACAACATATCTCAAAATCATATGGGGTTGTTTTGTAACATAAGGGCCTAAAATTGACTGTTCCACTTAAAAAGAGGCCTAATTAGCCCTGTCTCATAAAGCAAGTGCATGAAATTCAAAACCCATAATACAAAACCCTATTTCAAGACAATCTACACATTGCATGGGGTCCAAATCCACCAATTTTGTCAATTGGGACAATATCTAGATCACCCTTCTTCAAAACCCTATCTCAACCTACTCAAACAAGCCTAATACATAGGGATATTAGGCCAGGGCTTGCTCAAATTCACCCAAAACTCCATTTTCTACAATCCCCAACTTCAAAATCTTAAATAACATACTAAACCCCTCCATTTCACCAAGTTTTACAAAATTTCAATGGTGGAATGGGCTACAAATCATTATTTTTGCTCTCAAACCCTCAAAACTAGGGTTTTCAGACTGTTTCTAGTATAACGACTATAACTCACTCCAAATTTGGTGAAATCTAATGCAACAAAGATCAAATGAAACTATATTCATAGCTCTACCACATGCAATTGATTTGGGGTCATGGTCATACTGTATTGGGCAGTACAATTCACAGGAACAGTAGAAAACATAGAAAACCTGCAGGAAAACAAAGATTTTTATTGTTATTTCTCCAAAGAATGACTTTTGAACCTTGTTTTGACATTCTTTAGGTGTATTTACACATTCTTCATCCAACACCAATAGTTTCCATCGACTCTTCATGTACTTGACTCTTCAACTTCCTTGGAGCACACCAAAAATGCCACTTCTACACCTTTTTAAGTTTCATAAACTGACCCCATGAGATTAAAACATATGACATGGTCTAAATAGACCTTATTACAATAAAATTGGACTCAAAACACAAAACTTAATACTTGACCTTATTTACAACATTTAAACTAGGTGCCCCTGTACCATGTCCCCATTGCAAAAACTAAAACTTGGGACAATTTTCCAAGCAACAGTCCAAGAGGAAATTCTCAAATCTCACATGAAGGACAGTGAGCTTATGAGTGAAGCTACAACATTTTTTGAGAAAATCATGCCCAGTATAAAGAGATACACCTCTTTGACTCCTCTAGTACAGATGAAGAAACTTATGGAGTCTATCAGTTCTCATTTTGAGTCCTTTGAAAAAGCAGCAGAAAAGAAGGTAAGGGTTGAGATTGACAGTAAAAGTTTAGAAGAACTCAATGATAAATGCTCCAAAGACAAAATTTTGTTAAATAAGAGTATTAAAGATATAGAGATAGCAATGAAAGATGCTAGTAACTTGTATCAATTATGCCTAACTTGGCCTGCAACCACCAAGGATTTGAGAGATAAGATAGATGGTTGGGAAGCACAGCTGATCAAGATTTCCCATACTTGTGATCCTTTAAAGGATGCTAATGGAAATAAGAGGGCAGAAGTTGAAGCCATACATTCTATAATAAATAAACTGCAGAGTCAAAAATAAGCCATCAAAAATAGAATGAGTCAGCTTAGAGAAATTGTAAGGTTTAAGATAGCTTCTATAACAACACTTGTAGCAAAAGTAGATAAAATTAGACAAATCATTGAAGTCCCTGCTACCATTGATAAAACAGAAGAGTTGGTGTTTAAAATCAATGGGCATATACAAGTTTTGAGAAATGCTAAGGCAAGATGGGATGGAGATACAATATATCTGAAGAACATCTATAAGTACATTCTCCCTATAAGCTAGTAAGTCATTTGATTTCACATGTATATATGCAGATGGTACAAACAATTTTGAAGTTTTGGTATATATAAGAATACAATACTTAGGGGGAGTAGATTCAATTTTTACATACTCCTGTATCATACACCTTTTCCATTGATGTCAAAGGGCTGGGAGAGTGAAGCATGTGAAAAACAAAAATAAAGGGAAATAACTAAAAAATAAAAGGGGAGAGTAACATGTGAGAGAGTACAAGCAGTTAGGGGGAGCAATGCGATGGTTTTTCACATCATGTGTTGCCATCAATGCTAAAGGGGGAGATTGTTGGCAACTTGGCAAACATCATTGATGAAGACACTGCTAGCATGACTAGGATTGACTAAGTATGATGTTTGATTAGTGTTGTCATTGATGGAAACAAAGATTCAAAAGGGTTGTGAGGTTATAGTAATCCTCATGAAGTCATGTGTACAGAGAATTCTGGGCCAGAAAGAAGAATTAGGCATTTTGGCTAAGTGTTGGCAGAGTATAGAAAGGACTGTAGAGCTGTAGTGTTATTGTCTACATTGTTCCATGTTTGAAGATCAGGTCTTGTGGTTCTAGTATGCTGTTGGTGATACTTATATGTTTCTAAGTCTAAAGTTTTATCTTCTGTTGAGCTCTGGAAGTGCAGTTTCAAGTTGGACAAGTTCGGCATACCAGAGAACAATATTAATCAAAACAGAACATCTATTTGGTTTGGTCCGTATTTCTCTGATATTGCATATTTTATCCTGTGGTTTTGAGATGTTTTAAACACTTGATTAAAGACTCTAACTCCAAATTTTCAAGATCTGAAGTCTTCCGGTAAGGCGGTTATGAGTACTTGAGTATTGATACAGGCGTTGATAGTGTTTGACAATGATAGAGTCTAGCTTCTGATAGTCCGCATTTCACCACATGGTAATATTTTGTTCTGTGGTTCTGAAGTCAAGTCTTGGGATGCCTAAGAAGTCTTAGTTGTGAATTTGAAGGAGTTTTGTGGTCTGCATTGAAATTTGTGATTTGATAGTTGGACTAAACTTGTGCTAGTCTATGTATGAGGCTGACTTGATAGTATAATCTCTGTACAAAAGAATTTGTTGATTAGAATCATGTTCTAAGTGATTCTATAGTTGGAGCTGACATATGAGAATGTGTTTCAATTGTTGTTTTGGTTTGCAAAGTATTTTGGTGATTGCATTAGGCTAACAGGCTACACATTGTATAACTACACGTTTCATCCTAGAAGGCTGATTTAATTTGAAGTTTGTAAGTGTTGCAGATATATATATATGTGTGTGTGTGTGTGTGTGTGAGAGAGAGAGAGAGAGATTCACTTTGGTGTTTGTGGTGAGTAATGTGAATATGAATAAGTGTATGCGACATGTATGAAGATTTGTGATCTGATCAAGTGCAACAAGAGTTTGAGAAGAAGTTTTATGAAGAGTAGAGCAGGGTGACAGAGCAGATCAGGCCGAAGAGTTTTGAGATAGTATTTTGAGCTTCATTAGAGATGTACCCCATGCATTTGTAGATGCAATTATAACAATTCATTTTGGCAGTGAGCCACTCATTCTCTCTTTCTTTTCTCTTGGTAGTCAGCCTATATGTCATGAGCATCTTTCTGGATAGTGAGTCCTTAGGGTAGTGATCCCTAGGTAGTAAGCCCTCAGGCAGTGAGCCTCCTTGTAATTTGGTATTGATACTACATAATATATTGTGAGATAACACTCACCATGGTTTTTCCCTCTTTGGGTTTTCCATGTAAAAATCTTGGTGTTTATGTGTTATGGTTTATGGTTGTGCTTTCTATGCTTAATTTTCTTTATTGTTATTGAACGTGGAAAATGGATTAATTGTTTAATAAGTGAAAGGTTTAATAGAATATTGATTCACCCCCCCCTCTTAGTATTTTGGGTGTTCAACATGTTATCCCTCTTCATTTATTATATCCTTTTCCCCTTTCCTATCTTTGATCATCATCATTACCCTCTTACTGGAGGCATATTTTATATCACTTCTAGGACTTGGGACATTACCTCTATTATATGTTTCCTTTTCTTTTGATTATTATCTTATATTTTTTATCGTCCTTATCACTCATCTATCCTCTATGACAACTGATGTATGAAGCTTATCTATCTCTTGCATATTGACCCATCTAGGGGCATCTTACCTTATCCTATCACATATAGCCTTATACTTTTACTACCATTGGGGTCATTACCTACATGTTCCTCTCTTTCCTATTTCATCTACTATCATATCATCACATATACCTTGTGATTTGAGCATAGCCTCATACACAACCTCAATCTCTTACATTTGTATTGCTTGTCTCTTCCATTCCCTTTACAAATGTCACCTATATGCTCATATTCACTCAACACACACCACATAGTACACATGCACCTCCACACAACACTAGCACACATCCATGCATAGTCCTTGCATTCCATCATGTGGCATTCCTTACACACATATTAAGACCTTGCACATGGATGCACATGCCAACTTTCTACAAGACCATATGAGTGTGACATGTGGGGAATTCATATCCATATGAAATGACACTATAAACATTTGACATATGGCAATGAACACATCACATAGTCACGCCAAAGAACCAACACCATATGTGTGCACCACCTATTAGCATGTTTTGAAGGCCTACCTAGTGACCCACTTGTATAAATACCTACACTATACAAGGTATCTGCAAAGAAGAACCATCTAGCATCTTTAATGGATACACATCATTGTATATAACTTCTCCATTTTCAATAAAATTGTTTACAAATTCAAATTCTTATGCACCTTGAATCTGTATTTGTGATTGTACCTTAGAGTTTCATTTATGTTTTGTAAACTTTTAGTTGTCAACTAATTTGTAGGTTTTTCCATTAAACTACCTAGGAATCAAACCATTATTATCGAAGCTTAAAAATTTTATTTTCATGCCCATCTAGATTTACTCACAACATTTGCAAAAGTATCGTGCACTTGGTTTAACATTTGAGCATTCATAAAAAAACCAAGAATAAAGTATAATGATAGACAAATGTGCACCTAGGGTTTTTGTAGATGTTGAACATGTAATCAATGTGGCCTTAGAAACATAGCACTAGTAACTCTTCAAATAGTTCTATGACTTCATGACTCCACATGGACTAGTGCCATCACATCCAGAGCAACTATCCACAACGCATCATTAAAATATTTTGTGTGTGTAAGTTAATCTTGATATTTTGGTGTTTGAAGTCAAGATTGATGCCATCACACTATATTACTAGATTCTATCACTCAAATCATACTTATCCATCAAAAAATTCAGACATTGAGAGAATATCCTTTGTAGCACTAAAGATGTATATCATAGTGCATCATTGGTGGCAAACACTCTGCACACAATGTGATAGAGAAAACATAATTTAGACCTAGAACACCTTTTCTAGTTCTCTACAAGTGGAATATTATCCCCTTAGACACTATGAGGAATGTATGAAGTATATATATCCATGCAAACACAAAGATTAAAACATGGAATCCTACACCAACAAATTCCATGACTACTCTATGCACTTGTATGAGGACACTCATGAGCACTTTAGTTCTTAAGTATGTAAACAAATTATTGGCTTTGATTCATGCCAAATAGAATTCCTTACATTAGAGACTTTGGGCTAGGCATTTCACCATGCATCCAAAACAGAAGACAAGGGGAATATGAAGCAAAATGTTCACCTATCTTTGCATAAGAGAAATCATGCACCAAAGAACAATGCCAATCCTTTTGCACCACAATAGAACTTGCCTATATAAAAGCCATAGTGAAATAGCTAATTTCTTATGCCAAACTAGGGCTTAAATTTGACGGTTAACCTTGCCTATCAAGCAATTTTTTAATGATGGTTATCTATTCAAAAGTGCCCTTAAAAACTATTATATACCTTAGTATAAGAAATTATATATAATCCAAATATATATGTCATCATAATTATATATAAATTTTGATAGTGTATCCAAAATCTCTCCTTTCATGTGATACAATATTTTTAATTGATTGTATTTTACAATAGAAATGTATAAATACAACTATACGACCATCAAATTTAGGCCCTGTGCCAAACCCTAAGATTGCTAACATGTTTACACTAGACAAGGACAAAGAGAAGCAACCAAATGATTAATAATGCTGAAATCTCCATCACTCCATCTCTCATAGTGATGTTGATTACTACACACAACAAACTCTTGTCGTGTAGGCAACATATGATCCTAATGAGATAGAAGAGATCAATCAAGAGGTCTAATGCCTCAAAATGACAATACCAATAGACTCTTCAAGAGAATACAAGTAGTTTTTCCACATGAAGTGTTAGGTCAATAGATAATCCACACATGCCATTATTAATAGTAGGAGACAAAAAATATCATTTTGTAGAAAATTTGGGGCAACACCTTGGGCTCTCCACCAATGCACATCCAACCCCAGACTCTTTGGCATGACTACATCTAGGTATGGATATTTAAGTTGTCAATATACTTTCAATTATGTAGTTAAATTTGTGCATGACATAGTCACTTATGACATTGCACCTGTAGAGATTTCTGACATATTACTTGGTAGATCTTTTGTAAATGACTATGAAGATGTTTACAACATAGGACCACAATTCTAGAAAATTTACATTAGTAATAAATACTTCAACTTTTGTGAAATTTTAGTGTAGTCTAGAATCACTTTGGTTTCAAAAAACAATGTTGTAAGATCCTTGTGCACACTTAGAAGTTTGTTCTTCTAGTGGTTCATTAAAATATCTATGCAATTAGTAAATCACACACTCACAACACATGAGTCCTTGCCTAGTGGAGGGTGGATGGGATCAATCATTTCAATAATGATAGTTTTAGTGAGCAATTGAGGGGTGAAGCCAATGCTAGGTTCTTGGGTAGAGTTTGAGTTTTAAATTTAATAGAATGACACACTCCTAGTCCTAGTTCTTCACATTGTGGGTGAGTTCAAGGCAATGAGGGAAAAAAAATGACCAAAAAGTGGAAAATGTTTACCTAAAAATTTGAGTTAATTGTACTTGGGGTAATGATTTGAAGCACTTCAAGATATAATATTAATATGGTGTAAAAATATGAAATGCATGATTTTGTTTCTAGTTTTCAAATAAGTAATTTTTTGTAATAGATAGATGATAAAAGTTGGTTAAGTAAAGGATGAACAAAAGTGTTATTTTTTCAACTTTGATGGAGGTAAAAACATGCACTTGTATGGCATGCCTAAAAACTAGTAAATGAAATTATTTTTCAAAATCCTTTTGTGGACAAACGTAATAGATGTTGAAGCTTAGGATGGATTTTTTTGTGTAAATCTTATAAAATAATTTTTTATTAACTATTTAGCAAGATTAAGGTATAAATCTAAAACCCCTCATGCACAAGAACCTTAATTTGAACTAAAACTATTATAACATAATTTTTTAATGTTTAAAGAGTTTGAAATCTATCATTCAACTCATATATTTTTTAAAAATAAATAAATTTCAATTTCAATTTATTTATTGAAAAGACAAGCAAGTATGCTTTTTTAATTTTGTTAGAAATTATGTTTGGAAAATCATAAAAAAAATATAAATTAGGTTGGAAGTTTAAATTTTTTATTTTAATATTTGAAAGAAGACATTATCCTCTACAAAAATCTATTATTTTTGTTAAAAAATAGTGACATAAAATTGTTATCCATATTGAATAAAGTGAAGTTTTTAGTATCAACCATATATCTAATCCATTATGACTAGATGTCTTGTTCATTGAGACTAGATCTTGAGTCTTTTTGGATCTATAGTGTTACCATGTATTGGGCAAGGCTTGGATGTTAATCATGACCACATATATCTTGGGAGCAAAACATCACAAAGAGAGGTAGGCCAGTCCTAGGGTCTGTTGTGGTTTGCTAAGTGTTGTTCTATGACCGTTGTGGTGGAGATAATAATATGACTCAAAGGGTCACTAGTTATCAATCTCCTGTTTTGGTTTCTTATGTTCCAATGTCTAGATGGATGTCGATTGCATGATCATTGATGAGCCTAGTTTGTTGTAAACTTTCTTCAATGGCTTGAACACGTTGTTGTATTTGTCCTCAATGTTGAATTAACCTAAGCATGTGTTCTTATTCTTCTTGTGTTTGTTGTGTTATTTGTGTCCTAGGATGTAATTCTTCAATCTCCTCAAGGATAGCCCTCACCCACTCACCCCTAATTCCAGGGCACATTCGTATGCTTGGATAGGGAGAATATACTTGAGTTGACCAAGAGTTGAGTTTTGACTTAGTGATGTTATCTAAGGCTTTGTGTGAGTTCTCTTGGCTTTTTGGCCTTGTGAGGAAATTGAAGAGTTTATGAATGCTTGTTTTGTTGAATCCTACTTCGTGATCAAATCAAGGGTTTGACTTATTCTAAGTTCTAGTGTTTTTTGTATTTTTTTGGGTTTTCAATATGTATGCAAACAATTTTTTTATTCTTTTCTAGAATTGAATATCAAAATGAGATAATTAACTAGGAATTTGAAAGATTAATGCAAATTAATATGAAATTACCTAATGCAATTTATGCTATGTTTTTGGTATTTTTGAAGAGATTTTTGTGCTAATCTAAGAATTGAAAATGCAAAATATGAAACTTAATTTCAAGTTACAATTTATCTACTCAAAGCAAAGCTGATTTAATCAACTTTTAAAATAAATCTATCAAGGAAATTGTGACACGAGATTACTATTCCCAAGAGAAAATTGTGATTTAATTATCTAATAAATCATGAAAAACATGGATTGTGATTGATGCATGAGTCTTTGTACTACCCTCAGGAATCCTTGTTTTAGTAACTTCTTTTTCCTCCTGCAACAACGGGGTCCTCCTCTTGGTGGCAATTAGGAAGAGAGAAAATGAATGAGCTTGAGAAAGATATGAATTGGCAGATCTTATGAAAGATTTGAAGCACTTGGGCTTGGGAAATTAGCTAGCATAACAATGTTGTATGAAGCCTGTAAAGGCTTGGGAAAAAATACTAAAGAAAAAGGCACCTACATCCTCCGAAGAGCATGAGAATGCTAATTGGAGAGCAAAATCAAATGGATTTGCCTCCTTTAATGCTTGAGGGAGGGGGTATTTATAGCTTGGAAGAGAACATGAAGGGTGAGGATGATTGGGGAGTTAATCCCTTGATTGGTGTGTTAACTAATTAGATTGAAGAGAAGATTGGGCTGAAAAAGGAGTGATGAAGCTATGATAGCTTATCACAAACTGCAAAAATGGAGTTAGCATGAGTTAGAGAGGTGACAAGTATAGATCATATGAGCTAATTATGGATTATTAGAGGTGGTAGATGAGCTAAGAATAGTTCACTCTATGTTTAGGTTGAATCCTCATGCAAACTAAAGCAAAAATGGAGATTTTTGGGGTCCAAACTGAAAGAGAATCCATGGGTGAAAACACGATAGGGTCACCCCTTTCACCAGGTTAGGTTGTTTGGGGGCAACCCTGGGTCACTTAGGAGGATCCATGGGCAACCCATAGAGGAAGGGATCTAGGTAAAAATTAGAATTTGGAGAGTGATCTTAGAGGGATAAGAATGTAATCTCTCATTGGAGCTAAGCCAAATATACAATTTAAACAGGATCCCCCCTTTCACCAATAGGGTCACCCAATGGGGATCCAAAAATAATAGGGGGGATCTAGAATCAACAAAAGTTAAGTCAATTCTGAAAGATGGGTTTGGCCTAGGAGGTCATTTTAAGGCCTCTAAAGGGTGGAGTGAGATGAAATGAACATGGGAAAGGTGAAATTGGCATGATAAGATGGAAATTGGATATGTAGGCAAGGTCAAGAATGCAGAAGAAGAATGGTCGACAAGGGTGAAAGTGAAGAAAATTTAGGACTGAGAAGAATCGATGAAGCAAGAAATTGATGTTGACATGTTGCTAAAGAAGCACTACTGAGAGGGAATTATATTCATGCTTCTATGTACATGATTAGGATTATACATCATCATAGGGTCCTTGTAAAATCTCATGCACATTTTTAATTCTTATAGGACTAGGATAATTTGATGACACCTGACCCCTAAGGGCAGTACCTTAATTTCATGTGTTTTTTTGTGTTTGTGTGCTTGATTGTAATATTTCCCCCTTACATGTGTATATATGTTTGTTAGTTCTACCTAAAGGACTCATGATGCCCTTGTAGACACGTGGATACAGGCAAAATCAAAATGTTGTGACATTCTTCTATCTATCCCTATATTATTCTATTTGTTGTCTCTTTTTTTATTGTGACATTTTGGGGACAATGCAAAGCATTGGAAGATTTATCTTCCTTCCATGTTGACCCAAAAAAATATTTTGTTTTCTAGTGCCATTCTTCCATTGTGCTCATAGTTCTATGTGCTTGTGGGTGATGACAATTCATTCAGTTGCCCCCTAATGATTACCCTTCCTAATGCATACTGAACCCAAAGCACGTAGATCCCTTAGTGTGTTTGGTGTTATTGCTTATTTTTTTGTAGCATGTGTTAGTATTGCTTAGTGTCATACCATGCTTACACAAGCTTTTGTGTATCATGCCTACAACATCGCCTTTGTTGCCTTCCTTTGAGGGAATCTTGTTATCTTTTATTTCTCAATAAGTAGCTTGGGACATGTTGTGTGGTTACACAACATGCCCCATTTTTGCCTCAGCAAAATAGGGACCCAACTTTTTTGCTTTTGCTTGTTCTTTTCTTTCTTTACTTTGGGCAGTTGGTAAAAGTCAGATGAAACAATAGTATATCACCCCTGCACATGCATATGCCTCAATAGGGAGGGTCAAATGTCAATGTTAGTTTCTGCCATCATAAACCTCATAATATGGAAGAATGCAAAATTCTAAGTAGGTTTGCCTTTTAGATCACCCTAAAATTCCTTAGGAATAGAAAGTTATGCTTGGTCAAAGTTTGGTCAAACCTGATATTCCCAAAGGGTCACATTCACTAATATCAGTCACATTTGTTAATGTCCCTGATCTATGTTTTAACGAAGACAACCCGATATCCACATATCCTTCAAAAGGCAAATGTCAAATTTAAATGCGAGAGAATACTTACCCGTCAAGTGCCCACACATATTCTCAGAGGGTCATCTTCTGAATATCAGTCATATTTCGTAATATCCCTGACCTTTGGTAACATGATGGTGATGTCATCTTGTTCTACTTTATGAAAGAAGTTGATATGATGATGATGTCATCGTGACCCAAATCCAAGAGGGTCATATTTTTTAACATCCCTGATTTTAGTTAATGTGATTGTCATGCCCGCATTTCCCATGTGGTCACAACACACAACACACGTGTCATGTCCACATTCCCCATGTGGTCATGACACAAATTACGAAAAACTTTTCTACCTATCCCTAGGAACCCCCTCGCATGCGTCTGCATGCTCTGTGGAAATACGCATAAGGCGTAAACATGTCAACATAATTCGGGGAGGTGTGTTGTCCCACGCAGTCCCCTACGTGATGGTAGCCGTCTAGGGGGTATGCAACACGAAGTGTGTCGCTTTTAGGGTTAGACTAATTTTAAATCCGAACCCTAAGTTTCCTAGGTGAGAAGATGATTTTGCCAAATTCGAAAACTAACCCAAACATACGTCAAAATGAAATCAAAATAACAGTTAAGAAAATAGTGGCATGATGGATGCACGATTAAAGTGGAATGGTGAAATAAAAGTTAATAAAATATTGTAAAGATTAAACCCTAGAAATCTAGGAAAATTTCGACAGCATAACGCATTTTCAATAATCGACTTAAAATTTTTAAAATAAAACTCCAATAAGAAATTAAATAAAATCTAAGAATAAAAATTAAAACTTAAGAACAATTTAAAATGATTTAAAATAACAAATTAAATAACCTGCTAAGGTCAAAAAATCGACCTTGCTTTAAAAGGTTAAAAAGAAATCAAAATAAATACTAAAATAATTAAGTGACACCAAAATAGATTTCAAAAATTGAGTCCGTTAATAAACATAAATTTGGCATTATATTTATTATCGAACTCGGAATAATAGAGAAGGGAAGAGGTTAAGATACTCATTCCCGTAAAATAATAGTAATATCGATGAACAAATAAAATATTAAAATCACGCTAGGGAAATCTAAAATAAATATCCCAGCTGAAATGAATTAAATCCAAAGGCGATACTCTTCCCAACTTAGCAAAAATTAATCCCCCAAAATAAAATTAATTCACAAGGCAATAATTCCAGAAATGCAAACTCCCAATTAAAAACTGAAGTAAATTTAAATGAGGACAAGAAATGAAACAAGGGCAAGGCAAAATAGAGGATTTAAAAATAAGAAATAAAACAACATCCTCACATACTCGTCACAATTAAAATATTGTTTTCTAATTTAGATAAGCCTTAATCTCTATTTTATTGTTTTCCTTTATGTTGCCCTAGCTCCCTAACACATTCTTCTCTCTTGTTTGTTTTGTTATGCCTCTTGTTTTTATAGGTTAGGGTTTGAAATACAAAAATGGAAGCCATGATTGGAGCTTGATGCTACCTCCCACAGAGGTATACACAGCTGAGGTAATACCATTTTTTTTGTTTAAATCACAGAGTTATATATATATACACTGCAAGTGTTATAAAAAACGTTACATGCTGCAAGGTTAGAACATTGTGGAAAGCTACAGAAGGCCGAACGGTGGTTTCATGGAGGCAGTGGTGCTGAAAGTAGGAGTGCTGACAGTGGGGAGGGGAGGCTGTGGGAGACGGTGGAGGCAATGAGGGTTGGGGTGTGGGGTGGAGGCATCGCCTCCCCCCCACACCATTTGCATAAGCTAAGGAGGGGCTGTGGGCGCTGCCATCCTCAGTCCCCTCTCCTTTTTTTTAATTTCAATTTTTTTAACAGTCTCCACTCTGAAAATACAGTCTGCTGATGAATGGGATTCGATCTCAGTTCTCTTTTTTTTTAGCAATTTTCATGAGTGCAAAATTTTAGGTTTAAAGATATTTTCATTTATATATATATATATATATACTCAGATGCATATCAATAGTTTGTCCATAATCTCACAATATAATTACATTTTCTACTAATATATATTTATATATATATATATACACTTATTTATATATATATATATATGTAAGTGTATATATATAATATTAATATATACAACAAATATATGAACTCTATGTTTTCTTCTAATTTTATTTTATTTTTTTCTACAAATTTCTGTATTCACACAGTAAATAATGAAAAGAAAAAAAAGAATAGCAAGCCAGGTTAAAAGGACAAGTATGTATATATATTTTCATATATGTATGTATGTATGTATGTATGTATGTATACATACTCAATAACTAACCTTTCACAACAATGGTAGAATACAGAAATATTAACTTTCAGTTTTGCAAATATAAAATAATCAGTAGCATTCCTTTTTTTTTTTTTGAAAGCATAAAAATACATAGATGACCCTATTCTTTTTTTTGAAAGGATCATACCAAGTAGAAAATACATTTCATTCAAATTTCTATCAACCTATCTTTCATAACAGCAACTATAACATTGTGGTTTCAATACATTATAGCAGAAATAATACATTAATTTTTCCCTTTCATATTTTCTAGTATGCACTAAGGCATAAACAACAACTAATACAATGAAACTGTTAATGCAACAAAATAGCTAACTAATCTCAAATTCCTCTTTCTTGCATGCAATAAAGTCCATTCCACAACTATTATGTATTTTCTTTCTTGAAAGGTACAATAACAGAAATATATATATATAATTTCTCAAGCATTTCTCACACCATAAACTCACAACTTAGAGGATAAACAACATATAATAAAACATAAAGAATATATCCATTACAACACTTATTATAGCCAACTCCAAGGGAAAAATGGCTCGAATAATTTTACAATAGGGCCACAAAGGCCATGGCTCAAACAACCAACAATAAAAGATTATAACAACACAAAAATTGACTTCTCATCAAGCTCCATTTCTTCATTTAAGCCTGCAATAAAAGCACAACAAAAGGGAAAACCCAGCCACTTCGAAATGCCCTCCTCCCTACTATAGACCCACAAGTGGGTCACCCTCGAGCTAGGGAGGTAGTGATTCACACGGTTGCAACACTCCACAACAAGCAAAACAATGAGCAACATAAAAATCAACCCAAAGGATAACCACATAACACAACTCATGAAAATGAATTTGATGGGGGTAGGGAATGGACCCCTCTACTTCAAAGGCCATAGCAAAATACCAAAATACCAAGTCTCATGGCCTCAAGCCAAAACCTTCAAATACACAACTCCTCAATATCTCAAGTAAACTTCCATGGCACTCTTGCTATTCAAATAATCTTCACAACAAGTAAGAAGCCCTCAAGGCATAAATAACACAAATATGGGAGTGACCTCAAGGAGGTTCCTTTCCCCTACCCCAAACAAGTTGAGCCTTACCTCCAAATGGAGGTGCTCTCACCAAACTGCCATCCCACACAAAAATGAAACAATAAACGACCAAAACTACAAACACATTACAATAAAGATATGTAAGGGTAAATAACATAGTCATGAGGCTTACCTTCAAAATCCCTATAATGGAAGCACGTTTGGTGATGAGCTCCAAACTTCTCCAAACCTTCCAATCTCCAAGAATTCCTCTAACTTCCCTAAAATTGCTCAAACTAGAAAGAAACTCTAAAATGCAAGAACCCCACACTCCTCAACAGGAGGAGGTAATATAGGCCATAAATTTGGCCTTAAGGAATGAGAAGGTGACACTTGTCACCTTCTCCTTCCTCCTCCTATGCCACTTGCAAGGGAGATGAAGTGTGAGGGTGACACGTGTCATCCTCTAATTCCATCTCAATCCTCACCTTGTATACTTGTGCTCTCACACATGTGTGAGAGAACAAGTGGTGAGGTGGCATTCCCATTCAAACCTCCATGAGGATAAGGGATGCCATAGGGCATCCTCTTATTCTCTAAGAGAGCCATCTCCCTCCAAGATGCTCTCACACGTATGTGAGAGTCTTGGAGGAAGATCCCACACACTTGGGAGTCTTGGAGACCTCCCAAGTCTTCCTAGGAAAGGGATTCCCAAACTTTGGGAAGGGAGATGAGTCTTTCCCAAAGCATGACTCATCTCCCACCTTATCTAATTTCAAATTTCGTCACTTTGACTAAACCTTAGTTTAGAGTGACCAAAAGTGAGTTAACCCAAGGTTTAGTTAGTTAAAATTGACCCTAGACCCATGGGTAACCACCTAAGGTAAATTTTGGGACACTAAGGTTCACCTAGGGGGTCATAAATCCACTTTAAATGGCCTCAAAATAAAAACAATACCAAGTGGTACAAATCAATAAAAATTATACAACACATAATATTAATTAATTAATCAAAGGGGTACTAAGCCAAAATGATAAAATTAAACAAGTACTTAAATCAACACTCAATTTCAAAGGTGATCCTCATCCCTCTTGGGAATGGATCGGTTTCACAGGGAATAACATATGTGTGAATTCTACCTCCAATTTCCCATGGCTTGGGAATGTAATCCTGCACATCTCGATCAAGTGTCAATCATATCATGAATAATCATAGCTGAAGCAACTGGAATTAAATTCATGCCATTGAATACAACAATAATCATCTATAACATAATTCCAAATTAAACTGCATTTTTCTATCACATGTCAAATAATCGGTCTCACATAAATAACTAGAATCACATCACAAAACATCATCTAATATATCTCGTCTGTCTAATCACAAAATAACATCAAAATATGATCAAATCGAATCACCATATGTCTAAACAATGTCATATCAAAATCAGGAGATATAATCAAATCTACATCATGAAACCATAGTCTCAAAAAGTCTGAAAATGTCATCAACTAGAATGCATAACGATCAAAATAAGGAAGGAAAAATAATCGGCCTCACAGTGATGATGATGTCCCTCGACCAATTTGAAGCCTTATAAAAGATGATGACATCATCCTCACATCCTTAAATGGGGTGATATTTCGTAGTGTTGAGTATCTAGATATTTACTAATATCCCTCATATTAACCCTTGAGACCTGTGATATGGGGATTTCCAACAACCAATAAAACGATGCCACGTGGCAGATCAACCTGATCATATTGACAGAATATGTTATCACAATTGTAAACAAAGGTATAATGACCTGACTTTGGTCATCAGTCAATAGTTGACCATCTTTGTGATGACGTCATCCTCATCTTCCAGATATTAGTCATATTTCGTAATAACCCTTATCTCCGCTAGTATCACCCCCGCATTAAATGTCATTTCAACAGTAGGTCAAGCCTTCAAAATTTCAAATGAATGCCCGCCACTTGTCAACATCTCTGAACCTTAAGTGTCAATCAACGGACATTAACAGGACACTAAACACACCCTAATTCGCCATGGTAATCGATTAAAAATAAGGATTTAAGCTCATTTCGAATTTACTGAATGTTTAAGCAAAGAATTACAGAGCTCCTGCGAGATTAAGATGACATTACTACAACTTGCAAGCTCAATGGAATGGGATACACATTTAGACTGAATGGAAAGCAATAATTACAAAGTGAACATGCTCATCCAAACATCACTTACACAGTAAAAAGGCTAACGAATATCAAGTACGTAACGATAAAACCCTCCTTTTTGTCGTTTATGGTAAATAAATAGGTAAAAACAATTGTTTTACTAGGAGAATTTGATATGGTAATGCATAAAATATATCAAAATGAAGAATTATCACCATGAAATTCATGTTATTAATGAATCCACCCCTACACATGACACGTTAGGGTAAGAACATACATGTTTCGTTGCAGAATCCAATGGCAGCTCGGAAGAACAGTCAGACACTAAATTTTTGAAACCTATGCACATACAACTTGAGGGGGTATCATTCAAATATGAACAGATAAATGATACTGTTTAGTGGAAAATTGGATTTGTTAATATTTTAATGCTTTGGTGTTTAAATCCTCCTTTCCACTTTACATTCAAGGATCTAGGGTCGAGTGGCAATTCACTATCATACCCTAGATTGTTGTGAGATGTAGGAAAACTTGGATTAGGGAATTTAATTATCACTTTTCCTTCAATTATGCTCAATTGACCATTAAAACCCTAATTATGCAAATACGGCAATAAACTGATGAATAATGGAAAATACTGCTACAGACAAAAGCAAAATACTAAATTACAGAGTACCTATTTTTGGGGATCTGAGGTGGAAAAGTCACAGACACAGGAGTGGACGCCCAAGTCCAAGGCCCTATTTTATGTTTGGATCTGGCAACAAGATCTACACCCTGAATCTTTTGTATCAAAGATTTTCCCAAAATGGAACTTTAGGGACTAGAGAGCAGGCACCCTAGTCCAGGGGGCAGTTTTTCTTCCTTTCCTACACTTTAGACACTCCAATATGCTCCTCTATAACTCCACTCAGTCCAACTCCTCAACTTGTAACCTGCAATCATGAAAACTTGGTTTGGGGGTTGTGGTGTTTAGGAGCTTGCCTTAGTCAAGCCCCGGAAGGACACTTAAGTCTTCTAGACACCTTTGTTAGATAGAGAGAGCGTGCCCTTCTGAGGCAGAGGCCAAATCCAAATGAAACAATGATAAAAAGCACAATGATATCACCTTGTAGTGAAGATCTCATGAGAGGAAAATGCTCTTCATTCCATGAGGAGATGAATGCTCAAATCTACAAATACAAACACATAAATAAAACAAATCTACTCTTGCAACACTATGAAAGCCTTGAATCACCTTGAGAACACAATAGCTTGCTAGTAATCATCTAGTTTACAAATGAATGCCTAAACATGCTTTTATATGCAACTACAAACATTCCCGCCAAGATTTTGAAAATCAAAACTTACCGTGTTGGCAAAGGGACCAAATAACGATCATAAACCGACACTTAAATTTTGGGCCTGACCCAAAATAGGGCAGGACTAGGGCACGGGCACCCAAGTCCTCCCCCCTATTTTGGGCAGGGTTAAGGTCAAGGGGTCCTCCTAGGTCCACTTTGCCATGAAACCTAGGTCTCATTCTATCAGGATGCCAAAATATGAACTAAGATGTCTTAAATGCATGTAAAAGACCCAGGAGCTAAACCTTATGAGGGAAAAGCCCCCAAGGGGACATTTTCTGACATTACATTTAGCCCCCACTTTAATGCATGTATAAATGCAAGGCCAATACATGCATTAAAGTAAGGTCAGAAACACGTCAAACACATCAAGCATGGAGAAGACACGCCAATCACATAGAAAATAGTAACAGACATGCAAAACACAGAGAAGACAGTTACACTCACAAAGAACATAGAGAAGATAGTTAATGCATAGAAGACACATTAATGCATGGAAGACAGGCATGATTTCTTTTCTTTTCTTTTTTTCTTTCATATATATGAAATGCAGATGCAAGTACTGGAAAGTAAACAAACCTCCCATAATACGGGATGCACTACCCTAGGGTGTAGGTCTCTGTATATATAGGGCAACACACACATAAAAGACACAAAACCTCCCAAAATGTAGGAAGCACTACCCGAAGGCGCTAGTCTCTGCATATGGGGCAACAAACATGCCACACAAAACAAGCATGCCAAAACACACACACTTGAAGACACGGAGAAAACATGGTAGACAAGTGATGGAGTGTACCTATTTCTAGGTCCAACACCATCTTAGACACATTACAGGCACACACCGACAATTGGGCTTCACCACAACAATCGCCAAAGACATGCTTAAGGGTTGAGTTAGTCACAAAACCACTCCCTGCCTCCGTAAAGGACTTTTGAAAATGACGGGATGATGCAATCTACTCTGAGAAGTACACCATCCTCGCCTCCGCAGAGGGCTTGAGAAAAAAGGATATGCTTGATATCCCGCCTCCGCAGAGGGCTTACATGATTGATTAATTGATTGCAAACAAACTCAGGATGCACAATGCACTACCCTAAGGCGTAGGTCTTTGCATCTGAGGTCAAACACACTGCTAACATCTATAATAGACAACTTACCTTATATATGCCCCCACCTTAAGGTGGTTGATATCAAGTACCAATATCAAGCACGTTAAGGTAGGAAGAAAACGCACAAGGGAACACCAACTTTCACAAAGCCCATGCCCCTCGGAGGTGACATGTACTTTACGATCACCAAATGTTCCCACAAACAGATCCCTGCAAGAAACATGTTAGTGTCTACAACATCATGATAAACAATGACATCAATGCATATGAAATCTGAGGTATGCAAGATTCCAGGTAGACAAAGTACATAGAACAGCAATATTGTTTATGATTTGTAAATGAAATAGAACACCATCAAAATAATCACTACACAGAAAGCACGAGTGCTCCCACTAGCCAAACATCAGATAAGATATACAACCCCATCATCATATTAGGAATTAGTCCAATTTTGTATTGCTCTCGAAAGGGACACTAGGTCCGCATCAGTATAAATGTTTGTTGTTATCCGCCATCTAGATGGAAGCACTAGAAGAAGGGAAACAATAAATAGGAGAGGAGAAACAAGTGTCCCAGGGACAATCATGTAGGAGGGTGCCCCCAATGTCACCAACCGCAACACTATGTCTGTAAGACACAAGACACAACAATGAAATCAGAGAGAGGCAATTTAGAAGAATGATGATACAAATAGAAGGTCACAATAGAGGTGGTCTCCTGGTATCTTGGACCTTATAAGAGAGTCAAGGGTCATCCCAAGAGGCCTAAACAAGATATAACACATCACGGGGGAAGCACATCATGAGAGAGATAAAGGGTTAGAGATACTTACCTATAGGGTCTTCATGCTAAGTATTATCATCAAGTAAATCATCATCATCCTTCCATTCCCTAATGTTAGAGGCAGGTTGGGTATAAGGTATCGTAGCCCAATTCATTGTTGCAAGTATGAGGATAATTGGTGTTGTCATTGATGTCAACATACTCTTGTTGCATTAATGAGAAGGATTAGATGAGATGTGTGCTGAGGATTTTGAGAAAATAAGTCTCAATCAAGAACAGTTAAGAACAGTGATGACAAGAAGGTAAAAGTCCTCAATAGATTGAGGATCAAAGGATGTGGTTTAAAGGGTTTGTAGATATAAGTCTTGAGATGCTCCAGTCAAGATTTCATAGGTCCGTATGAAGATCTGAAGAAGTTATGGTCGCTCAAGTAGAACTGGTTCCGGCAGGTGTTCAGAGGTGATAGAGGGCCACAGAAAGGTCCGGTGAGATCCGGTATTTCATTATCCCATTCTACGGATCTGAGGAAGTATTGAGGATGTCCCTGTGAAGTATCAACTAGATTAGTTCATGGGTTGAAGGTTCGGAAGTGCCAATTCATTTATGACAATGATGACAGACTATGTTCTTGTAGCTCCGGATGAAGGAGAGAAGAATTCCAGTAGGATGATGAAGTGCAGATGTGTTTGGTGATTCAAGGAAGGTTATGATGATCATTGGATCATGTCCAGTTAATGATGGTGATCTACATTAAAGTTAGAGTTTGCATTTGAAGAATAACCATAGATACTGGTGTTCTTCTTGAGACTGGCCGACCGGATGTATTACATGTCTTGCGAATGATCTTGTAGGTGTTTGCCGACTTAGATAATTGTTCCTAAGCCAATGCCTTGTATAAATAAGGGATTGCAAATTCATTTTGAAGTGTGTCTTGTGGTGATGAGAGTGTAGTAGCAAAGAAGAAGAGCGAAAGGCAGAGCAGGAGTTTTTGGGTTTAAATGGAACTAATCCAGGCATGGTAAAGATGTCAATCTCCAGTTCAAGTTTGTGATACTTATTACTTTGTAGACAGTGTGTCTCTTGTAGGTAGTGTGCCTCTTGTGAGCAGTGTGCTCAGGCAGTGAGCCCTAATTGGCATGTGCCATCTATTTTTCTTATTCTTCTAACAGAGAATAATCCTTGGGTTAATCACCCCGTGGTTTTTCCCTTGACCGGGTTTTCCACATCAAAATCTTGGTGTCTCATGTGTTGATGTGTATCTTCTTTGGTGTTTATGCTTTATGCTTTCATGAGTGATTAATTGATATGCTATTAAATAACAAAGAGGATTTAGGTGTTTGAATTAGAAGCAAGTTTTGAACAACTGATTCACCCCCCCTCTCAGTTGTCTGTCCTGAATCCAACAATTGGTATCAGAGCCAAGTTCCTCTAAAAGGAGCTTAACCGCTTAAGGAGATCCAGGATGTCATCATACAAGAAGGATAGTCTGAAGTTTGATGGAACCAACTTCTCTCTTTGGAAAGGTCGCATGAAATGTCACTTGCAGTGTATGGGAAAGGTGTACTGGTCCATGGTCACAAAAGCGTATGCACCTCCACAGGGTGGTCCGACAACTCTAAATGAAATCATAGATGCTGAAAATAATCTATGGACCAAAGAGGCTCTTCTAAGTGCATTAACTAACTCAGAGCTCTCAAATGTTATTGACCTACCAACTACCTATGAGATCTGGATTAAACTGGAACTTCTGCATGAAGGAGATGAGTATGTTAAGTGTGCAAGGTTGCAGAGTCTAAAAGGGAAATTTGAAAGACTGAAGATGAGAGATGATGAAAATATTACTACCTTTATGCCAAGAGTAAATGAGCTGGTGTGTGGAATTAGGAATGCTGGTGGAGTCTTGGATGAAAATCAGATTGTTGGCAAAATTCTCAGATCCCTTCCTACTGCCTACAAAATCAAGGTTGCTGCCATTGATGAATTTAGAGCCCATACAACTGTCACAAGAGACCAATTGGCTGGCAAACTGGCTACATTTCAAATGACCAAGTTTGGAGATGATCCCCCCAAGACTGAATTTGCATTCAAAGCCAGTGCCTCTATGAAAGGCAAACAAGAATTTGATCCGGGAGAGAACTCATCAAGGAATTTGTCATGGTATGGAAAAGAAAGAAAAGACCTGGAAGAAGAAGAAGTAGAAACTGCTCAACTTGAATCCCTTATTGCAAAGAGACTGCCAAGAGGATCTGGTAAGTATGAAGGAAAATTACCTTTTAAGTGTTTTAACTGCAATAAGATTGGTCATTTTGCCTCAAAATGTCTGCAAAGATTTTCAAAGCCAAATCCTAACAGATCAAGGTTCCAAAAGAATTGTCACTATGTTCATGAAGAAGATAATGAAGGAGTAACAGATGATGAATTAGAGACAAGAAACAAATCTAGAAGTGAATGGGTGTTTATTGCCATCAAGGAAGAAGAACCAATATCCTCTATATTTATCAATCAAAAAGTTGTAGAAAGAGCTCTGGCTGCCCAAGTTGAAGAAAAGAATGATTGGGTCATTAATAGTGGTTGCTCTCACCACATGATAGGTGACAAGAATAAGTTCATAGATTTGGAAAGGTATGAAGGAGGAGTGGTGAAGTTTGGTGATAATTCTACTGGTAGAATTAGAGGAAGAGGAACTATTTCTTTTAATGGAAGAAACAAAACTGGTAATGTACTATATGTTGAAAGTTTGAATTACAATCTTCTCAGTGTTGGATAGTTGGTGGACAAAGGCTATGATCTCCGATTCAAGGATGGAAGATGCAAAATATTTGAAAGATCTGGAACAGAGATTGCATCCGGTACTCAAACTAAAGGTAATATCTTCCACTTGGTTGGTACTGGTAAAAGTTGCTTATTTGTTCAAGTTGATCAGAGTTGGTTATGGCATAGAAGGATGTGTCATGTGAATTTTGATAATATCATCAAGATAAGCAATACTCAGGCTGTAAGAGATCTTCCAAAATTGGTGAAACCTACTAATAGCTTATGCAAGGAATGTCAATTGGGTAAGATGAGCAGAGTCACATTCAAAACTAAGGAACTGTCCTCTACCGGACTATTGGACTTAGTTCACACTGATCTTTGTGGTCTAGCAAGAACCAAAAGTACTCAAGATGATAGATACTTCATGCTGCTAATAGATGATTATTCCCAGATGATGTGGGTAACCTTTCTAAAGGAGAAATCAGAAGCTCTTGAGAAATTCAAAATATTCAAGGCTATGGTAGAAAATGAAACAGGAATAAAGTTGAAATGTCTGAGGTCTGATAGAGGTGGAGAATTCACATCCGGTGAGTTCATAGAATTCTATGAGAAACATGGAATTAAGAGACAGTTGTCTGCTTCGAGGACTCCACAACAGAATGGAGTAGTGGAGAGGAAGAACCGGACCATCCAGGAAGCATCTAGGACTATGATGATGGAAGCAAATGTTCCTCAGATCTATTGGAGAGAAGTTGTCGGCACTGCAGTCTATACTCTTAATTGAGTTCAAATCAGAAGCAGTACCAGTAAGACCCCTTATGAACTCTGGTTTGGCATTACTCCCACTGTAAGATATTTCAGAGTCTTTGGTAGCAAGTGTTACATCAAAAGAGATGAAGACTTAGGCAAGTTTGATGCTAGAAGTGATGAAGGAATATTCTTGGGTTACTCTACTCAAAGCAAAGCATACCGGTGTTATAACAAGAGACTAAGAAAGATGATAGAAAGTACAAATGTGAAGGTTGATGAGGGAATAGAGAAACCCTCAAGGTTTTAAGAGTATGATGAAGATGATCAGAATGGTGTTCTGGTTCAAGGAGCTCAATCCTCTCCTAAAAGTCAAATTTAGACTGATCTGATAAATCAGGAAGAAGAGATAAGTCTGAATGAGCCTGATCAAGAAGCAGAAGTGCAAGAAACTCCCAAAGTTCCAAGGTGTGTAAGACTGAACCACTCTGAAGATCAGATCATAGGTGACAAAAGCAAAGGTGTGCAAACTAGAAGGAAAATTGCTCAAAATTCAGATGAATGTTGTCTGATTTCAAAGATTGAACCTAAGACAATAAATGAAGCCTGCAATGATGAAAATTGGACCAAAGCAATGGAGGAAGAGTTGATGCAAATTTAGAAAAATCACACTTGGGATCTTGTTTATAGACCTAGAAACAAGAATGTGATTGGAACCAAATGGGTCTTTCGGAACAAACTAAATGAAGTTGGTGAAGTAATCAGAAATAAAGCCAGATTAGTCTGCAAAGGCTACTCTCAAATAGAAGGGATTGATTTTGAGGAAACCTTTGCTCCAGTGGCAAGAATTGAAGCAATCAGACTATTTCTTGCATTTGCTTCCTACAAAGATTTCAAAGTGTATCAGATGGATGTCAAATCTCTTTCCTGAATGCTGACTTAGAAGAAGAAGTGTGCATTGAACAACCGGATGGATTTCAATTATCTGAGCATGGTGATATGGTCTGCAAATTAAAGAAGGCCTTGTATGGTCTAAAGCAAGCCCCAAGAGCATGGTATCAAAGGCTAGATTGGTTTCAACAAAGGTACTGCTGATAGTAACCTATATTTCAAAATTCATCATGAAAACATTTTGATTGTTGAAGTATTTGTTGATGATATCATCTTTGGAGGAAGAGACAATATGTGTAAAACCTTTGCAAATCAAATGAAAAGTGAGTTTGAAATGTCAATGCTCGGTGAAATGAATTTCTTCTTGGGTCTATAAATTACTCAAACAAAGAAAGGAATCTTTATCTCTTAAACCAAATATGTGAAAGAATTATTGAGGAAATTTGGAATGGAAGATTCAAAGCCAATGAACACTCCCATGGAAACTGGATGTAAGTTGAGCAAAGATGATGACTCTCCTAAGATAGATCAGACAAAGTATAGTTCAATGATTGGAGGATTATTGTACCTCACTCAAACTAGACCAGATATAATGCAGGTTGTTGGTCTTGTGGCGAGATTCCAGGCTGATCCCAGAGAATCTCATGTCATGGCAATCAAAAGAATTTTTAGGTACTTAAAAGGAACAGTTGAGTATGGTCTATGGTATCCTAGAGATAATAATTTTTCTCTTCATGCATATACAAATGCAGATTGGGCAGGAGATGTGGATGATAGGAAGAGTACAAGTGGAGGAGCATTCTTTTTGGGAAAAAGGTTGGTATCTTGGCTAAGAAAGAAACAAGAGGCAATATCCCTGTCTACAACTGAAGCAGAATACATTGCAGCAGTAGGAAGTTGCACTCAACTTTTGTGGATGAAGCAGATGCTAAGAGATATTCAAGTAGAATATGAGGAGCCTATCACAATTTTCTGTGATAATTCAAGTGCAATAAATATTTCTAAGAATCTAGTGTTGCATTCTAAGACTAAGCATATATCTATCAAGTTTCACTTTCTGAGAGAGCAAGTGAACAAGGGTGAAGTCAGATTGGAGTATGTGCCCTCCAAGGATCAGCTTGCAGATATTTTTACTAAACCTCTTCCCAAGGACTCTTTTGAGTATCTTAGGGAGAAGTTAGGGGTTATTGCCCCTCCGGTGATGAACTAGGATGCACTAATGTGCATCAGTCTGGTGGATATCACATTCATATCTTGTGATCCAGATTGATGATGGGGAGCTGCTACTCAGGGGGAGTAGTTGGTATGATTCTGATGTGTTAGAATTGCAAGTATGAGTCCTTTGCCATTGATGTTAAAGGGGGAGAGATGACATGTGAAAAATGAGTGGTTGATGATCAAAGGGGGAGCAGTAAAGGAAGAGAAGACATGTGAAGGGTTGTTGCTAATAGGGGAGCTGTGACAGAAAGGAGTTCTTGTCTTGATGGTTTTTCACATCATATGTTGCCATCAATGACAAAGGGGAAGATTGTTGCAAGTATGAGGATAACTGGTGTTGTCATTGATGTCAACATACTCATGTTGCATTAATGAGAAGGATTAGATGAGCTGTGTGCTGAGGATTTTGAGAAAATAAGTCTCAATCAAGAACAGTTAAGAATAGTGATGACAAGAAGGTAAAAGTCCTCAATAGATTGAGGATCAAAGGATGCGGTTTAAAGGGTTTGTAGATATAAGTCTTGAGATGCTCCAGTCAAGATTTCAGAGGTCCGCATGAAGATCTGAAGAAGTAATGGTCGCTCAAGTAGAACCGGTTCTAGCAGGTGTTCAGAGGTGACAGAGGGCCATAGAAAGGTCCGATGAGATCTGGTATTTCATTATCCCATTCTGTGGATCTGAGGAAGTGTTGAGGACATCCCTATGAAGTATCAACTAGATTAGTTCATGGGTTGAAGGTCTAGAAGTGCCTATTCATTTATGACAGTGATGACAGACTGTGTTCTTGTAGCTCTGGATGAAGGAGAGAAGAATTCCAGTAGGATGATGAAGTGCGGATGTGTTTGGTGATTCAGGGAAGGTTATGATGGTCATTGGATCATGTCTAGTTAATGATGGTGATCCGCATTAAAGTTAGAGTTTGCATTTGAAGAATAACCATGGATATTGGTGTTCTTCTTGAGACTGGCCGACCAGATGTATTACACGTCTTGCAAATGATCTTGTAGGTGTTTGCCGACTTAGATGATTGTTCCTAAGTCGATGCCTTGTATAAATAAGGGATTGTGAATTCATTTTAAAGTGTGTCTTATGGTGATGAGAGTGTGGTAGCGAAGAAGAAGAGCGAAAGGCAGAGCAGGAGTTTTTGGGCTTAAATGGAACTGATCCAGGCATGGTAAAGATGTCAATCTCCTGTTCAAGTTTGTGATACTTGTTACTTTGTAGACAGTGTGTCTCTTGTAGGCAGTGTGCCTCTTGTGAGTAGTGTGCTTGGGCAGTGAGCCCTAATTGGCATGTGCCATCTATTTTTCTTATTCTTCTAATAGAGAATAATCCTTGGGTTAATCACCCCATGGTTTTTCCCTTGACCGGGTTTTCCACGTCAAAATCTTGGTGTCTCATGTGTTGATGTGTATCTGCTCTAGTGTTTATGCTTTATGCTTTCATGAGTGATTAGTTGATATGCTATTAAATAACAAAGAGGTTTTAAGTGTTTGAATTAGAAGCAAGTTTTGAACAACTGATTCACCCCCCCCTCTCAGTTGTCTGTCCTGAATCCAACATTCATGTCTTTCTTATCATGTTGTTTATTGTTAGGATCACGTTTGTTTGGTTTAATGTTAGGATCAATGTTTTCTTGTTGAGATGCAAGGTAAGCTCGTCATCTTCTCTTCCTTCCTTTTGCAAGTTGACATTGTTGTGCTTTACGACTTAGTTTTTGTAACATAGGGCTTTGCTTTGTTATGGATTTTTGTGTTGTAGAGGAGGAAGCACCAAGATCAAAGTTCATTTGTCTAGGTGGAATGTTTTCTTGTTGAAGCTTACTAGCATACTTATTCTCTATCCTCTTAGTGATGTCCAAATGACTTGAATATTCAAACAAAGGATGGACATTAAAGGTCTTCTTTTCCTTAGTGAAATCCAAGGTGTGTGAACAATCAACTAAAGGAAGGAGGTTGGTGGGAGGATGCACAGAGGTAGGAATTTGATTATTGTTAAATGAATGCTCATTTTCTACCCGTAGAATGTTCTTTGTTAAAGGGAGCTCTTCATTCACTAATGCTTCATCTTGGCCAGGGAGAGTAGTGGAATTACTAAAGCTATCCCTAGTCTTCTCTTTTGAGCATTCAGTTATAGGGGAAGTAGGATAACCTATGGGATTATCATCAGCCTTTTCCTTGCTACTCATGGAGAAGAACTTCATTAAGCTTTCTAATATCGTAGGATGTTCACTCCTGAGGGTCAAAAATTGGTCAAAATCAAGGATTTTGATAAATGCATGCAAAGATACCGTTGAAAAATGACATGAAGGTTCCATTTCAATGTAAGATCAGATTTTGAAAAGCCTTTTCAACTTTATGCAAAAGTCAAGTGCAAAACTATATGCAAAAATGATCTTAAAATGCTTGATTTTTGGTACTTTTTCAATGCAAATGAATGAAACAAAGGGTGCTGTAAGGATTTTTATCATGGGAAGCAAATTATATGTCTGATATCAGTCCAAAATAGAAAAATTATCCTTCTCAACACACTCTTGATGTGATTTCAAGTTAATGCCAAGTCAAAATATAGTGAAAATATGTCAAAATAGGCACTTTTTTCACCAAAATTCAATGCAAAAGGGCATAACCAAGGATGTTGTGAGGAAAATGATGATGGAGAACAAATTATATTAGAAATAACAGCCACTTAATGTCAAAATACCCAACACAACATGCTTTTAGTGCCACTTAAGGTAAAACCCTAGTGAAAATATAGCAAAAATAGGATATTTTTCACAGTTTTTCAATTCCAAGACCTAGAAAAGGAAGTGTTTTAATGAATTTTAGTAGGTAAAGAAATAAAATATCAATGATATCAGTCACCTCAATCCATAAAATTGATCACAACACGCTTGGAGTGTAAACTAGGTCAAACCCTAGGGCAAAAATAGCCAAAATGTGTAGTTTTTCATGAAATTTTCACTACAATAGCCCGATAAAAAGGTGTTGTGAAGATTTTTAAGAGGGGAAGAAAATGATTACCCTAATAATAGAAAATTAATGCAAAAATACTTTTCACAACACGCCTATGGTGCATGTTTATAGAGTCGATAAGGCCAAATTTAGTGAAAATCGTTGTTTTTGAAGCCCTAGGTTTGAGATCTTGGGACAAAATGCTATGTGAATGTTTTGAAGTCTGATTTATGATTAAAATTAATTACTCTCATATAAAAATGATTTCCAAGCCCTAATATGCAAAATGCCAATGCAAATCTAATGAAAATGCATGAAAATTGCTAGTTTTTGTTGAAATTTTCTATGCAAAAAATGCAAATATTTTAAATCTAAATGCAAATTTACACTAAAATGAAAGACTAAAGCCAAATACAAATTTGAATGAACCTCTAAAATCAGTAGAAAAATCTGAAATAAGATTTTTCCTACTAACCCTAGATTTTGGAATTACTAGGTTATATAAAATTGTCAAATTTTCCTCAAAACCCTAGCAAATTAATGATGAAAATGTAATGCAAATTTTTGAATTTTTGTGTTTTTCTGTAGTTTATATCAGATCTGATGCAAAAATCATGAATTAGGAAAATTTATAAAGAATTAATGCAATTTAGTAAGCCAAACAATGCAATTTTTTTGAATTTTTTCAAATTTTTTAATTTTTTTAAATTTTTCTCAATGCAATAAGATGAATAACTATATGAATGAATGAAATCAATCCAAATCTAAAAACACACACTTAGAAAGTTGTAATTTAAGTCTAAAAACATGGGTTCACCAAAATGTTTAGTGGAAAATTGGATTTGTTAATGTTTTAATGTTTTGGTGTTTAAATCCTCCTTTCCACTTTACATTCAAGGATCTAGGGTCGAGTGGCAATTCACTATCATACCCTAGATCACTGTGAGATGTAGGAAACTTGGATTAGGGAATTTAATTATCACTTTTCCTTCTCTTATGGTCAATTGACCATTAAAACCCTAATTATGCAAATACGGCAATAAACTGACGAATAACAGAAAATGCTGCTACAGACGGAAGTAAAATACTAAATTACAGAGTACCTATTTTCAAGGATCCAAGGTGGAAAAATTAGGGACACAGGAACGGGCACCCAAGTCCAAGGCCCTATTTTCTATCCAAATTTGGCAACAAGATCTGCAACCTGAATCTTCTGTATTAGAGATTTTCCTGAATCAGAACTTCGAGGACTATGGAGGAGGTGGCCTAGTCCAGGGGGCAAATTTTCTTCCTTTCATGCACTTCAAACACTTAAATATGCTCCTCTACAACTCCACTCAATCCATCTCCTCAACCTATAACCTCTAATCATGAAAACTTGGTTTGGGGGTTGTGGTGTTTAGGAACTTGCCTTAGTCAAGCCTCAGAAGGACGCTTAAGTCTTCCAAACACCTTTGTCAGATAGAGAGAGCCTGCCCTTATGAGGCACAGGCCAAATCCAAATGAAATAATGATAAAAAGCACAATGATATCACCTTGTAGTGAAGATCTCATGGGAGGAAGATGCTCTTCATTCCATGAGGAGATGAATGCTCAAATATGCAAATACAAACACATAAACAAAACAAGTTTGCTCTTGCAACACTATGAAAGCCTTGAATCACATTGAGAACACAATAGCTTGCTAGTAATCATCTAGTTTACAAATGAATGCCTAAACATGCTTTTATATGCAACTACAAACATTCCCACCAAGATTTTGAAAATCAAAACTTACCGTGTCGGCAAAGGGACCAAATAAAGGTCATAAACTGACACTTAAATTTTGGGCCTGACTCAAAATAGGGTAGGACTGGGGTGTGGGCGCCCAAGTCCTCCCCCCTATTTTGGGCAGGGTTAAGGTCAAGGGATCCTCCTAGGTCCACTTTGCCATGAAACCTAGGTCTCATTCCATCGGAATGACAAAATATGAACTAAGATGTCCTAAATGCATGCAAAAGACCCAGGAGCTAAACCTTATGAGGGAAAAGCCCCCAAGGGGACATTTTCTGATGTTATAGATACACATTCTAGAAACATAGACCTTGATGTATGGACAACAAAATTAGAAAAAGGAAGTGGGAATCCCCTGCTCATGAGCATCTATAGTTCAGGAATGTGGTACACATGGGGATTTCCTTATGCAATGGAGGCCACTGAACTGGTAGTAGAGTGCACCTAAAATTATAATGTGAATACTAGACGGATAGGGAAACATGGTAGAGTATGCAGACTTTTCAATTGCAGGCATCACTGCAGCCTTCAATCTGCCTAAAGGACCTAATGTGGTTTGATTAAACTTGGGAAAATTGGAAAAAGAGTATAATAGCAAGTAGAAAGAAGCCAGAAGGGTCATGTACCAATGGAGAGCTAGGGATAGAACCTACAAAACCTCTACCAAGTTGCAAGTACATCTCTATAAGTTTGATTTTACTCCAGAGTATCAATATATGATGGTGATGCTCAACAGGATTGATGCAGAGCCATAGCCGGAAATGTTCAATGGAATGGTGGAATTTGATATTTCTTATTTCATCGGCAAGAGCTAACAAATTGTCTCACCGACATACCCTATCGGCATGACAATGACTATTGGCACCTCCAATACAATTCACCCCGATACCCAATTTCACACCGATGAGTATTCGCTTTTGTGCCTATTGGCAAGACATCATCTATCAGGTTCTCCAAACTGCATTGCTCCGATGACTATTGTCACACTGATACTTACAAATCTTAACCTATGATCGTCGGTCCCTGTCACCTCTGCTACCAGTCATCTGATGTATCACCCGACACTATATAAGCGTGATGTATATTTCCCATATACATTCACCGAATATTCCTCCAGATATGCCCTCAATGTATGTTTGACTGGAGTTGACTTCTTTGTATCTGCGGAATGTATGTTCAGACATACATTCAAATATACAATCACAAAATATGTAATCAACGAATATTCCTCAGAATATCCCTTCCACAATCTGCTGACTATTGACTTTCCCTTGTATCATCGAATGTATATTTGCAATATACATTCATTATATACAAACCCCAAAATGCATTTGATGGATACGCAGAAATATGCATCTGCAGTATACTCTCAAAATGTATACCAAAAGATGTATACTCAAAAATTGTATGACCCGATGCCCCTCAGTGATATACAGAAACTTTGTATATCTTGAATGTATATTTTCAATGTACATTTAGAATGTACAAACCCGACATGCAAACAAAAGATGCATCTCCCATCTATCTTTGGTGAATGTATCTTTGACTCGTCATTGACCCGCTTGTATGTATCAAATGTACCTCTGGCTGCTTGTATGTTCCAACATACAACAGCGATATGCAAATGATAGATACACACAAAATGATCCTCGGATGCAAAAGTGATATACACAGGAAATGTATATCCAAACCACTTTACCCTTATACCTTCAAAACATTCATTCTTAACATATTCTAGCACTCGATCTATTTAGCGATATACGCACAGATACAAATGCGATATACACAGATTGTATGTCGTATACAAACACTGTATATACGTCAAATGTACATTTCGACAAAACCTGCGAAACTTCACAAATTTTGCACAGAAAACACTGAGGTCGAGCCAATCTGTTTCCTGGGCAATCTTAACTTAGATTTTATCCTTCAAACCCTAGCACATGAGGATGCTAGGATAGATCATAGCATGCTACAAATCAATCCCAAAAACATGAAATGCACGAACATAAAAATAGAAAAGAAAACTAAACTATTGTACATGTCCACTCCACCAGTTCAGAGAATCAATCGTTGGAATGGATGAATGAATCCATTTCGCCTGCAAAATCAAAATCGACTACATAGATAGATCAAAAATTAGACAAATGAAACAATGGGATCTTCTTTATTTCAATAACAGAAATGCATACAAATAGCACAGCCCCACTGTATCACAATGCTCAGTCTGATCTCCAAAAAAATAATATCTCTGTTTCTCCTATGCAACTGTATATATAAAACAAACTGAGCTAGGTCATATATATATCTACTCCTCACGAGTAGTACAGAGTCGATTCCCAGTGGCTACGAGAGGACAGCTAGCATAACAAACTTCTAACTGACTTGCACATAAACCTAGATTGACTGAAAACATAAGAATTGGTCACATGGACCTTATTACATCATAATGTAAAACATACTATAATTAGACTTATTCTTTATTTCGAAGGGGTGCTCCTGCACCATACTCCCCAGATGAAGAAATCTCAAGTCCACTTGAGATGAGAGTATGTAGGTCAGAACCATGTTGGTTGATCTGTTCTACAGTCATCCACACTGCTTCTGAATCAGGTTTTCCCTGCCAAGCCACCAAATATTCCAGATATTCTTTGTTCCTGGTCCTCTTGATCACTCTTGTGCCCAAAATCTTCTGCAACTGTGGTGGATCATGTTTTGGAATGTCATCAGCTGCTGTATCCTGTAGTAGTTCATTTTCTTCATCTAGATTATGCTTGTATGGAGTTAAATCACATACATTGAATATAGGTGATAAACCAAGATCATAAGGAAGTTGTATCTCGTAAGCATTTGGCCCACATTTCTTCAAAATCTGACATGGTCCAATCTTCCTCTGCATGAGTTTGGTATATTTACCTTTAGGAAGTCTTTCCTTTTTCAAAAGAACCCATACCAAATTTCCAACATCAAACTGTACATCTTTCTTCTTTCTATCAGCATATTCTGTATACTTCAAGGTAGTGTGCTATAGCTGGGTCTTTACTTGATCATGAACCTCTTTTATGGCTTTTGCAAAAGCTTCTCCATCTGCACTAACAGAATCTCCTGTAGGTAGATCTCTCAGCTCCAAAATACCTCATGGATGTATACCATAGACTATCTGAAAAGGTGATTTCCCTGTGCTTCTATTGACAATATCATTATAGGAAAATTCTACCTGTGGTAGGATATTATCCCACTTGTCTCCATGCTATCTTGTCAAATATCTAAGCAAATTCCCTAAGGAACGATTTACCACTTCAATCTGTCCATCCATTTGAGGATGATATGCGGATGAGAAAGACAAATTTGTTCCAAGCTTCTTCCAAAGAGTTCTCTAGAAATGACCAATAAACTTCACATCCCTATCTGACACTATGCTCAATGGCAATCCATGTATTCTTACTATTTCTTTGAAAAAGAAATCTGCAATATATGAAGCATCAGCAGTGGTTTTGCACGGCAAGAAATGTGCCATTTTGCTGAATCTGTCCACTACAACAAAAACACTATCATATCCTTTTCTGGTTCTAGGTAAACCCAACACAAAATCCATACTTATGCTTTCCCATGGTCTAGAAGGAATGGGTAAAGGCTGATATAAACCTGCATTAGTTGATCTTCCTTTTGCTTGCTGACATATCACACATGTCTCTACAAATTTTCTGACATCTGATTGTAACTTAGGCCAATAATAATGTCTTCTGACAAGATCAAGAGTCTTATCCAAACCAAAATGTCCTACCATAGCTCCACAATGTTTCTCTTTTATGATGTTCAACCTCATAGAACACCTTGGAATACACAACTGTCCACCTTTGAACAGCAATCCATCTTGGATCAGAAATTCAGAGAAATCAGCATGATATTTATCTCCAAAAGAAGTACATACTTGATATATCTCTCCAAAATCTTCATCATCATCATACATGGTCTTCAATGAATCAATGCCAACACTTTCCAACTGCATTTGGTTGACTATTAGAGCTCTCCTACTCAAGGCGTCCGCTACCTTATTTTTGACTCCTTTCTTATGCTTCAATGTGAAAGTAAAAGCTTGCAAAGTTTCTACCCATTTCATATGTCTGTGGTTCAACTTTTCCTGGCTGTTGATAAAACTTAGAGCCTAATTATCTGTGAATACTATGAATTCTTTTGGCATCAAGTAATGCCTCCACTTCTTGAGTGACTGGACTAAAGCATACATTTCCAAATCATATGATGAATACCTCTTTTTAGCATCATTGAGCTTCTCACTGAAAAATGCAATTGGCCTACCTTCTTGGCTGAGTGCTGCTCCAATTGCCATGTGACTTGCATCACATTCTACCTGAAAAATTTTGTTAAAATCTAGAAGTGCAAGGACTGGCTATTGTGCCACCTTCTTCTTCAATGTTTCAAAGGAATCATCTACTTCCTTAGTCCAAGCAAATCTACACTTCTGTCCTCCTTTTATGGTATCAAGCATGGGTGCACAAATATGACTAAACCCTCTTATAAACTTTCTATAGAAGGTTGCTAACCCATGGAAACTTTTGACATCATTCATAGTCCTTGGAGTTGGCCAAGACAATATGGCACTTACCTTCTCCTTATCCATTTGTAGCTTGCCTTGTGAAATGACAAAACCCAAATATGTGATCTCCTCCTGCATGAACAAACACTTTTTCAAATTTATCATTAGCTGCTTTTCGTGTAACCTCTTGAGAACCAAATCTATATGTCTGAGATGTTCTTCCTTTGTGTTGCTGAAAATCAGAATGTCATCTAGATATACTATGACAAACTTTCCCATGAATTCTCTCAAAACCTCATTCATCAATCTCATAAAAGTACTAGGTGCATTAGATAAACCAAAAGGCATAACTTTCCACTCATACAACCCTTCATCGGTTTTGAATGTTGTTTTCCATTCATCTCTTGGCCTAATCCTGATCTGATGATAACCACTCTTCAGATCTATTTTTGTAAAATACTTAGCACCTCCCAAACAGTCAAGTAAATCCTCTATCCTAGGTATTGGAAACCTATACCTGATTGTGATCTTATTAATAGCCCTGGAATCTGTGCAAAGCCTCCAAGTGCCTTCTTTCTTTGGTGCTAGTATAGCTGGTACTGCACATGGGCTTAAACTTTTGCCAATCAGACCTGTGTCTAGAAATTCCTCAATTTATCTTGCTACTTCTGCAATCTGCTCTGGAGTTAGCTTATATGCTGCTTTGTTTGGAAGTGTAGATCCTAGGATTAGATCTATGCAATGGTTGATATCCCTTACAGGTGGTAGGGATCTTGGCATTCCATCAGAGATGATGCCTTTATACTTATCTAATAACTCTTGGACAGCTGGGTCTATGAACCTCTACTTCTTCTCTTTCTTGACTTCTTGCTGCTGTTCTCTATTCACTGTCAGACATGGAATTAGGGCATATGCAACTGCACCTTCTGCTGCTACTTCTTTCATGAACTGTTTTCCTTCCATCGGCATTACCTTCACCTCCTTTCCTTTTGATTTCTCCTCATTCTCTGTCCATGGGATCAACTCTGTCACCATACCATTTTTGGTGATTGTATAGGTGTTCCTAACACCATCATGGCGTGCCTTCAAATCATACTGCCATGGTCTCCCAAATAAAAGATGGCAAGCATCCATCTTGGTAATATCAAACAACAACTTGTCCTTATATGATCCAATCTGAAATTCTACCCAAGCTTGCTCTTCTACAACTGTTTGCTGACCTTGGGTAAGCCATGAGACCTTATATGGGGATGGGTGAGGTAATCTTCTAAGCTTAAGCTTTGTTACCATTTCATCAGATACAAAATTTTCAGTAGAACCAGAATCAATTAAAACTTTACATGCCTTACCTCCTGCCTTGCATGTAGTTCTGAAAAGAGACTTTCTTTGTGGGGGTTCTTTGTTAGGTACCTTCATGGTAGTCATTGTTCTCCTCATCATCAAAGATTCTCCACTCTTTGGATACCCATAATTGTTAGGAGCATTCACACTTTGAAAAGCGTTTGAGCTTGTTGCACTTTGGCTATCAGGTTCTTGGATCAGATTCGTTCTCCTTTCTCCTATTGAACTTGTTGCCTTTTTTGGACATATGATGGCTATATGGCCTTCTTTATTATAGTTATAACATCTGATAGATCCTCTGCCCTGAGATCTTCCTCTGAAAGGTCTCCTTCCTCTAAAGTTTCCTTACTGATTGTAACTTCCTCTCTGGTTTTGACTGTTATATCCCTCGTTGTTGTCATGACTGGATTCTCCCTGATATCCAAATCCATGTCCTCTACCTCTGAAAGGACCTCTTCCACCTCTTTTCTATTTTCCTCTTCCTCTATTGTTCTATTCTTGTCTTCTCTTTAACTTCTCTTCCACTTTCAATGCCAACTGAAAACATTTTTGAACTGTATCTGGGTTATGCAGATTCAAATCTTCCTGAATGTCGAACCTCAATCTATTAAGGTATCTAGCTACCTTTTCTTCCTCACTCTCTTTTCTTCCTCAATCTATGAATGTCTGCAGACCAACCTCATCATCATCATCTTCGCCATCATCATCATATTCCCTAAAACTACCAACATCATCATATTTCGGTTTTACTCTGTCAGCATCATGTTTCTTAAAACCAACAGCATCATCATATTGCGGACACTCGCAATCATCCTCCTGCCGACTACTATTCACCTCCTCCGCTTTCCTCCTAACATCATCATCATGATGTTCAGCGGGCGCACACATCCTCCGGTTGCACTGTTCATCGGGCTCCGAACTCCATCGTCATCATCATATGCAACACTTCCTTCGTCAGCAGGATATTCAACATCCGGTGGTCCCAAATATCCTGATGACGTTCACCTTCAGCAGCTTACCTTCGATGCTCCGCTACCCGACGATACAAGCAACAGCATCATGATCTACTTTATCCGGTTCTCTTCGAAACCTCCTGATGACGCTAATACACTTTCTGCCGATGCCGATACTTAACGACAACAGGATGAACTCGCATAGGGGGGATATCTCAATATCCTGATGACGATGACGTCACCCAATATCCTGATGACCTTCTCAACACTTAGTCAAAAATCCGAACTTTCTCTCCCGCATCTACTCGCGATATGCGGATGTTTGGCACTTCCAATATGATGATCCTGATGCCGATACGCTCCTCGGCTCCTCCTGCTGATGATCACCCCGACGAACCCGCACTTCATGCGCTCAACTGCATCATGTTCGTCTTCACTTATCCGGATGATGATGTCCGAACTGTCTGCAGGATATTTGCAGAAATATCCTGATGATGCCGTTTTAACAGACTTCTTCACTTAGCGAAATTTCCCTTCGCCGATCCACCAGGGATGACCCGATCCAACCTCAGGGTGATCTTCCAACTCAGTCAGCTTATCAACTCGACCTAGCACATGAGGATGCTAGGGTCTTCAACTTCTCTTGACCGCGATCCTGCACACCTGCATGCAAACAGAAAACAACCTACAATCTAGCCTACTGTACATTACCATTCCACCGATCAGACAGATCAACCGGTGGAATGGATCAGGAAATCCATGCAGTCTCTCAAACCAGCAAATCAATCAAGTAATGGAATGCAAACAGAGCAAGAACACAAACAGGATCACTTTATTGATTTCAAAGATGCAATACAATATGATCAACCTCTCTCTCTCAGGTTCACTCTCTGCAACTAGCTCGATCGATGATATCTGTCTGTCTCTCAATATCAACCGATCTCATGCTTATAAAGACTTTCCTACGAGTACTACTGACCCGACTCCAAGCGGCTGGGAACTCTCCAAGCGGCTGGGAGATCCCACCGAACATACATCATGACAGCTGTTATAACTAACTAGCTAAAAATAGCAAAAGCCTGGTCAGCATGATCTTATCCTGATCAGCATGACCTTATTACATGCATTTGGTCTAACAGACCTTCTTGGAAACACAAACAAGACCTAAACTACTAACTGCCTCATGAAGGCCAGCTGTCAGGTAGGTGCTCCTGCACCAAAATCTTCCTGAATGTCGAACCTCAATCTATTAAGGTATCTAGCTACCTTTTCTTCCTCACTCTCTTTTACCTTTGTCTTGACACAAAGTTTCATAAATTTGTCTGTATATGAGCTGACATCTAGCTCCTTCTGCTTCAAATTTTGTTTCCTCTTATGTAATTGGATGCTGTAATCCAATGGAACATAGGCTTCTTTCACTAAAGCCATCATCTTCTTCCATGTAGCAACTCTACGCTTTCCTTCTTGTACTCTGTCATCTTGGATGAAATTCCACCAAGTTAATGCAGCCTCTTTCATTTTTGATTGGGCTATCTTTACCCTCTGGTGTTCTGGTATCTCCTCTATCTCAAAGAAATTATTTGAGTCTATCCACTCCATCATCGAATCAGGATCCATCTTTCCTGTAAACACTGGTAAATCTAGTTTCACATCCATGGTTCTCCTCTCCATGGATTTGAGGGCATTAATCAAGGGTCTCTGGTCTGCAGGAATGTCTTCCTCATTCCACCTAGGGATCTCTTCTTCTTCCCTATCTTCTTCTTTACTAGAACCTACTCTGTCCCTCAACTTCTCCAACTCATTTTTCAATGCTTGATTCTGAGCCTTTACAACAATGCTCTCTGCAATCTGCTTCTTTACCAGAACTACCAACTCAGCGTTGGTCATCCTTGTCAAAATCTCTGATGTTCCTTCTTCATCCGACATCTTGCTATCTTCTTATCTTTTCCTGAAGATCCTTCCTTAGCTCTAATACCACTATGATGCAGAGCCACAGCCGGAAACGTTCAATGGAATGGTGGAATTTGATATTTCTTATTTCATTGGCAAGAGCTAACAAATTGTCTCACCGACATACCTTATCGGCATGACAATGACTATCAGCACCTCTAATACATCTCACCCCGATACCCAATTTCACATCGATGAGTATTCGCTTTTGTGCCTATCGACAAGACATCATCTATTAGGTTCTCCAAACTGCGTTGCTCCGATGACTATTGTCACACTGATACTTACAAATCTTAACTTGTGATCACCGATCCCTGTCACCTCCACTACCGGTCGTCTGATGTATCACCTGACACTATATAAGCACGATGTATATTTCCCATATACATTCACTGAATATTCCTCCAGATATGCCCTCAATGTATGTTTGACTGGCGTTGACTTCTTTGTATCTACGGAATGTATGTTCGGACATACATTCAAATATACAATCACAAAATATGCAATCAACAAATATTCCTCAGAATATCCCTTCCGCGATCTGCTGACTATTGACTTTCCCTTGTATCATCAAATGTATATTTGCAATATACACTCATTATATACAAACCCCAAAATGCATTTGATGGATCCGAAGAAACATGCATCTGCAGTATACTCACAAAATGTATACCAAAAGATGTATACTTAGAACTTGTATGACTCGATGCCCCTCAGCGATATACACAAACTTTGTATATCTTGAATGTACATTTAGAATGTACAAACCCGACATGCAAACAAAAGATGCATCTCCCATCTATCTTTGGCGAATGTATCTTTGACACACTGTTGACCCGCTTAAGCAACCTCTTATGTTACCAAGATACCCCAATGATAAGGTCATCCTGATGGAACTAGCCGAGCAGGTATTGACTTTAATGGAAGCTTATATTGAGAAAGGAAAGATACCTAATGTTCTATTTCCCATTATGATTGGATGGTATATGTGTCCTGATAAGGAAAGTGTAAAAGATGTAATTGGAGGATTACAGTTGATGCACTTGCAACCCTTCTTATTGTCTAGGCCATATGATCCCCATGATAGGATGTTGGCATTGCATAAGAATCTTATGCATTAGAAGCACATTGAAGATTACTGGGCTGATTGTGATGATGAGGCACAAGTAAGGAGAGATTACCAGAGGCTTACTCTAAATCAGATACGCACATTAGATTACATGCCAGTGCCTGCTCAATTGCATGAAGATGATGGCATGATCATGTCCCAAGAATATGAGGACAATAAAGTATACAATGAGACAATATCAACCCCAAATTGGAGTCAACCAGAGGTGACTTCCTTGGATCAGATAACGCAGAAGGTCATAGAATTGACCAAAGAATGGGTGGAAAATGAGATCACCAAGCTGAAGAAGAAAGGAGTAGCACTCACTGTTGACAACAAAAGAAAGAGACAAGAATTATTAGATGAGGAATATGATGATTTCCTCAAGGAAAAGAGGTAGTCAAAAGGAGAAAGGCAGCAAAGTAAAAGCAAGAAAGGAAGCCAAGCTATTGGAGTGATAGTCATTCATCAGCCTCAACAAAGGGAGGATGTAGCTTCCACATCTACTGCAGCACCGCCTCATGCACCTGCAAAACAAAAGAAAATTGTTGCATCACCTACCCTTGTTAATGTGCATATTGAGGAGGAGAGCTCAGATGATGATCTCCTGATAAGGAGGAAAAAGAAGAAAACTCAAGAGCCACCTCATAAGATGCAGACATCTGGTATGAGGGGAGCAGTAGATAGGAACCCCACTATCCTATTAAAAGGAACAAGTAGTGAGGGCATTTTGACAAATTTGCAGCATGAAGTCCCCATCCTTGATATCATGAAATTCAAGTCTGAGATGACAAAAGGACAAAGAAAATAGATGCATGGTGTAAAGGATGATCAATCCTTTCCACTGGATGACACGGTGGATTTATCTGATGATGATGTTGTAAATGATGTTTTTGCTCATTCTATGGAGACATTAGTAAAAAATACTAAAATGACCCCTCATGGCACCCCTATGATGCAAAAGGAGGTTGAAATAGAGGAAATAGAGGAAGGTAACCCTGAAGTGGTGGCACAACAAATAGGATTGACAAAATTGGTTGATCAAGTCACTAGCCCCATAGCAATAGATTTGGCCTATCAAGGTGATGAAGATCAAAATAAAGATCAAGACTTACCTCTAGAATAGGATAAATTAGGAGCTAATATACATATGGAAGATGAAGAGATGCCTGATCAAAATGATGGTCAGGACAACAAGCCAGCACCTGACAGGGTAACAAATGAATACAAGATGGATAAAGCCCAAGACCTTAGAGAAGTGGACACATCAAAAGATAGAGAACAAGGTCCTCAACAGGGTGATAATCAGAGAAAAGAAGAAGAAAATGTGAATAAGAATGATCAAGATGATCATCTGGATACACTAGATCAAAATGGTCAAACTCCTCATGAGGATCAAGCACCACAAAATACACAGGACCAAAATGTAAAAGTGCAACAGGAAATCCCTGCACAGGAAGAAATCTGTCATGAAGAAGTTCAAGATGAAGAAAGAGAAGAACCTTTGCCACAGAGAGTGGAGCTGAATGTAGAGTCTCATGATGCTCACATTGAGCATACAAACTAGCAAGGGTCTATAGATGATATACCATATTGTCTATGGCAGGAGGTGAGCCCACCTCATGTCAGTGATGTACCTGAATTTGATATTTCTACATTATTTTCAGCTGACATGGTTAAGCCAAAGAGAAGGGCAAGGGTCACTTCTTCAATCAAAAGAGATCCTACCACAGGTAGGAGAACAACTCAAATAGCTTTGCCTATAGCAGATAAGGCAAAAGGAGAGATAAGTATTGATGAATTTCGGATAACTAATATTGATTTAGGCTTTGCTACTGAAGAGCAAGAAGGCTAGGAGGCTAAGGATATTATTGATTCTTTATTGAAAAGTGTGAAAAGGGAGAAAGACAAAAATAAAATGCACAAGGAGCACATTGCCTAACTGCATACATTCATAAAGGGGTTAATTGACCCGAATCACATGCAAGTCAGCATAGCAACCCCTTTGACCATTATATCTCAGGATGAGGTAACATGGCTGGATATCATGAAGCATAAGGCTCATGTGGTGGATAATTGGTTTATTGAATTCATTTCTGAAGCAGAAAAGGTAATAAATACCTCCCTCACTAATTGGAATTTGTTCAGCACATTGAGGAGCAAAGTGGATAAGTTGCAAAAGGAGGTTGGACAAATATCAATCAAAGTAGAGAAAGATCTAGATGTTCTGGCTGAAATGAAGCACATAGATATGAAAGTACTCATAAACAATAAGATATTAGACAATAATACTGCACAACTATTAATTATATGGTATGAGGATACTCAGTTTGAGAGTGATATCCTGAAGAGATGCAACACCAAACTCAGAGACATCAATGTCAAGTTGCATCACCTTATGGCTGAGGAGATAAATATCTTGGAATCTCTTGAAGACAAAGTAGAAGGGAAGATAGAAAATCAAGATGTTGATTTTGCAATTGAGGCTTTCCTAAGTAATTTTATGCAGGCAGCAAATGACCCTCTCCACCATTTGATAGAAGATATAGTTAATAAAGCCATGAGGATGAAAGCAAAGGTGGAAGGATATAATGAAATGTTAAATAGCAGGAAGAACAAATGGTATGCATTACAGACACAATTCCACTCACAAGAGCATGCTATAACAAAGGCTAAAGTTCAAGATGGCGGAGAGACTGAAAGGATAATATAGGCATATGAACCCATCAGGGGGATCATCAGCACACATATAGAAGATGACCCATCTGATGATGAAGAAGATGAAGAATGAGTAAGGATGCATGATGACAGGGTCATATGCACAATATGAAAAAGAAATGATTGAGTTCCACCAAATGGTTGCCAGATGGCAACAAGTGCCACGTTTGACATTCATTGACCAAGTCAAAGATGATATAGACCGTTGATTTTGATGGTTAAATCCTGATCATTGGATTTTTGTAACCGCCTCCTCTCTTTATCCTATAAAAGGGAGATGAAGTGCACATAGTAACATTATTCAAAACTTAATTGAAATTAGATTGTTGAAGCCTCTCAAGACTAATTCTCAAAGCAGATTGTAAATATACATGTTTGTTGCATACTTAATGAAGAAGAAGATCTAGATTACATAAAATCATATACTTTGAGTAACCTATGGATGAATTCTCAACTTGTACTTTGATTTGATGTATCCCTTGGAGTGTAATTCATGTTGTGCATGTTGTCTTCATTCCTTTCCATCAAAGTTTGCATTAACCATAATTAGTTGTGGAACATCCTGGTGAACCTATGGTTTGATTTCCTTCTCTTCATGACTATATCTGGAATGTATATGGATCAATAGCTGAAGATTCACTCATTTTAGTAAAGATTAGAAAGCATTTAACACAATTTGTTTAATTTCATTAAAATCACCATCACAATTGCAAATATACAAATAATCTCAAGCAAACATATAGAAATATGCTAATATCTCGAAGCAAACTTAATATTCATAGCATATTTGAGCCAATTAGCATATATAATTGAAGATATCATGCAAATACCTACTTGTAAGCACATTATTTAGATAAAATCATAGTACAGAAGTGAAAATTAATCAATAACAGTTAATGATCAAAAGAATTGATCAAATTTAGAAAATATCTTCATCATTTGTTGAATACAGTAGGATTAACCTTGTTTGTTAAAGATTTATATAAAGAAGGTGAAAAACCAGATGTTCAGACATCAGTTCTTGGTAACAGAAAAGTAAGACCCCTTGAAAGGAAAATAGCATGGCACATCAAACCACTTAGTGATATCAATAGATTATGAACTAATCCATGGAGACTTGAGATCATGAATTCATGAAATTCATCGTATCTTTCAAGATGATAAAGTTTAGATTTGTAATTCTTTATCTATGTGTGTTTATGATTAACATCATAATCAACATAAAATGGCGCTAGAAGGAGGGCCTTCTCTCTTCTGCTATGGGAATTGGTCACATACACCTAATTCTTGCATTTGTACAAGGTAATCTTGTCAAGGTTCATTAGAATTTTGGGTATGCTTTGAACATTTATGTAAAGATTCACTCATTTCAGGTTGTTTCAAGTGTGTTGCTCATAAATATTTTAGTATTATGCATAAATACTTTAATCTTTGCAGTCAATTGCATGAAGTCTCCAAATATTGAGTCAATTGTTTAGGTCCTAACTAGATATTCTGATATTTGTGACCAGAAGTTGAACCTTGCTCATATCTATATTTTTGGTGCAAATATTACATAAATAACCAGTTGTTACAGAGTCTTGACCATAAATATCCACTTTGGAAGATCATTTTCTCTAATCTTTGCAACTTGATTTAGTCAAATATCTATATTATGTCCTAAGCTGTTAGAATCCTAGCTCACAGGCCTAATACCAAGTCCAGATCCCTTGGACTCTTGGAAGAATTACCTATTTGTGGACTTAGACCTCATACTACTAACATTCATCATACTCCTAAGTATGGTACATCAACATCCTCATCAAGACATACTATAACACCTCCAGTATCTCCAACTGTGCCTCAGACACCTCCAAGATCACCAATTATACCTCAAGTGCACCAACCACCAGTCACAATGTCATTCTTTGTTGTTGATTCACCCTTGTCCTTTACTGCATATCATCCTTTGCCTAAAAATCTTGATAAAATTTTCCTAAGTATCATCCATATCAGGATGCAGATGATCATATCCAGAGATATAAGGAAGCTTGCTTTAGAGCAAGGATCGAACATCAGGATGTGGTATGTCGATTGTTTCCATACTCCTTGGGAGAGGAAGCATACAATTGGTACATTAGTCTTGCTCAAGCTTCAATTAATTTATGGGATGCCTTGGATAAAGCCTTTAAAGATAGGTTTAAGATACCTATAGATCCTTCAATGACTTATCACCTTTTTGCTACAATTAAAAGGTTAGAAGGAGAACCTATCTCAAACTTCAATGCTAGATTTCAGAAAATGTACTCTAATCTAGTAGCTCCCTATAATGTAGCAGATGAGGTAGACAGAATGATATATTACTCAGCCTTAGATCCCCTGACTTCCATGTTCATAAGGAGAACACATCCTAGTGTCACAACCCTAACAGGAGCTTATGAGGAAGCAATAAAAGTTAATCAGTAGATGATTCCTACTATAACACCTAACATAGCATATCCTACATATCCTACCTAGCCACAAACCAATGGAGTCATGATGCCTCATGTTGCAATGTCTGTTCCATTATAAGTACCTCCGCTTAGTATCATGCCCCCTCCAAATGGAAATGGTCAGACTATACAGTATCTAGGACATGCTCAAACACCTCACAATGTAGGACAAAATAATAACAATGCTTCTTCTTTCTTTAAACCTCAACAACACAATGTAGTAGCCAAAGTTAAGGAAGAGAAAGAAGATATCAAAGAAATATATGCACAATTGAGAAAATTGACAACTGAGATTACACACTTAAGAGGTCAAAACTTTTATTCTTAGTCAAACCAAAACTGAGGATATGTAAATAACAGTGATCGATCTGGATTGTTGATATGCACCGGATAACTAAGAGGGGGGGTGAATCAGTTGTCCCAAAAACTTAAACACTTTCTGCAATTAAACATTCATTACTTATCCATAATTATTATGATTTAACAATGAGTGTATGAAATCATAAACTTAACCACATATACAACATCAAACACAAGAGACACCAAATTTTACGTGGAAACCCCAAGGTGGGAAAAAACCATAGAGAGGATTAGCTCTCAATATATATTTCAATCTTGAAAAAATGATGTTCAGGCTTGGTCACTCCACGGGCCTAAACATACGGGCTTACTGCCATGAAGAACAACTAGCTCTAGCAGGCTCACTGCCTCAACCCTAAACCTAGCAAGATTACAATAAGGGTTGTTAAACCCTGAGTGCTATTAAACCCTACTGGGATCTCACTGCCAGGCTCTCTACCACAATCAACACCTTCTTATGTCTTTGATTGAAGTACAATAATTCCCCTGCTCTGCCTTTTGGACCTTTCTTATTATCTTTCCATTTTTACTCAAGGACACCTTTTCCATGACTCAACTACAAGTATTTATACACTTCATCAACCTTGGAATGATCAAGGTCAGTATCACAATCATCAACCATTGGAACAATCTCTAAGGTCGGTATTACAAACATTTACAAGATAGGTCCTGACCTATTACAAATTATGCAAAGGAAATGAAATGCAGATCATGCCATGCCTTAGCTAGGACTCAAACATGATCTTCCACACCACAACAGGCTTCCACAATCTTCCAGAGATCTCCACAATCATTGAGATTAACTAGGTCGGCCAAAACTGGTTACACGTTACACTATCTGGGAACAATCTTTGAACATGATCTCAATTCCTTAATGCGGACCAATATCAAGATAGGAACATGATTAGGAGACATCCACAAGCATGTTATAATCATCAGGAGCAACCACACGAACCTTAACCACTTTATCCATAGGAATCTTTTCACTGGACACACATGAACTTTATTGTCTTCAACTGTCATAAAAGAAAGATAGCTTACGGACCACCAAACCATGAACCATTGCAACTGTAGGCACTTATCATCATCCCAGATGTCTAAATACAGAGCATAATACTTTCTTCTTGTCTCAACTAAACTTATAGAAAAAACAATTTTCACTCTGATGAACACAACTCACTCATATCTTCATGCGGAGGGCTCAAACCCAGAATGTAGCATCCTTAGTCATACCTCTAACTTACTTCCAATCCACAGACCACAATCTTCAAGCAGAAATAAATGCCAAGCAGTTTACCGAACTGTTTTATCATACAACTCACTGTCTATATTGCACTTCTCTGTAATTCACTTATTCCTTCCGGAGAAGCTAATTTTCTCAATATCCTCAACATACAAGTCTTCTAAACAAGTAATAGAATAAGATACAGTTGACACCAATGACAACAAGGATATGTTGACATCAATGACAACACCGATTAGGCACATACTTGCAACAATCCCTCCCTTTGTCATTGATGGCAACATATGATGTGAAAAACTACAACATCCATCAAGACAAGATTCTCCCCCTTTCTCTTTACACACCTGCACTCTTTCTTTCTCCAAAATTCTCTCCCTTTTTCTTACACATCTGTAGTCTAAGTTTTCACATGACTTCTCTCCCCCTTTCACATCAATGGCAAAGGACACATACTTGCACTCTTATGCTCTGATCTAATCTCTCTTCTGAACTCTCTGACTACTCCCCCTGAGAAGTAGCCCTAAAAAGCATCAATCCAGACATCTGAGAACCTCCGGACTGATGCACTATTGTGCATCTTAGTTTAGAGTAGGAGGGGTGATAACCTCTAACTTTTCTCTGAGATACTCAAAAGTATCCTTAGGCAAAGGCTTGGTAAAAATGTCTACAATCTGATCCTTGGTAGAAACATACTCCAGCTTGACTTTATTCTCTGTTACCTTTTCTCTCAAAAAATGATACCTGATGGATATGTGCTTTGTCCTTGAATGCATCACTGGATTCTTTGATATGTTAATGGCACTTGTGTTATCAAAAAAGATTGCAATGGGATCTTCATACATAATTTTGATGTCCTTCAAAGTCTACTTCATCCTTAACACTTGAGTGCAACTGCATACTACTGCAATGTATTCTACTTCTGTAGTAGATAGGGATATTGAATCATGTTTCTTACTCAACCAAGATACTAATCTTTTTCCCAAGAAGAATACACCTCCACTTGTACTTTTTCTGTCATCCACATCTCCAGCCCAATCTGCATCAATATATGCACTAAGAGTAAAGTCACAGTCCTTAGGGTACCAAAAACCATAATCTATTGTTCCTTTTAAATATCTAAGAATTATTTTGACTGTCATCACATGTGATTCCTTGGGTTCTTCCTGAAATCTTGTCACAAGACATACTGCATGCATTATGTCAGGTCTGGTTTGAGTAAGATAAAGTAATCCTCCAATCATAGATCTATACCTTTTTTGGTCTGTCATGGGTGAGTTATCATTTTTGCTTAACTTACATCCAGTTATCATTGTTGTGCATACTGGTTTAGAGTCTTCCATCCCAAATTTCTTTAACAACTCTTTCACATACTTAGACTGAGAAATGAAGCTACATTTATCTGATTGAATTATTTACAGACCTAAAAAGAAGTTCATCTCTCCAAACATGGACATTTCAAATTCACTTTGCATTTCTCCAGCAAAAACTAAGCACATACCTTCATTGCCTCCAAAAATAATATCATCAACAAAAACTGCAACAATCAGGGTTTGTTTATCATTGATCTTGAAGTAGAGATTGCTATCTATAGTACCTTTACTAAACCCTATCTGTATCAGGTACCTGTCCAACCCTGCATACCATGCCCTGGGAGCTTGTTTTAATCCATACAAAGATTTCTTCAATATGCATACCATGTCACCCTGATCTGATGACTGAAATCCTTCTGGTTGTTCTATATAGACTTCCTCTTCCAACTCTCCATTTAAGAAGGCAAACTTCACATCCATTTGATAAACCTTGAAATCTTTGTATGCTGCAAAATCTAAAAACATCCTTATTGCTTCAATCCTTTCCACTGGAGAAAAAGTTTCTTCAAAGTTTATTGCTTCAACTTGAGAGTATCCTTTGCATACCAACCTTGCTTTTTTTCTTACCACTTCACCATTCTCATTCATCTTGTTTCTGAAGACCCACTTTGTACCAATTACATTCTTGTCTGTTGGTCTAGGAACAAGATCCCAAGTCTAATTCTTCTCTATCTACATCAATTCCTCTTCCATAGCCTTTATCCAATTCTCATCTAAATTGCAAGCCTCATCCATAGTTTTACGTTCAATCTTGGAAATTAGATAGAAATTTACTTGTTCCTCTGCAACTTTTCTTCTATTTAAGATCCTTTTGCTCTTATCTCCTATGATTTGATCTTCAGAATGACTAATTCTTGCATATCTTGGAGTTTTGGTAGCACTTACTGGAGCTTGTTCTTCTTCATCTGGACTATCTTTATGTTGTACCACTTCTGAAACATCTGGATCATCTGACTAATATTCATTTGATTATGAAGACCTTTCCTTACATTTATCAACTTTAACATTTACACTTTCAATGATCTTATTCAGCCTCTTATTATAGCATTGGTAGGCCTTGCTCTTGGTGGAGTAACCAAGGACGATTCCTTCATCACATCTAGCATCAAACTTGCCTAAATCTTCTTCTCTTTTGATATAACATTTGCTACCAAAAACTTTGAAATATTTCATAGTAGGAACTCTACCATGCCACAATTCATAAGGAGTCTTTGAACTGTTACCTTTTACTTGAACTCTGTTTAGGATATATACAGCGGTGTGAATTGCCTCTCTCCAATATACTTCCAGAAGATGAGCTTCCTTCATTAGGGTTCTAGTAGCTTCTTGAACTATTCTATTTTTCCTTTCAACAACTCCATTTTGTTGTGGAGTTCTAGGTGCAGATAGTTGTCTCTTTATTCCATGTTCTTCACAAAGAAATTAAATTCATTTGATGTGAACTCTCCTCCTCTATCAGACCTCAAGCATTTGATTTTCAAATCCATCTCATTTTTAACCATTGCCTTAAATGCCTTGAATTTATCTAGAGCTTTAGCTTTCTCTTTCAAAAAGGTGACCCAGGTCATTCTAGAATAATCATCAATGAGCAACATGAAATACCTGTCTCCTTGCAAACTTCTTAGTCTAGTAGGTCCACACAAATCTGTATGCACTAGCTCAAGTAGTCCTCCAACTGATTGGTCCTTGCTTTTAAAACTTGTTCTTGTCTGTTTCCCAAATTGGCACTCCTTGCAAATAGGATTAGCAGGCTTCACAAGCTTAGGCAAATCTCTAACAACCTATGCAGTACTTATCTTCATAATATTATCAAAATTTATTTGACACAACCTTCTATGCCATAACCAACACTCATCAGTCTAAGTCAACAAGCAATAGTTCTCGGTTCCTTTCAAGTGATATATATTACCTCTAGTCTTCTTACTAGTTGAAATGACTGTTTTGGAGCTTTCCCTGATCTTACATCCATTGTACTTGAATCTTAAATCATAGCCCTTGTCACACATCTGATCCACACTCAAAAGATTGTTCTTTAATCCTTTCACATACAAGACATCTTCAGTATTATGCTTTCCATCAAAAGAAATAGATCCTTTCCCACAAATCTTACCAATTGTATCATCTCCAAACCTAACCAGTCCACCATCATATATTTCCAAACTCACAAACTTACTTTTGTCACCAATCATGTGGTGAGAGCAGCCACCATCAATAACCCATTCATCCTTGTCCTTAATGACCTGAGCAGCCAAAGCACTTTCCACTAGTTTTTCTTCCTTCACACAGCTAGTAGAATTAGTAGACACAGGATCTTCCTTAATAGCAATGAACAAGCATTCATTTACAGAGGAACTAGCATTATCTAGTTTACCATTATCTGATACTCCTTCATCATCATCAAAATCTTGAACATAATAACACTTCTTTTGGGTCCTAGGCCTATTCTCACATCTTCTATTTCTTTCAATTCTTTCAGGACATCTGGAAACAAAATGACCTACTTTACCACAGGAAAAACATTTGAAAGGTAATTTACCTTTATACTTACCAGATCCTCTTTGCAGTCCATCCACAAAGTTGGCTTCAACTTCATCAAACTCATCATCGGATTCTACCTTATACTTTTCTGATCTGGAAGTACTTCCAGGAGTACTGGCTTTGAAGGCTATCTCAACTTTTGGCAGAGAGTCAACAAACTCCCTCATTTCAAAGGTAGTAAGCTGACCAAGCAGCTGATCCCTATCAACCATTTTTTCTTGCATGAATTCCTCAATTGTGGCTACCTTGTGACAGTAGGATTGGGGCAGAGATCTGAGAATTTTCATAACAACTTCCTTTTCATCAAGAGTTACACCTATGGCTTTTATCCCTGTAACAAGTTCATCAACTCTTTGCATAAAGGCTGATATGTTTTCATCGTCATTCATCTTCAAGCTTTCATATTTCACTTTTAGACTTTGTAACTTGGCTTCCTTCATAGAATCATCTCCTTCATACAGATTTTTCAACTTTTCCCATACCTTATTTGTAGTTTCAAGATCCACAACTTTCATCAATATTGAGTCGGTTAATGAGCTTAGCAGAGCATCCTTTGCCTTGATATTTATCTCATATTCTTTGATTTAATCTTCAGTCATTGGACCATTTTGAGGAATGGTGTATTCTATTTTTGCAGCTTTCCATAATTTGTAACTAAGAGAAAGAAGATGGCTTTTCATCCTAGCCTTCTAGAGAACATAATTCGTTCCATCAAAATGTAGCGCTTCCTTCTTGTAAGACATTTTGGATCTTCCTCAAGCTGTTAAACTTCCTTCAGAGGAACTTGGCTCTAATACCAATTGTTGATATGCGCCGGACAACTAAGAGGGGGGGTGAATCAGTTGTCCCAAAAACTTAAACACTTTCTGCAATTAAACATTCATTACTTATCCACAATTATTATGATTTAACAATGAGTGCATGAAATTAGAAACTTAACCATAGATACAACATCAAACACAAGAGACACTAGATTTTACGTGGAAAATCTCAAGGTGGGGAAAAACCACTGAGAGGATTAGCTCTCAATATATATTGCAATCTTGAAAAAATGATGTTCAATCTTGGACACTCCACGGGCCTAAACATACTGGCTTACTGCCATGAAGAACAACTAGGTCTAGCAGGCTCACTGCCTCAAACCTAAACCTAGCAAGATTACAATAAGGGTTGTTAAACCCTGAGGGCTATTAAACCCTACTGGCAGCTCACTACCAGGCTCTCTACCATGATCAACACCTTCTTATGTCTTTGATTGAAGTACAATAATTCCTCTGCTCTACTCTTACTCTTCTTTGCTTGCCTTTTGGACCTTTCTTATTATATTTCCATTTTCACTCATGGACACCTTTTCCATGACCCAACTACAAGTATTTATACACTTCATCAAACTTGGAATGATCATCAATGTCAGCATGACAATCATCAACCATTAGAATAATCTCCAAGGTCGGTATTACAAACATTTACAAGATAGGTCCTGACCTATTACAAATTATGTAAAGGAAATGAAATGTGGATCACACCCTACCTTAATTGGGACTCAAACACGATCTTCTACACCACAACATGCTTCCACAATCTTCTAGAGATCTCCGCAATCACTGGGATTAACCAGGTTGGCCAAAACTGGTTACACATTACACTATCTGTGAACAATCTTCGAACACAATCTCAAGTCCTTAACGCGGACCAATATCAAGATAGGAACAGGATTAGGAGACATCCACAAGCATGTTATAATCATCAGGAGCAACCATATAAACCTTAACCACTTTATTCATAGGAATCTTTTCACCGAAACACATGAACTTTACTGTCTTCAACTGTCATAAAAGAAAGATAGCTTGCAGACCACCAAACCACAAACCATTGCAATTGTAGGCACTTATCATCATCCTAGATGTCCTTCTAGAACCGTAGAGAAAAATACTTTATTGCGGAGGAATGCGGAGTAGAATACTTTCTTCCTGTCTCAACTAAACTTACAGAAAAAGTAGGTTTCACTCCGATGAACACAACTCACTCAAACCTTCATGTAGAGGGCTCAAACCTTAAATGTAGCATCCTTAGTCATACCTCTAACTTACTTCTAAACCACAGACCACAATCTTTAAGAAGAAATAAAATTTACCACCCACCCGGGAACTTTCAACTAATCTACTGAGAGTTCACCTAAAACTCTCGGGGGGGGAATTATACGGTAGCGGCGATTGATGTTCGAATCCTTGTTTCCTATGGGTGGGACAAGGGTGAGAGATCGATCATTTGGGCTTGACATTCTTTCATTCTTGTCCAAATGCTGATTTGTCTCTACCGCCCGGCTTGAACCGATCAATGGATGATGGAACAAACAGGATCAGATCCACACCAACAAAAAGACTCTTCAGACTGACCGCACCTGCCCTGGCACGGGGTTTCTCTGAGAGGTCAGCTTGAACCGGTGTTCTTCTCCTAGAGAAGGTTTGAAATGAAGACACGGGGTGGGTGGGGATATTATTGACTGGCCCTATCTCTGGGAAGGATGGTAATACTACAAGAAGAGGCGGACGAATACGACTTATTCGATCGAAGTGGGACCTACGGAAGGAAGCTCAGAGCAACCGGTCGATCAACCTAAAACTCAATCAAACTACCCACCTCAAGGACCAACCTTGGGACCTGTGGAGCCATCATTCCTCTTCGAGGCAGAAGGGCATAATTTGAACTCTAATTGATCGCTTTTCGGGATGTCCGCCCCTGGGAACTAGGCGTTCTATCCTATTATTGTATTATCAAGTGATGGCTTTGATTGATCCAACAGTTACTCAACTCAAACAAAGGCTGAAATCTACCTCCACAACTAAAGCTGGCATGTTACGTATAGAATCTGGTGAGGCATCATCATCTCGACACGCCGATGGCTGATCTAAAAGCCATCACGCCAAATGAGGAAAGGGCTTTGGCATCCGCGCGAGTTCAGCTTCTGCATTAGGCCGACCCTATTGTAGCCCATCTACCCTACTATGATAGCCAAACACGTGAGGGGCCAGTGGGATGACCAAGTGTAGCTGTACTTGGTAACTGTGTCGAGCGGTGGAGGCTGGATAGTCAGTCCCAACCCGCTGACCGACAAGATATTTTGTTCCAAGAGCGATCTCTAATATTACGCTCTGGACGGTTGATTAACCAACAAACCAGATTTCGGCTGATCAACGGCATTAAGAAGGGGAAGCGCAAAGATGAAAGAAGGAACCCCCCATAAGTTTGAGGCACCTTCATTATGGGCGGCCATCCCGTACCTAACATCTTAGGGCACTTCAATGCTCTGTAGTTCACACGATCCAGAGTCACGCTTCCAAATGAATACACCGATATGCCGCAGCCCGGCTGCTAGTATGGTTGTAAACGATGTTTCAAAACCCGTAGATCATTTTGCTTTCAGAGGTGCTGCCCATGGTTGGAAAGCCATGGGGAGATGGAACGTGGATCGAAGGTGACCTTCTGACGCCTTCCAGAAACCTGTCGAGGGCACTTAATGATCCCTCCCACAATTAGGGCTTGTGGGGGAAAGGTTTAGCTGTAGCATTGGCCAAGAGACTAGGTGAGTTCCTCAGGTATAGTCCCCCCGGGTTGGGGTCGTAACCAAACTTGATCTGGGGGCGGAACCCCCTACCACTCGTGACGTTCCTACTACACCGGTCATGGGGTGGACCCCTGGTCTGATAGGTAGGAAGGACACAACACCCCTTCACACATGAGGGGACCCTCCAAATAGAGGGATAGGCCAATGTTTTGAACAGAGGTGAACGCTTCAGACTATTCTTTAGCATACTACTCACTGTCTGTACTGCACTTCTCTATAACTCACTTGTTCCTTCCGGAGAGGCTAATTTTCTCAATATCCTCAACATACAAGTCTTCTAAAGAAGTAATAAAATAAGATACAGTTGACACCAATGACAACAAGGATATGTTGACATCAATGACAACATCAATTAGGCACATACTTACAACATGAATATCTTGATAGGGGATATAATAATGATAGGAACTTTAACAATAATAATGGCAATAACAATACTGCACCTAGGCAACCTAGAGTATGGAATACTAGGCCAAACAATGGTTCTTTGCCATCACCCTTAGATAATCAGCCTCCTAGTGAACCAAAATAGACTACTAGGGTGGCGGAAGCAGCACTTACAAATTGGTGTAGAATACATAACACCAATGCACATGCTGAGCTAAATTGTCCTCAATTCAAAATAGCAGCTACTATCATTCAGGCTGAAGTATCCAACACCACAAGTGACCCTCCTTTCATTGAAGAGAGTGAGATTGTTCCTTGTGGATATGATTCTACCCTTGTACTAGAGAGTTTCGTAAATAAGCCTCATCACCAAACAACCTCAACTCATGAGAACTACACCTTAGCATGTGAAGAGTCCACCTTGGCATTTAAGACAAATTATGTGTTTCCCTTTGAGGATGAAAATGAACCAGCAGTAGAACATGAGGAAATTCATGCTTATCAGCAACAATATCAGGGTAGGCACAATTATAACCTCAAGAGTAATCCTAACAGACTGCTTGGTCCTTTGACCACATCCCTACCTCCTAATAACTTCAACACTCCTCCAGATCCAAAAGCAAGTAATAATCCTAGTCCTCCCAAGGTTAATACTCAATATTTTGCACCTCAAAATATACTGTTGCAAGCTAGTAATCAATCTCCGGAATCTGACAAATTAGTCACATATTTAGTAGAGGAGATGAAAAGAGTTAAAATTAGTTTATCTCTGTCAGAATTGCTCAAAACCCCAACCATCAAGAAGGATTTCATGAGGTCTCTAGATGAGTCTACACCAAAAGATGATAATCATGTTCATAATCTGAGTCAGATCTTGAACAAAGATCATGCGGCCAAAGAAAATAATGTCAAACATAAGGTTTCAGCCACTATTCAAGCTGTTGAGACCTCACATATGACTCTCTATAGAGACAAGACTGAGTCACCTCCATTCCTACTCACGTTAAGGATCTTTGGTATGAACCTACACAATTGTCTAGTAGATTTAGGTGCATCAACCAATGTGATGCCACTATCTACTTGTAATGCCTTAGGGTTGCATCTAGCCAAGTCCCTCAAGAAAGTGACACAAATAGATAAAACTAAAGTAAGTGTAGTGGGAGAATTAACACATATCCACATGCAGTTAGCATTAGATCCAAGATTCAATATTACATTGACATCAAAGTGGTGGATATCCCTGACACTTATGGAATGTTTCTCAGTAGAGATTGGTCAAAAACACTTCATGGTTATATGTCTACTAATTTCTGCCACATGTGGTTACCTTGGAAGGGGATTCCTAATCAGATTAGGATAGAAGCTAAACCTAGGATGAAACACATGATCACTAAGTACAATAATACCAATGAGATATTGTACGTAGATGTTGAACCAAGGGTTTATACCATCAGACCTCAAATAGATAGGATACAAGAAGTTCTAATGTATAATACACACATTCATGAAAATGCTCATTAGGACAATAGGGTGAACATAGAATCTAATTATAGTTCCGATGGTAATGATGAAATAGATCATTTCAAAGAATTTGAATTGTATTTATCTAGAGAAATATAGCACTGCTAGACATTGAACATATCCAATGAGGATATTTTAATAGAAGGCTGGTGCAAGTTACATGACGAAGCACATTCAGAGAAAACTTGTGAGGGTTGCTTGGACATGATGGAGTTGGAATGAGCCTATAGAGAGAAGGGATTATCTTCAACTGAGGTAAGTGATACATCTAGTTACAAAGATACTGAATCTTGTTTTTCATCTGTAAATACATAAGAAAGTACATTTCAGGATGGAAGTCACACTCACAATCCAGAAGAGATCCTGATGTGTGGTGAAGATACTTCCAGAGATGAAAATAATGTCACCCCTAGGACTGATTGTCTAATTGAGTCAGATTATGAAGTATCAGATGAAGATAAAGGAAGTAACTTGACAAAATTTGAGGAATTTTTATCAAAGCAAATTCAAAGGCTTATATTGCAGGAGATTCCTCCACATAAGGCCTTAATTGAGGGATGGTGTAGACTACATGAAGCACCACATTTAGAGACCACATGCACATTATGCCTGCATATGTTGGATAAGCAAGAGCTACTTTATTCAAAGAATCTGTTATCTAACAGCAGGGATTTGCTTAAAGATGATAAGAAAGAGATTGAATTACAATCAGAAACTGATGGTGATGATACCATAGATGTAGAAAGAAGAATATCAGGTTCACATCGGCCAATAAAAATGACAAAGAATGAATCACAAAAGCTAAAGTGGATATCAAGTGGTGTAGCTGCCAGAGCTAAAAAGAAAGGAGAAGGTCCTACTAAGCCATTAATAGAAGATAAACCTTGGATCCTTAGGTTTGATGGATCTAAGTCAAAACAAGGAGTTGGGGTAGGTATAGATCTTAGTGACCCAATAGGAAAGTCCTACTTGGCAGCATATAGATTGCAATTCCCATGCACCAATAATATGACAGAATATGAAGTGTTGATTCATGGGTTATTGTTTGCTCTCAAGAAAAGAGTCAGGATTATACATGTCTATGGAGACTCAAAATTAGTGGTAAGGCAAGTGAGAAGTATCTATGCTTGCAATTACAAAAGGTTGCCCAACTACAAACATAGGGTGTGGGATTTGTTAGAAGAATTCGATGCATTTAACATCACCCATGTTCCTAGAGAACAAAATCATAGAGCGGATGCCTTGACACAAGCTGCTAGTACATTGGAGCCTTTGTCCATTTCTGGATTAAAGAGATTTTCAGTTGAGCTAATATTAGTGCCCTCCATACCAGACAATGTCACTAATCTCCAAGTGTTTGAAGATGATCAACACATCTTGGATTTCATAGCAAATAGAGATGTGTTTGATGCACAAATCCTAGATGAAAGGAATTTAGAAGATCATACATGGGAAGAAGAAGAGATCATGGAATTACCAAGCAATAAGATTCCCAAAGGTATGATAGAATTAGAAAAAGAATTTGATCTGCATAATATGATGAAACAAAAGGATCTCCCCAAGACCGATGGAAGAGAATATTTACCAGTCAATATAGGACAAAATGAAGATGTAAAGAATGTCTTGATTGGTAAAGTTTGCACTGAAGAAGAAAAGACAGGGATAACTCAAGCTTTGAAGGATTACATACATGTTATCGCCTAGACCTATGATGAGCCGAAGACCTATGATACATCAATCATCACCCACACTATACCATTAAAACCAGATGCTAAGCCTTTCAAACAAAAGCAAAGGCATGTCAATGCTCTATTGGAGCCTATCATCTTTGAAGAGGTTAAGAAGTTGTTGAACACTAGAATCATATTTCCTGTGAGGCACTCAACTTGGGTAGCTAATCTGGTCCCTATAAGAAAGACAAAAGGTGATATACGCTTGTGTGTGGACTTCAGAAATCTGAACAGAGCTTCTGAGAAGGATAGTTATCCTTTACCTTCATTAGATGAGGTCTTGCAATTAGTAAATAGAGCTCAAATGATGTCATTCCTATATGGTTTCTCAGGATATAACCAAGTAATGGTAGACAAAATAGATAGACTGAAGACAACATTCACTACCAAGTGGGGAATATTTGCTTACAGACGCATGCATTTTGGCTTGATTAATGTTGGAGCCACCTTCCAGTGTGCAATGGACATAGCATTCAGAGGCTTGGTTGGAAAATGCATAGTCATTTACATGGATGACTTGACCATCTTTTCAAAGAAGAGGGGTGATCACATAGAAGACCTTAGGAGGGTTCTCAAGAAATGTGAGCAATACGGTATCTCGCTGAATCCAAAAAAGTGCATATTTGGAGTAACCACAAGTAAATTACTAGGTCACCTGATAACAGAAAATGGGATCACCATCGACCCCACTAGGGTAGAATCTATCATGAAGCTACAACTTCTTGGAATTAAGAAGGAACTTAAATCTTATTTTGGTAAGATAAACTTTGTCAGCAAGTACATCACTGGGTTTGCAGAGATTGTCAGACCGCTTAATGCAATGCTTAAGAAAGATGCTAAGATTGAATGGACCCCTAAAGAAAGGGTTGTATTTGAGGACATCAAGAAAGCCATATCAGATGCATCTCTCCTAATCAATCCAGATTATACAAGAGAATTCTATATTTACTCATTTGCTTCAGAACATACATTTGCAGTAGTCTTGACATAGAGGAATGAAGCCAAAGAAGAAAAACCCATAGCTTTCATGAGTTGCCCATTTAAAGATGTGGAGTTTAGATATATTGATGTTGAAAGACAGACTCTTTCTTTAGTCAAAGCAGTAAAGAAATTTAGACACTACATCCTAAGAAGTAAGATAATTGTTGTAGTACCAGATGCAGCAGTGAAAATGCTCCTGATGCAGAGTGAACCTAGAGAGAAAAGAGCCAAGTGGATAATGGTTCTCCAAGAATATGACATGGATATAACACCCATGAAATTGGTAAGAGGGAAAGCTTTAAGCCAGATGATTTCTGAGACTGACCCCAACATAGTGAGTAAGCAATATGTAGTAGACACTAAAGAGAATAAAGAGTGGTATTCTAATATCAGACATATTCTGATCACTGGGAGATGCCCATTGAAGATGCAAGCTTCTCAGAGGAGAGCCCTAAAAGTAAGATCACAAAAGTAGATGATCACATGAGGAGTACTTTTTAGGAGAAATTATGAAGGGATATACCTCAGATGTCTGGATAGACAAGAAGCTGACAAGGTTCTAGTTGAGTTACATGATAAGTTTGGAATAGCACATGGTTCTTACTTAGCTACTGCAAATGCCATCCTGAGAGCAGGATATTATTGGCCGACCATTTTCAAAGACACTGCTGAGCACATCAAATGTTGCCATACTTGTCAGGTTGCTGCCAACAAAGGGAAATATGTTCCCCAACCCTTGCAGCCAATGATGGAGATGTGCCTGTTTGCTCAATGGGGCATGGATTTTATAGGTCCTATCAATCCTCCATCATCTTCAGGCCATAGGTATGTTTTAACAATCACTAATTATTGCACCAGGTGGACTGAAGCAGTCAATAGAAAAACATGCACCACAGAGGATGTGATCAAATTCATAGAGAACAATATAGTAACCAGGTATGGAGTTCCATATGCCCTAGTATGTGATAATGGACCAACTTTTGCATCATTAAAATTATCTAGTTGGGCTTTTGATCATGGAATCATTTTAAAATTTTCTTCAAATTATTATCCCCAAGGAAATGGCTTAGCAAAGTCAACAAACAAAAACTTATTGAGTATCATAAAGAAGCTGATAGAAAAGAATCCTAGGGAATGGAATACCCTACTGAAGTATGCCTTGTGGGTGGACTGAACCAGAATGAAAGTTGCGTTAGGAAACTCTCCTTACCAACTAGTGTATGGGGTGGATCCTATCCTCCTTGTTAACCTAAAGATCCCCACATCACAGTTTGCACAAGAGTATCTAGGTATAGATAGCAAACAAGAAGTTAGGTTACTTCAACTCATGCACCTAGAGGAAAAGAGAGAGCGATTGATCAATCAGTTAAACATCAGGCTACTGTCAAACGTTGGTTTGATAAAAGAGCCAGAAGAAAAGCTTTTAGGATTTTAGATTTAGTCCTAGCATGGGACAAAGCACATGAAAAGAAAGGTGATCATGGAAAATTTGATAAACTTTGGATAGGTCCTTTTTAGATTTTAGAAATCCTAGGAGATAGTACCTACAGATTTAAGACCTTAACAGGTGAGGATGTTCCATTACCAGTCAATGGACAATTCCTCAAACATTACTTCCAAGCTTAAATAGGGTCATGTCAGGGTATTGTATTATAATGTACATATTGTATAGTTGCTTGTATAGCTTTGTTTTGTGTGTTTGCTTGTTGCTGGTTGAGTCCTTGTTTTGGTTAGGCAAGATGATGCACCTTATCACCTTGAGAAACCAACAAAATTGTTAGAATTCAAGTGATAAGTACAAATTTTCACATAGGTTGTAACTCACACTGAGAAGTACCTCTGATCAGGTCTGTGATATCCGGTTCATTAGTGATCCCTTTTCTTGATCAAGGAGATTTTCATAATGACTCACCTAACAGCCTTGGGTTTGTTGAACACATTAGTATAGGTGTTAAGTGAAAAATCCAAAGGGTCACCCTTGCCACCATTGCAAATCCCAACCTAAAATAGCAAGTGATCATACCTTGCATAATGAGCTTACATGATCAAATCTTATGAATCTGCATTAAAAAAAAAGAGAAAAGAAATATATTGAAAATACAAAGGATAAAATTTAGGCCATCTAAGTAACTCAACCAGGGATATAGACGCCTGCTGGCAGTGGGGCTCTACTTAGGGGAATTGTAAAGATAACCTTGTCAGGGCTATAGACGCTTGCTGGCAACAAGGCTCTATCCTAGTTGGCTATGAGGGATGAACCCAAATTATGTAGATTAACACCAGTTACTATTGTTTTCAATTTACTTTCAAGATGAGGATTATTAATCATATGCACACACCTGATCTCTTGTTGGCATTGTTATGCTTATGAAAATGATATCATTCAGAAAGATCATGGTACTTATGCTTAGAGAGAGTTAGAATGCTATGTTTCAATGTGTCTTGATCACTTGAAAAAAATTGAATTTGGTTATTTTCTTTGGTGGCAAGTTGTGTGGTTACACAACACGCCCCATTTTTGCCTTAGCAAAATAGGGACCTGAATTTTTTGCTTCTGCTTGTTCTTTGCTTTCTTTGCTTTGGGTGGTTTGGTAAAAGTCAGATGAAACAATAGTATATCACCCCTGTGCATGCATATGCCTCATGAGGGAGGGTCAAATGTCAATGTTAGTTTCTGCCATCATAAACCTCATAATATGGAAGAATGCGAAATTCTAAGTAGGTTTGCCTTTTAGATCACCCTAAAATTCCTTAGGAATAGGAAGTTATGCTTGGTCAAAGTTTGGTCAAACCTGATATTCCCAGAGAGTCACATTCGCTAATATCAATCACATTCATTAATGTCCCTGATCTATGTTTTAATGAAGACAACCTGATATCCGCATATCCTTCAATAGGCAAACGTCAAATTTAAATGCAAGAGAATACTTACCCATCAAGTGCCTGCACATATTCCCAGAGGGTCATCTTCCAAATATCAGTCATATTTCGTAATATCCTTGACCTTCGATAACATGATGGTGATGTCATCTTGTTCTACTTTATGAAAGAATATAATATGATGATGATGTAATCATGACCCAAATCCAAGAGGGTCATATTTCTTAACATCCCTAATTGTGATGATGACGTCATCTCCTCAACCAATTTGAAGCCTTATAAAAGATGATGACATCATCCTCACATCCTCAAATGGGGTGATATTTCATAGTGTTGAGTATCCAGATATTTACTAATATTCCTCATATTAACCCTTGAGACCTATGATACGGGGATTTCTAGTAACCAATAAAATGATGCCATGTGGTAGATCGACCTGATCATATCGACACAATATGTTATCACGATTGTAAACAAAGGTATAATAACCTGACTTTAGTTGTTCATCAATAGTTGACCATCTTCATGATGATGTCATTATCATCTTCCAGATATCAATCATATTTTGTAATATCCCTGATCTCTGTGAGTATCAACCTCTACATTAAATGTCATTTCAACAGTAGATCCAGCCTTCATAATTTCAAATGAATGCCCGCCACTTGTCAACATCTCCAAACCTGAAGTGTTGATCAATGCACATTAATAGGACACTAAACACACCAGTTAAAAATAAGGATTTGAGCTCATTTCAAATTTACCGAATGTTTAAGCAAAGAATTACAGAGCTCCTACGAGATTAAGGTGACATTACTGCAACTTGCGAGCTCAATGGAATGGGATACGCATTCAAACAGAACAGAAAGTGGTAATTGCAAAGTGAATGTGCTCATCTAAACATCACTTACATAGTAAAAGGGCTAACGAATATCAAGTACATAACAATAAAACCCTCCTTTTGTCATTTATGGTAAATAAACAGGTAAAAAAACTATTTTACAAGGATAATTTGATATGGTAATGCATAAAATATATCAAAATGAAAGAATTATCACCATGAAATTCATGTGATTACTTAATCCACCCCTGCACATGACACGTTAGGGTAAGAACATACATGTTTCATTACAGGATCCAATGGCAGCTCCAAAGAATAGGTCAAACACTAAGTTTTTGAAACCTATGCACATACAGCCTGAGGGGGTATCATTCAAATACGGACAGATAAATGATACACATTTCGAAAACACAGACCTCAATGTATGGATAGCAAAATTAGAAAAAGTAAGCAGGAATCCCCTGCTCATGAACATCTACAATTCAGGAATGTGGCACATAGGGGGATTTCCTTATGCAATGGAGGCCACTAAACTGGTAGTAGAGTGCGCCCAAAATTATAATGTGAATACCAGATGGATAGAGAAATATGGTAGAGTTTATGTAGACTTTTCAATTGTAGGCGTCACTGCATCCTTAAATCTACCTAAAGGACCTAATGTGGTTTGATTAAACTTGAGAAAATTGGAAAAAATGTATAATAGCAAGGAGAAAGAAGCCAAAAGGGTCATGTACCAATGGAGAGCTAGGGATAGCACCTACAAAGCCTCTGCCAAGTTGCATGTACATCTCTATAAGTTTGATTTTACTCCAGAGTATCAATATATGATGGTGATGCTCAATAGGATGACAGGGAAACCAAATGTTGGGTCCTTCAAGAATTGAATGTATGGCATCATCAGGATGGTAGAAGGTACTGAGGAGAAACCCCAATGGATGAAGATCATAAGTGATAGCTTAGATGAGGGGATGAGGAAGTTAGGAGGAAGAAGTAATATGTTCCATATGACCTCCTATGTGGTATATGCCTGTGCATTTAGAGGCACTTTTGATGGATTACAAGTAGTAGGCAGGGTCAGAAATAACCCTAGTGATGTAAACATTTGGGATCGTTATCCACAACTGAAATACAGAGAGTCTCTCCAACATTATCGGAGAGTGAATGATTGATTCTCCATGCACCTTGTCAGAATTATGGAGGAGGATAGAACAAAGAGGTTGAGCATAGAGGCTCAGGCCTGGTAATATATAGGCATGGGGCTTGGTTCATCTAGTTCTGCACCTTTTCATGCATAAGAATAGAGGGTTTCACTGAGCAACCTCTTATGTTACCAAGATACCCCAACGATAAGGTCATCCTGATGGAACTAGCCAGGCAGGTATTGCCTTCAATGGAATCTTATATTGAGAAAGGAAAGATACCTAATGTTCTTTTCCTATTATGATTGGATGGTATATTTGTCCTAATAAGGAAAGCATAAAAGATGTAATTGGAGGATGAAAGTTGATGCACTTGCATCCCTTCTCACTGTCTAGGCCATATGATCCCTATGATAGGATGTTGGCATTACATAAGAAGCCTATGCATCAAAAGCACATTAAAGATGATGAAGGGGGGTAAATCATAAAACACACAACAATAGAAATTGTACACAGAAAATAAAACTTTCTTTATTGATTTGGACAACTTATTACATTACAGAAGCTCAAATACAATCAGAGGAATCAACCCTCCACAAGCTGCGACACATTATAGCTTCCTCTCACAAGACTCTGGAATCATCTGTCTTCTATAACCCCAAATCAGCCCCAAATTAGCTAGGGTTTCTATTTTCTCACCTATTCTTGACTCTACACTTTCCCCCTTAACTCTACTACCACCCAAGGTTTCCAAAAATGGTTATTAATAGTCTTTTCGGCAGCCAACAACCTAATTTTGAAATTTGCATCTCCCTCCAAAAATAGGTCAACTTCCAATAGCCATAACTTTTGATCTGAGTGTTCGATTGACAAACCATTTTATGCGTCGAAAAGCTCGCAGAGTGCTCTACGCGCTAAGAACCGGCTTTGCCGGTTCTAGCCATTTTCGGGCCCATACAAGGCTATTTAGTGCCTCAAACCTAAGTTTGAATAATTTTCAGTCATTTTTCAGGAAACAAAAAATTTAATATCTTTCAACTCGCAAATGATCTTTGCATGATTCCTTCGCCAAAGGTCTTATTTTTTAGTTATGAAGCTTTTTGTAAATTTTCAATTCAATCTGTACCCAAATGCAAACTTTCTAAAAATAGTAGTTTGCTATTTTTAGTAGTTTGGAAAAACTTAAAGTTCTACATCATTATTCAAGCGATTATGGAACCAGAACCATAAATTTTGAAAAGAAATGGAAAGAACATCAACAATTTTGAAACACATTTTTTTTTGGGTGATGCAAGATTGCCCTTACACCACTGGATGCTCCTGTATCAGACACCCAGGGTAATTTGAGAAGTGACCCTGTCACATCTCAGGTGTTTGTGTGAGGAAAACCCAAACGGTCAACCTCTGCCTTAGACAACCAAGAAGAATCTTCAACCGGCCTTCCTTTCCATTTCACAGACAACTAAGAAGAATCTTCAACCGGCCTTCCTTTCCATTTCACTAGATATTCTTCATATTGCCTATTCTGAGTACTTCTTCCCACATGGCTATCCAAGATCTCTTCTATCTCCTCTGTTGAAGTAGATGCTGGAATACTCCACTATTCTTCTGTTGGTCCATCCTCTGTTCCACCTTCATGATATTCTGATAAATCAGCAATGTTGAAAATAGGGGAAATGTTGATCTCACTTGGCAGCTCCACCTCATATGCATTTCCTGAATCATGTTTCTTCAAAATTTTGCATGGTCCAAATTTCTTCACTTTCAACTTATTATATGTTCCAATTGGGAACCTTTCTTTTCTCAAGTGAACCATGAATTCATCTCCTACCTAGAAATCCTTATATCTCCTCTTCTGATCTGCCTTATCCTTGTACTGAATATTCATCTTATTAATGCGCTTTTTTACCTCTTCATGCAAATTCTTCATGTGTTATGCAAAGTCTTCAACCTCAGCACTTGTCTTTTCTCCTTTGTCCAGATTTCTTAAATCTAAAGCATTTCTTGGACTATTCCCATATACAATTTGGAATGGTGATTTACCAGTACTCCTATTGACAGAATTGTTGTAAACAAATTCTGCCTGTGGTAAAATCAAATCCCATCCCTTGGGCTTATCTCCTACTAAGCATCGTAGCAGGTTACCCAAACTCCTATTCACCACTTTGGTCTCTCCATCAGTCTATGGATGGTGTGCAGAACTAAACTTCAAATCTATCTTCAACTTCTTCCACAATGTCCTCTAGAAATAACCAACAAACTTGGTATCTCGATCTAAAACTATGCTCTTTGGTAGACTGTGTAATCTCACCACCTCCCTAAAAAATAACTCTGCAATATGAATAGCATCATTAGTCTTCTTGCAAGGAATAAAATGTGCCATCTTCGAGAATCTGTCCACCACCACAAAAATGGAATCATGTCCTCTCTGTGTCCTTGGTAAACCAAGAACAAAATCCATACTAATATCATCCCATGGCTTCTCTAGTACAGGTAGTGACTGATATAACCCTATATTCTGACTTGTCCCTTTTGCCATCTGACACACTCTGTAACTCTGCACAAATTTCCTCACATCATGCTGTAACTGTGGCCAATAATAATTTTCACCAACAATAGCAATGGTCTTATCTCGACCAAAGTGTCCAGCCAATCCTCCACTATGCTTCTCCTTAATTAGGTTCTCTTTCATGGAACTCCTTGGAATGCACAACTGGTTTCCTCTAAACAACATGCCATCTTGGATTATGAAATCCAACCATTTTGTCATGTCCAAAGTAACAAGTTCCAAACAAGCTTTCCAGGCCTCTGCAAAATCAAGATCTTTAGGATACAAACTTTTGAGCTCATTGAACCCAACAACCTCTATCTTCATTTTTGTCAACAAATTTTTCCTTCTGCTCAAGGTATCTGCAACTCTGTTGGACTTCCCACTCCTGTGCTTCAAAAAAAAAGTATAGTTCTATAAAAACACAACCTATTTTAAGTGCCTCTGGTTCAACTTTCCTTGACTATTAAGATACTGTAAAGCCTGATGATCAGTATATAAAACAAACTCCTTTGGAAACAAATAATGTCTCCATTTCTTCAAAGCCTGAACTATTGCATAAAACTCCTGATCATAAACATAATACTTTTTCTTGGCATCATTAAGCTTCTCACTAAAATAGGCAATGGGCTTACCTTCTTGGCTCAAAACAACTCCTATAGCACTACCACTAGCATCACAATCTACTTGAAATACCTTATTGAAATTTGGAAGTACCAAAATGATGTAGAGGTGTCAGGTCTCCAATGGTAATCTAACAAGATCAAAAGATTCAAATAACTTGTGGCTTCAACCCATAAGGCTTCTCTAGTCTTCTTCTTCCCTTAAACTCCACCAAAGGGCTCAAATTTGGATTCCAACTTCTCAGATGAATTCTTGTACCTTCTAGGGTCTCAACCTACCCCAACCAACAAGATTCAATAGGTTTCATGCACCTTTCTGACCGGTTCTTGACAACTCCCCTTAACCAAGCCTAATCCTTGTAGCCCTGTTCAACGACTAATTTGCACTTTTCTCCAAACTTTCCCAAAGTACTCCAAAAAATAATGATTGATTTAAGTACCCTCTATTGAGTTATATAACATATTTCAAAATCATATACTATTGTTTTGGACAGAATGTGACTGTCCTAACAACCCGGCTATCTTCCTGCAGGGCCTAATCCACCCACTTTACAAAGGAACCCTATTAAATACTTATCCCCCTCACTCCAAACCTAAAAAAAGTCTTAGGAAAGGATTAAAAACAAAGAATTTTCAAGGTTTCAACTAGTGGTTTGCTTATTTGCATGTTTAAATACAAAAACCCCTTTCTAGGCCTCAAAACCTAGGGCTTGCTAGATCTCCCACTTCCAATCACTTCTAGACCTCATTCAAAGGTCTAACACCATGTCCTTGACCATATTAACCCTCAACAAACATAAAACCATCACCTTATTAAGGCCGATCTCATGCTGCTATAACTGAGCCACCATTTCAATGCTCTTTCCACATGTAATCTCTGACTTTCAATGGTGATCACCTGCCCATTTGCACTCCTCATGCTTTGTTAGGGTTAGAAATCATATTATACATACAATCAAGGACCTATTCCATGAGAACCAGGATCATACATTCATGGAAAGGTCCTATGAGACATTGAAACTTTTCAAAATGCTCAAGACAACCTGTTGTTTTTTGTAATAGTCAATATAAACAGAGATAAAACTGATCTAAAAACCTTCTTAGAGCATGAATAAGGTCTAATACTATTAAATGAGGTCTAATACATTAAACAAGCATCCAACAATCAATAGATCAACAGAAACAAGAAGGAGATGCAAGAAAACTGAATTTTACTTGTTATTTCCAATCTGTCGTACAACTCAGACTTCCAAAATGACTCCTCTATGGTATCTCACACCTTGGGAAGGCTTATATAACTTTGTCCTAACTCCCACAACCAATTCCCAAAGGTTGGAGATGTTTAAACTTCCAAAACTGATGATTCTTGACTTTCCCGCCTAAATGCATTATTCAAAAATTTGAATATTAAACTTTGTTTTAAGTGACTTTTACTCTACCAAAACATTATGGTTGATCTTCTTAGGATCATTATTCCTTATTCCTAGCCTTAGACACTTCTATTTGACTCTAGAGGCACTATTGGCCCACTTACATTATTTTTTGGTTCTAGGGTCCTTACCAGGACCCTCAGGACATTTGATCATTACATCATTTTGCCCATTACAATATGCCATAATTGGTTCTAGGATGTTCCAATTGATTTGATTTGATCCATGGGCTCCTCCTTTGATCATTTGTGTCTTCTTGCTCCGAGGTGTTCTCTTAGGTGCTCCTGCACCACAAAATAGGTTGCTCTGTGACTTTCTGCTTCAATGTATCAAAGATTTTATCTGCTCCTTTAGTACATCTAAACTCTTTTTTATCCCCTCTCATTGTCTTAGTTAGGGGTGCACAAATGCTACTAAAATTCCTGATAAACTTTCTATAAAAACTTGCCAAACCATGAAAAGATCTTACCTTGGAAGCACTCCTTAGTGTAGGCCATTCAATGATAGCCCTCACCTTCTCTAGGTCCATCTTAACACCTTCCTCTAAGACAAAAAACCCTAGGTATACCAACTCCTTTGCAAAACTACATTTCTTTAGATTGATCAACAACTTCTCCTTCCTCAGCTTCTCAAAAACTCTTCTGATATGCATCATATGCTCATCTCAAGTCTTACTGAAAATCAAAATATCATCTAAATAAACAATAACAAAATTTCCCAAAAATTCTTTCAATACCTTGTTCATGAGACGCATGAATGTGCTCGGTGCATTGGTTAACCCAAATGGCACGACTAACCACTCATACAAACCTTCCTTTGTCTTGAAGGTTGTCTTCCACTCATCTCCTTCTCTGATATGGATCTGGTGATACCCACTCTTCAGGTCAAACTTTGTGAAGTACTTGGCTTCATTCAAACAGTCCATTATGTCAACCATTCTGGGCAATAGAAATCTATACTTGATCATGATCTTATTGATGGCTCGAGAGTCTATACACATTCTCCACTCTCCATCTTTCTTTGGTGATAGTACTACAGGTACCACACATGGACTTAGGCTCTCTCTTATCAATCCCTTACTCAACAACTCCTGAACTTGTTTGTTTAACTCTTCACTCTCTACAAGGGTCATTCTATGGGCTGCCTTATTCGACAAACTGGCTCCTGGTATCAAATCTATTTGATGAATTATCTTCCTCATTGGTGGTAAACCTTCTGGTACATTATCAGAGATAATATCCTAAAATTCTTCCAACATATCTGAGACTTCTACTAGTACATCTTCACATTTCTCTTGACTAATCTTAGGAATCAATGCAAAGCGATGACGCTCATGCTTCATACCCTCCAAAAATTTTCTACCATCTACCATGCAAATTCTAATAGTACTACATGCCTTTTCTTCCACCTCCTTCAAGGGCTTCAACTTATGATGAACTCCATCCTTTGTTAGGGAATATGTGTTTGGACGGCCATCATAGACAGCACTCCTATCATACTACCATGGCCTCCCCAACAGCATATGACATGCATCCATCGGTATGATATCACACAGCACCTCATCATGGTAGTCCCCAATCTTGAACTTCACTAAACACTGCTCATTGACCAAAGCTCTATGGTCCTTCTACAACCATGCAATCTGATATGGATGTGGATGATTTCTTCTTGTCAACTTCAACTTGTCAACCATCTCCTCTGAAATAAGATTATTAGTACTTCCACTGTCAATAATAATATCATAACACTTACCTTCACATTTGCACCTTGTGCAGAATAAACTCTTCCTCTAATTTGGTTCTTTCTCCTCATTCAATAAGGTTCTTCTGACCACTAGGGTTTCTCCCCTTTCAGCATCTTTAGAACACTCAGACTGTTCATCTTCATCTACATGTGCAACTCGTACATTACCTTTAGATCTTCTATTCATCCTTCCTTGATGTTGTGGACACTCATATGCTCAATGCCCTTCTTCTCCACATTGGAAATAGGTTCCTCTAAAACCTCCTCTTCCAGGTCCTTGCCCAGGTCAGCCTCTTCCTCTTCCTCTTCCTCTTTGCTGACCATTATTCTGGTCATGAGGGTGGTAGGCATTATCCCCTCTCTGATTTCGACTGGTGCCAGCTTCTTCACTTCTCTTTGAATCTTCATTTCAGCCCCCATAAGGTCTTCCACCAGTCCTTCTGCCTTGACCTCTTCCCCTTTGCTTGCTATCAAATCTTTTATTCAATATCTCTTCTACCTTCAAGGAAAATTGGTATGCATCTTCTATGGTGGTCATTCTAACCAGGCTCAACTCCTCTTGAATACTTGGCCTCAACCCATTAATGTAATGGGCTACCTTCTCTTTGTTGGGCTCTGCATGACCTATCCTGATAGTAATTTTATAAAACTCTTCTGTATACTTCTTAACAGACTTGTTACCTTGCTTCAATCCTTGTAGGTTCTTGAGCAGCTCCATCTCATAGTCCACATGAATGAACTGCTTCTTCAGTTTCTCCACCATTCGATCCCATCTAGTGATCTTTCCTTTTTCTCTTCTGTTTCTCTCTAATTGGACCTCCTTCCACCAAATACTAGCATGGCCCTTCAACTTTGTTTTTGCAAACTTGACCCGATCTGGGTCCTCCACATCTTCATAATCAAAATACTCCTCCATGTCATTGATCCAATCAATAAGTTGTTCCAGATTCAAATCTCCAGAATATGTAGAAACTTCGATCCTGGGCCTCTTTTTGATCTTTGAAATGGCCCTCAACAACCTAACTTCTGTAGGATCTCTTGCAGCGTCTTGTTCTTCCTCGGATAGCTCTTCTTCAGCTTCATCTTCACTTTTTTCTCTTGTTCTTGGCTCAAACCCTCTTTGCAACTCCTCCTACAATGCATCAATTTACATTTGCAGAGCTCTATAACCCTCTTTAATCAAAGCATTCCTCCCAATATGATTTCTTCATGGAGGCATCTTGATCTCTGCAACAAACCCACAACCTCAGGTCCTAGTGCAAACTACCTCATGGTCGGCGATTTATCTACACACTCAGGAACCCTTGCTCTGATACCACTTGATGAAGGGGGGGTAAATCATAAAACACACAACAACAAAAATTGCACACAGAAAATAGAACTTTCTTTATTGATTTGGACAACTTATTACATTACAGAAGCTCAAATGCAATCAGAGGAATCAACCCTCCACAGGCTGCAACACATTACAGCTTCCTCTCACAAGACTCTGGAATCATCTGCCTCCTGTAACCCCAAATCAGCTAGGGTTTCTATTTTCCCACCTATTCTTGACTCTACACTTTCCCCCTTAACTCTACTACCACCCAGGGTTCCCAAAAATGGTTATTAATAGCCTTTTTGGCGGCCAACAACCTAATTTTGAAATTTGCATCTCCCTCCAAAAATAGGTCAACTTCCAGGAGCCATAACTTTTGATCCGGGTGTCTGATTGACGAACCATTTTATGTGTCAGAAAGCTCACGGAGTACTCTATGCACTAAGAACTAGCTTTTCTGGTTCTAGCCAATTTTGGGCCTGTATGAGGCTGTTTAGTGCCTCAAACCTGAGTTTGAATAATTTTTAGGTATTTTTTGGGAAACAAAAAATTTAATATCTTTCAGCTTGCAAATGATCTTTGCGTGATTCCTTTGCCAAAGGTATTATTTTTCAGTTATGAAGCTTCCTATAAATTTCACTTCAATCCATGCCCAAATGCAAAGTTTCTAAAAATAGTAGGTTGCTATTTTTAGTAGTTTGGAAAAACTGAAAGTTGTATATCATTATTCAAGTGATTATGGAACCAGAACCACAAATTTTGAAAAGAAATGGAAAGAACATCAACAATTTTGAAACACATCTTTTTGTTTTATGTGATGCAAGATTGTCCTTACACCACTGCATGCTCCTATATCAAAAGATTACTGGGCTGACTGTGATGACGAGGCAGAAGTAAGAAGGAGAGATTACCATAGGCTTACTCTAAATCAAATATGCACATTAGATTGCATGCCAATGCCTACTCAATTACATGAAGATGATGGCATGATCATGTCCCAAGAATATGAGGACAATAAAGTATACAACGAGACAATATTAACCCCAGATTGGAGTCGACCAGAGGTGACTTCCTTGGATCAAATAACGCAGAAGGTCATACAATTGACCAAAGAATGGGTGGAAAATAAGATTACCAAGATGAAGAAGAAAGGAGTAGCACTCACTGTTGACAACAAAAGATAGAGACAAGAATTATCAGATGAGGAATATGATGATTTCCCCAAGGAAAGGAGGTAGTCAAAAGGAGAAAGGCAACAAAGTAAAAGAAAGAAAGGAAGCCAAGCTATTGGGGTGACAGTCATTCATCGGCCTCAACAAAAGGAGCATGTAGCTTCCACATCTGCTACAGCACTGCCTCATGCACTTGCAAAACAAAAGAAAACTATTGCATCGCCTATCCCTGTTAATGTGCATATTAAGGAGGAGATCTTAGATGATGATCTCCTAATAAGGAGGAAAAAGAAGAAAACTCAAGAGCCACCTCAAAAGAAGCAGGCATCTGGTATGAGGGGAGCAGTAGATAGGAACCCCACTATCCTATTAAGAGGAGTAGGTAGTGAGGGCATTTTGAAGAATTTGTCGAATGAAGTCCCCATCCCTAATATCATGAAATTCAAGTCTAAGACAACAGAAGGACAAAGAAAAGAGATGCATGGTGTAAAGGATGATCAATCCTTTCCATTGGATGACACGGTGGATTTATCTGATGATGATGTTGTAAATGATGTTTCTGCTCATTCTATGGAGACATTAGTAAAAAATACTAAAATGACCCCTCATGGCACCCCCATGATGCAAAAAGAGGTTGAAACCGAGGAAATAGAGGAAGGTAACCCTAAAGTGGTGGCATAGCAAATAGGATTGACAAATTTGGTTGATCAAGTCACTAGCCCCGCAACAATAGATTTGGCCTATCAGGGTGATGAAGATCAAAATAAAGATAAAGACTTACCTACAAAATAGGATAAATTAGGAGCTGATGTACATATAGAAGATGAAGAGATGCCTGATCAAAATTATGGTTAGGACAATGAGCCAACACCTGATAGGGTAACAAATGAAGAGAGGATGGATAAAGCCCAAGACCTTACAGAAGTGGACACATCAAAAGGTGGAGAACAAGGTCCTCAATAGGGTGATAATTAGAGAAAAGAAGAAGAAAATGTGAATAAGAATGATCAATATGATCATCCAGATACACTAGATCAAAATGCTTAAACTCCTCATGACGATCAAGCACCACAAAATACACAGGACCAAAATGTAAAAGTGCAACAGGAAATCCCTGCACAGGAAGAAATTTGTCATGAAGAAGTTTAAGATGAACAAAGAGATGAACCTTCGCCACAGAGAGTGGAGCATAATGTAGAGTCTCATGATGCTCACATTGAGCATACAAACCAGCAAGGGTCTACAGATGATATACCATATTGGCTACGGCAGGAGGTGAGCCCACCTCATGTTAATGATGTACCTGAATTTGATATTTTTGCATTATTTTCAGCTGACATGGTTAAGCCAAAGAGAAGGGCAAGGGCCACTTCTACAATCAAAAGAGATCCTACCATAGGTAGGAGAACAACTCAGGTAGCTTTACCTATAGCAGATAAGGCAAAAGGAGAGATAATTATTGATGAATTTTAGATAACTAATATTGATTTATGCTTTTCTACTGAAGAGTAAGAAGGCCAGGAGGCTAAGGATATTATTGATTCTTTATTGAAAAGTGTGAAAAGGGAGAAAGACAAAAATAAAATGCACAAGGAGCACATTGCCTAGCTGCATACATTCATAAAGGGATTAACTGACCCGAATCAGATGCCAGTCAGCACAGCTACCCCTTTGACCATTATATCTCAGGATGAGGTAACATGGCTGGATATCATGAAGCATAAGGCTCATGTGGTGGATAATTGGTTTATTCAATTCATTTATGAAGCAGAAAAGGTAATAAAGACCTTCGCCACCAATTGGAATTTGCTCAACACATTAAGGAGCAAAGTGGATAAGTTGCAAAAGGAGGTTGGACAGAGATCAATCAAAGTGGAGAAAGATCTGGATGTTCTAGCTGAAATGAAGCACATAGATATGAAAGTACTCATATACAATAAGGTATTGGACAATAATACTGCACAACTATTAAGTATATGGTATGAGGATACTTAGTTTGAAAGTGATATCCTAAAGAGATGCAACACCAAACTCAGAGACATCAATGTCAAGTTGCATCACCTTATGGCTGAGGAGATAAATATCTTGGAAGCTCTTGAAGACAAAGTAGAAGGGAAGATAGAAAATCAAGATGTTGATTTTGCAATTGAGGCTTTCTAGAGTAATTTTAAGTAGGAAGCAGATGACCCTCTCCACCATTTGACCGAAGATATGGTTAATAAATCCATGAGGATGAAAGCAAAGGTGGAAGGATTTAATGAAATGTTAAATAGCAGGAAGAACAAATGGTCTACATTACAGACACAATTCCACTCACAAGAGCATGCTATAACAAAGGCTAAAGTTCAAGATGGGGGAGAGATTGAAAGGATAATACAGGCATATGAACCCATCAGGGGGATCATCAGCACACATATAGAAAATGACCCATCTGATGATGGAGAAGATGAAGAATGAGTAAGGATGCATGATGACATGTTCATATGCACAATATGACAAAGAAATGATCGAGTTCCACCAGATGGTTGCCAGCTGGCAACCTGTGCCACATTTGACATTCATTGACCAAGTCAAAGATTGTATGGACTGTTGATTTTGATGGTTAAATCCTGATCATTGGATTTTTGTAACCACCTTCTCTCTTTATCCTATAAAAGGGAGATCGAGTGCGCATTGTAACATTATTCAAAAATTAATTGAGATTAGATTGCTGAAAGCTCTCAAGACTAATTATCAAAGCTGATTGTAAATATACATGTATGTTGCATACTTAATGAAGAAGAAGATCTAGATTACATAAAATCGTATACTTTGAGTAATCTGTGGATGAATTCTTGTGTTGTACTTTGATTTGTTGCATCCCTTGGAGTGCAATTCTTGTTGTGCATGTTGTCTTCATTCCTTTCCATCAAAGTTTGCATCAACCATAATTAGTTGTGGAACATCCTGGTGAACCTATGGTTTGATTTCCTTTTCTTCATGACTGTATCTGGAATGTATATGGATCAATAGCTGAAGATTCGCTCATTTTAGTAAAGATTAGAAAGCATTTAACACAATTTGTTTAATTTCATTAAAATCACCATCACAATTGCAAATATATAGATAATCTCAAGCAAACATACATAAATATGCTAATACCTCGAAGGAAACTTAATATTCATAGCATATTTGAGCTAATTAGCATGTATAATTGAAGATATCATGCAAATAACTGCTTGTAAGCACATTATTTAGATAAATTCATAGTGTAGAAGTGAAAATTAATCAATAACAGTTGATGATCAGAAGAATTGATCAAACTTAGAAAATATCTTCATCATCTATTGAATACAATAGGATTAACCTTGTTTGTTAAAGATTTATAGAAAGCAGGTGGAAAACCAAATGTTCAGACATCAGTTCTCGGTAACAAAAACATAAGACCCCTTGAAAGGAAAACAACATGGCACATCAAACCACTGAGTGATATCAGTAGATTATGAAATAATCCACAGAGACTTGAGATCATGAATTCACCAAATTCATCGTATCTTTCAAGATGATAAAGGTTTGATTTGCAATTTTTTATCTATGTGTGTTTATGATTATCATCATAACCAATAGGACACATATCTACCCTATATATGCTTCCTAAATCTCTCTTCCCCTTTTTTTACCTTAAAATCAATTGCATACGATTGCTTTATGCAATTATTTTAAGGTGGGGGTATACTTTCCTACTTCACACTTTTACACACACCATGTTGTCGTTCACTCCTGGCAGTGTTGTCTCTAGTAGCATGTTGTATCTTGTGGTCCTAAGAAGATGCACTTGCTTGGCCTAACCATGCTTTTCAACTACTCTCTTTTGGCACTCTTTGTGAGTCACCTAACAATGCAGTTTGTTAGTCCCAGTGGTCCACAAGAGTTTGGTATGGTTCTTAACTCTCGTGGTATGCTATCCCTAGAGCCATACTTGGCATCCTTCTAGCTCTAGTAGTGTGCTATAAATGCCCCTTTTGCTTTGCTTTCTTTGGCTTTCTTGTGTGTGTTGTGTGTGTTTGTTTTAGATAGTGGTAGATTATGTGTTAGATTATATGATTTGCTAAATCGTGATGTTTGGGAAAATCATATCCAATCTAATCCTCTTAGTATGATTATATGTGTGTGTGTGTGGTTCAAACATTGCCTCTCATGGGCAAATCATATCCAATCTAACCCTCTTAGTATGATTATATGTGTGTGTGTGGTTCTAACATTTCCTCTCTGTTCAAAGAATCCTCTACATCCTCTACAACATCCCTTTTGGAGATATAATGTGTTATGTTATTTCCTTTCTACTTTAGCTTGTATATGCACATAATGTCATAAGCCTTCTAAAATGGGGGCTAAATGTAGCATCAAAAATTGTATACCCTTGCAATTTCACACTACATTTGGTGACCATTTTGGTGCTAGCCTCCTCTATGTTTTTTAGGATTATTTTCAGCCCCTTTTTCTTAATTTCTCAAAATTTTGTTTTATGGATTTGTGATTCTCCTTGCTTGAAGAAGATTCACAAGATTCTAGGGAATATTCACTCAGACACTAGTGCCTAGCGCGGACATCTGCACATCACACTAGCATCCTACGAATGTAAAATAATCAATGAACTATTCTAGGACATGTTGAATTATCCTCAGGTAAGTGCACAAAGATGAGGGACCAAAATGGGGTCTTAAGATGCCACTTTTTTTTGAAATCAGGAAACATTGATGTTGGATGAGAAATTGAAGACTACACTCAAAATTTGATGATGGAACAAAAAAAAGAGTTGTAGTGCTCCGAATCTAGTTTCTAAACTACTAATCTTTTTCCAAAAATGGTTGAGATTAAGGGGTTCAAAAAGAGGGAGTGCACAAATTGGTCCTGTTTTTCTCAAAAAAACATAACATAGCATCTGGTGTGCTCCCCCTAAAATGTAAACTTTTTTTTAGTATTTCAATAATCGCTCTAGTGAGAAATTAGCTAACACCATGTAGTTTATCCTTGATTTTTCTGATAATTTTTTAATGAATAATTGATTTTTTAGTAATTTTTAAAGTGGACACATCCTGAAAAATAGAAATTTGAGCGTGCTTCCCCCCTAAAATGTGTGAAAACTAATTGAAAATCATTTTTTTTAATACATGTAGAATGGAGTCTAGTTTCTAAAAATGTAACTTATTTCAAATTTTGATGAATGGTTAAAAAAAGTCAAAAATACTAGACACTATTTTTTGACAAAAAATGGACACACTAACAAAAGAAATTCAAGATGAAACACTAAACATACTCAAATGTGAAAAACATTATATGGTTAGATAGCTAATAGAGAGCTTAAGATTATGGTGGTATTTTTTTAAGTTTTCATTGAAAAAAGTGCCATCCTGATGGGGAGCACACTCCAAATTATCTCTAGATTTTGCTAAAAACTAATAAAAACACATCAAAGAAAGTTGAGCATAACACGAGTGCATTATAATGTGCTCACATTATGTGAAATCAATAACATGAGCATGTTATGTTGACCATAACTGACAATACACATGCCAATTGCATTTGCTTGAAAGTTTCTAAAGCCTTTTCAACAAATCCAATTTTTGCATATCTTGCAATCATTGGATTCCATTATAGAACATCTCTTTGAGTTGTCACATCATACAATTGACATGCCTTGTCTATGCTTCCACACTTTACTTACATGTCTACAAGGGTAGCTGCACTTCCTATCGTCTCTCTCACTCTCTACTTCCCTCCCCTCTCTACGTCCTACCCTCTCTCCGAATCTCTACTTCCCTCCCCTCTCTACCTCCTACCTTCTCTCTCACTCTCTTCTTCCCTCCCCTCTCTACCTTCTACCCTCTCTCTCACTCTCTACTTCCCTCACCTATCTACCTCCTACCCTCTTTCTGAGTCTTTGCTTCCCTCGCCTCTCTGCCTCCTACCTTCTCTCTCACTCTCTTCTCCCCCCACTCTCTACCTCTTACCCTCTCTCTCACTTTCTACTTCCCTCCCCTATCTACCTCCTAGGTCCTCTCTCTCAGTCTCTGCTTCCCTCCCCTGTCTACCTCCTACCCTCTCTCTCTTCTTCCTTCCCCTGTCTACCTCCTATGGTCCTCTCCCACTCTCCTTCCCTCCTATCTCTACCTCCTATCCTCTCTCTCACTCTCTACTTCCCTCCCCTCTCTACCTCTCCTCGTCATTCTTCCCATCCAATGAAATTTCATAAATTATCTTGTTTCCATTTCATCATCCCAATTTATATCCTCGTCCCTCTTTGCATGTCCTAGTTTTCTTGTTTCCATATTCTTTATCAACATGTGAGAGGAGAGGGAGGAAGAAGGAGAGAGGATGGAGATGGATGGGAGAGATAGGGTAATAAGGAGAGAGAGAGAGAGAGAGATAGATAGAGAGAGAGAGAGAGAGTCTTAGTTTTCTTGTTTTGGAGAGAGAGAGAGGGTTGGTTGGGTTTATGAGTTTAGGGTTGCTTAAGTTTAGGGTTTAGTGGAATTATTTAGGGTTTAGGGGTTTAGGGTTGCTTGGGTTTATGGTTTAGGGGTTAGATTTTAGGGGTATTATTTAGGGTTTAGGGGTTTTGGGGGAGAGAGAGGTTTAGGGGTTAGGGGTTAGGCTTAAAGGGGAATTATTTTATAATTTCCCTCCAATCCTCCTAATCCTAATGCATTAGTCCACCCATCTCCTAATCCTTCAATCCCTATCATCCATCCACCATATAACTCACTATCTAATCCACCATCAAACATTCTAAGCTCTAATCCATCAACCCATGAACGCTTGAAAAAATTTCTCCAAAGAGTCTTTACAAAATCCAAAAATAAAAGCAAAGATATGGAGCCATCCAAATCCACTGATCCAATTTCATCCCCCTCTAACACTCCCAATCCTAATCCATTTGGGCCTCCTATATCCATTCACTCGATCCTAATCCTAACCCCACAACATCTTCCATCATTATCCATCAACTATATGCATATCCTAGTCCATCAACCCATGAATCCATGAAGGATGTGACCCAAGGACTATTAGCAAGGAATCTAAGAACATCATGTACTCAAATTCCTATCCTTTAGCCTAACAAATAACCTCCTAATAACATGTATACCACTCCAACACCATCATCCACTCCTATGTGTATCCATTTCATTGAAGAGTCTCCTACCATAAATCCAAGTCAAACCCCATCATGTAGCCATGTTGTCAAACATCCAAAGATTATTGATCTTGGATCCAAGAACCCATCACATCCATCTAAGAAACCCAATAGCTATACATTAAGAGCCTAGTCCAAAGAATGTGGAAACAACAACCACCCATCCTAATCAAAATCCAAACATCCCATCTAATCCCATCTTAGTTCCCTTACCATCTCATGGTCAACCCCTCTATACATCGATCCCATCATTAATCTTCCAACATCTCCTAGTGAACCCCCATTACCACCTCTTACTCCCCAATTCAATGAATATCAATGCATCCCCACTTACCCTATCCATATCTAATATCATGCTATCCATGTTTATCCTCCCTGTGATCAAGATATTATCTATGATCAAGATCTTATCCATGAGCAAGTAACCCAGATCACTCCTTATGCACCTATTCATGATGATTTGTATGCACATGACACAACAATATTTCAAAATTTCCTAATTGTCCTTTGTTAGCACATGATGGTGGTTACCTTGATCTACTATATACCTTTCAATACCCTAAATTACAAAGATTAGTCTAATGATTTTTGTGACAGTCCTAGGTATGTCTCTAAATATTCATGTTTCCAAGATAGCTCTAGCTAATGTCCACTTGTTTCCAACTTCTTAAATGTACAAGAAACAATTCTAAGCATTATATTCATCATAAATAAGTCACTTTTAGTCAATAGAAGCCAAAATACATCCATTTGCAATCATGGATTAGTTAAGGACAACTAGGTGGTAAATTTGTTGCCATTAGCAACTTCACAAATTTGGTGTCATATCTTGTCCTCCTTAGTTTTCTCCATGGATCTCAATCATGGTCTTCATGATTTGTATAATTCATCATGTCATAGTGGCTTCATCGTTCCATAATTATCTAATCACAATAACCATAGATGGCTATCCCTAGGACTACTTTGTGAATTGCACACTATGTATTTCAACAATTTAGATTTCCTTCATGTGTGTTTCAATAGTTTGCAGTGTTAGGACAGTCGTATGTGAAACATATTGAACATAATTAAACTCCATCACACCACCTCAAATGAAATCAAATGAAATCCAAATTTCATGAATATGACTATCCTTTTGAATAAATCAGTTATGGCATGACAATCCTTTATGAGCACTTGGTCAATCTTTTTCAAACTTTCACCTTTTGTCTGTATTGAAAAATCTCTAAAATATGGCAGTCACTAGTTGAAAATTCCCATCATCCCCATCACAAAATCCTCTCATCCCCATAAAAATATCTCATTCCTATCACTATCCTTGCACATACATCACCTAGGTCACTGAGGTAGGTCTGAGTTTAGAAGAAAATGTTATCATGTGCATAGTAGGCAACCATCAAATGAGAGATTTATTATATCCTTATTGGTCCATACTCATTACCCTTACTTATGTGTGTGCTTCACAACTCATTGGTAGCCTTTCCAATCCATTAGAATATGGATGGTTATGAAGATGTCCATTTTCACCTATTATGGAAGAGATATACATAATTGTCCCATCATTCTTAGTGATTTTGGTATGACAACCCTTTCCCTTACCTTCTAGTTGCCTTCATGATAATCATTCTACACAATTTAACATCTTGTGAGACATGTTGGCTAATTCCCTGATGCTAAATAGGCTCACCTTGGATAAATGTCTCATGGCAATCGTGAGGGTTAATGAAAGTCATCTAGGGACTGCCCTATGGTTGTTGGTAATTCTTTATTGTAACATGATAACATGATCACATAAATAACTACCAAGTGTAATGATTATGAATTGCATCTTGATGATAGCATGTGTGAGTCTTAATCACATCATAATAGTCTATTAAACACTTAATACAATCCCCATCTTCATTTTGTAATAGGATTGGAGGTTTATATGATGACATTCATAGCAGATTTGTTGACAGTCTCATGAGCCTTGTATAGTGGTTCTCATTTTAGAGCTTAGACAAATACTTTAATAGCATGCAATACATTTAGTCCTCATAATGATTATGATGCAAAGCAGGGGTATAAAATGATCAAACACAATCAAACAACCACTCACAAGAACCCTTAGTCATTATCTATTGGCTTTCCTTCTCAAACTGCCATTGATCCTTGTAGCCTTTCAAAAAGGCCTTTTTTGACATAACTTTTGGAGCAGACCTGACATTCAAAAGAGTGAGACCAATTTGAGATACCTTTTTGGCCACTACAACATATATCACCATTCAACGCACCCCAACTAACTTTTGAAACAACTTTGCAAATTGGTTCATTACATAGAAAAGTTGTCATTGACAACATTAACAACAAATAGCAACTTTTACATCTTTTAACCAATTGACTCCAAACTTTCCACAATGACTCCAAATGATCATCCATGGCCCAAAATGACCTTATTCACATGAAACAACACAAAATAAGACAAAACCCAAAGTTTGAACATTTTGACCAAGAGGGTGCTCCTGCACCAGATTATCCTTACTAAGACAACATCTTGATGACCTCCCAGATCCACATTCCTCTTTTATTCATAATCATATTCTTCACAATTAGGGTTTAATTAATTACACATGCCCCATTTGAAACTACTCACAAAGGGATTCATTCAAGTCATGATTTTTGTCTTCACACGTCTTCCTCTAGACTTTGGGACAATGGTTATAACTTTTTTCATGGGTCAAGAAAATGAACTACAAAATGATTTTTTAGAAGTTACAAACCTTATGCATGTCTAGGACAACCTAGGCATCATAAAAATGACTTTTTATCAAACCTACAACAACCATGAACATGAAGAACAAGTTGCTGATTTGGTTGAGAAAATGGGTATAAATCAAGCTAGTCTTTCACCACAAGGGGAGGTGCATGATATTTGTGCATTTGGATGAGTTAAAAAGTGTTTTAGATACCTCCATGATATTTCCCTAGCCTAGGAAATGCTCACACATGAACATAAGCAAGAACTAGGGGAGTTTTCTCATGATCTTGATGTTGTCAATTCAAGGAATTTGAGTGCTTTTTGGGACATTTTTTTGGTCTATCATATCTGTGTTGGCAAGAGACACTATATGGATTCATGGTTGTTGTCATTGATGGCAACAAAGGTCATCCCACATATCCGCAAGTCATAATGTGTCTCTACCGGAAGTCAGAATAAAGAATGTTGTGGTCCGGTGAAGAAGAACAGAGCATGTGGCAAGGTCCGACAGATTGGTCCGGATCTCTCAGAGGAAGTGTCTTGGTGCAGTGCGGATTTGGGGAAGTCAAGAGGACTACCTTGAGTGGTATATTCCAAGGATTTAGCCTCCGGTGATGGACAAGGAAAAAGATATGATTGGTTGTGTACCGGATTCCTGAGAGACAATGATAACAGAGGAAGAACTGACTGGCAGAGTATCAGACTACTTTCCGGATGGGTTACTGTTGATGATAGAGGTTGTGAAGGCATGAATCATGTTTGGCCGACATGATTAATGATATCTACAAGTATATGCTTGATCCGCATTGCTTGGTGAGGAAGGATTCAGTCGACAGAATGAGAGTTTATAAGAAACTAGACTGTTCCGGATGCCGACTAGAAAGGTGATGAAATAACTTGTGCGGATATATATAGAGGATGGATTTAGTTGTGAAGTGTGGTGTTGTTGTGAAGATATATGTGAATAAGTCCAGATAAGAGCAGAGGTAGCAAAAAGGATCCGGTATGTGAAAGATAGCAGAATAAAGAACAGAGGAAAGATGAAGTGCAGCAGATCAGTGTACTGAGCCTAACCGGAACTAAACTTCAGCATATGCAGATGCTTCCAATCAGTTCAAGACTGTGATTCTCATCACTTTGTAGACAGTGTGTCTTCTTGTAGGCAGTGGGCCTCTTGTGAGCAGTGTGCTCGGGCAGTGAGCCCTAATTGGCAAGTGCCATTTTTGTAATTTCCTATTCTTCTAACAGAGAATAATTTTGGGTTAATCACCCCGTGGTTTTCTCCCTTAACAGGGTTTCCACGTCAAAAATACTGTGTCATGTGTTTCTTATTTCATGGTTAATGTTTTTGTGTTTGATTTTATGCTGCATCAATTAAAAGGAAAGTTCAATAAGGGAAATAATTAGGATAACTGATTCACCCCCCCCTCTCAGTTATCAACAATTGGTATCAGAGCTAAGTTCCTCCTAATAGAGCCTAACAGCTTGAGGAAGATCTGGGATTTCAAATGGATGCATATGGTTTAAGGGAGCAACTCAAGACTGCTCTTGAGGATCTTGAACAGTCAAATTCTGAAGTCAGTGAATTAAAGGAAAGACTCAGACAAGCTGATGAATTCATGAGAGAATTAAAAGACAAATTAAGTCTCTCTATGAAAAAGAGAAAGGAGCTGCTTCAACAGTTGGCAAGACAAAGTGAAGAAAGCAATACAAATGAAGAATTGACTGAGCAAACCAAGTTATGTGAAAAGTTATCAAAAGAAGTCATTATGTTGAGACATGAAATGGAATCAGGAACTATAAAGTTTACTCAAGAGATTGAAGAAAAAAGAAAGGCTGAAGACAATCTAAGACAATCTCTTAAAGAAAAATCAGAAGAATGCCACCAGATGGACAGGATTATCAGACATCTTGAATCTGATCTTGAAGATGCCAAAGATAATGAAGGAAAACTTGAGGATCAAATTGCCTCTCTCAAAAGAGACCTTCAAACAGCAAATGAATATAAAGAGAAATTCAAGATAAGTTCTGCTCAACTTGAAGTTCTTCTTGGAAGTCAAAAGAGGACAGATGACAAGTATGGTTTGGGATATGAGAAAGGAGAAAGCTCCGGATCCGGTCAGAAGAATCTTGGATCAGAAAATCCAAGAAGCAGGCCTAGAAGACCTCCGGTAAGACAGCCAAATGCTCAAAGATATCCATCCTTCAATGGATACTGCCACAGCTGCAACCACTTTGGTCACAAAGCTAATCAGTGCAGAATGAGAATGAATCAGATTAATTCATCCTTCTCCGGACAGTGCTTCAACTGCAAAAGGTATGGACACAAATCCCATGAATGCAGAAGTATGCAAGCAAACAAATCATTCAAAGGTAGATGCTTCACATGCAATAGAGTAGGTCATATGGCTAATCAATGCAGATCAAGAGGATATCAGTCAAATATGCAAAGAAATGTTATTTGCCAAATCTGCAATAGGTCCGGTCATAATGCTAAAGTTTGCAGAAACAAGAATCAGGACAAAAAAGGTCCGGTGTATAATCAGAATCAAGACAAGGGTAAACAAAAGATGAATGCGGATGAGGTTAGGAATCAGATGAGCAAGATTTGGGTGAAGAAAAGTTCAGAGAATGTAGAGGTTGGATCCGCACCAGACTCTGGTGCTGATATTTCTTCCGGAAATTAAAAAGTGAGCTCAGGCTCAGGGGGAGACTCAAAGAAAATCTTGTTCTCCCAGCCAAACAAGTGGTGCCGGATGTGGCACAAGATGCGGATCAAAGGGTTTGTAGATATGAGTCTTGAGATACTTCAGTCAAGTTTTCAGAGGTCCGCATGGAGTTATGAAGAAGCTGTGATCGATCAAATAAGACCTGTTCAGGGAGATGCTCCGGTATGATAAAGGATTACAAAAAGGTCCGGAAAGATCCGGAAATGCACTATCTTGTTCTGCGGATTGGACAGAGTGTTTGGGATGTTCTTGTAATATGTTACCTCGATTTATTCATGATTGAAAGATCCGGATGATATCCACAGATCAGGACTAATCCGGGATACTCCAAACTATCCAGACAAGGCAAACCGGAATGATGTAGGTGAAGCATTTATTGCAGACAGATATTAGGGTTCACGGAGCAATTTAAGGGATTTCTCAAAGGTCATTTGCTCATTCTGCACTCGAGAAGAAGCGAAAAGTGGAGCTCTGCAACAAGGTTCATCAAGCACACCAAGGATCTCCTGCCGAAGTTATTGCATAAAGAAATCAATCCAACCACTCCGTGCAAACCGAAGGCGCATAAGGTATTCCCCGTTTTTCATTACCTCACTGCAAATCTTTGAAGAATGGCTACTCCAAACATAGTTAAGATCTCTGATAGACCTCGCCCCTCATTTAAGAAACATCCCTACAAATCATTGGAGGTAGATCCACTAGGAGCCTTCTCTAGTGTTCCTCACGGAGTTTTACACACTGAAGACATTAGGGTTTACATACATGCAAGCATTGATGAATTTGGGGAATTCAAATTAAGAGACCTCTATCACAAGCAGCTGATAGACAATGCTTTTTGAGCTTAAACCAGAGTATAAGGATATCCAGAAGAAACAATTTGAGCAATTTATTCATTTCCCCTGCTTTGAAGAAGATGAATGGGTCCGGTATGTACTGAGCAGGATGCATGACAACTTTCTATGGCTAGATAGACCCTGCAAGATCACAAAAGAGGCAATTAGAGAAGTAATTGGTCTATACTCTTCCGGAGGGGTACCTATCCTCAAATCTGTCAAGAACAACATTGTAACTGAGGCCACCGGATCAAAATTTGACAAGAGGGCAATGACCATTGAAGATATTTCGGATCCGGATATCAAATATGCATCAATGATAATAGGATACAAGATCTATCACTCCAGCAGGGAGAATTCTGTATCCGAAACTGCAATATACACTGCCTATGAAATGCTAAGAAAGAATGCAGAATATGATCTTTGTGAACTACTGCTAAGCCAATTAATGGAAAATATACAGAAAATCAAGAAGGATAAGAAGAATTCCTTTAAGTATGGTACTCTTATTGTATGTCTATTCTTCTACTTCATGAATGAGCTACCCGGAACAAGTGGATGGGTATGGCAGAATGACAAACCTGTTGCAGTCCAGATAAGAGACTATTTGCATGGACTTGGGGATGCAAAAGCGAGAAATACAGCTCTATGGGGATACTTCAAAAACTTTCAGAGCATGATGCAAGCAAGAGAGAGAATTCCCCAGTCTCTTGTTGAAAAATACAAAGACTCAGTGTGCTTCATGGTTGACATTGATCAGTGCCTAATGGAGGCAGTAGAGCCAAGGACTGTCTAGATCATGCCCATGGGGTATGAAGTGGATGAACAGATAGTGGAGCTGCATGTTCAACACATGCTAAGTCAGCCCAAAGATCCTAAGGCAGAAAGGTTTGGAACCTTTGAGGAGCTGAGTGTAAAAATACATGTAGAACTCAGGGAACCTGAGATCAAAAGAAAGGTAAGAAAAGAAGTAGAGCACATTGCTCAAGGCCTAGGTATCTCAAAGGAGGCACTTGATGCCAGCCGGGAAAAGAGGAGGAAGGCCGAGGAAGAAGAGAAAAGTAAAGAAAGTGCTCCAGTTGAAGCTCCCACCTGGACCAGATCATCAAAGAGATCTGCACCTCCCTCAACCAAAAGTTCAAAACCGGAAGTCCAGGCATCCGGTAAGAGATCCAAGACAAAAGCCACAAGGGCTTATGGAAGCCAAAAGGATGAAGAGGAAACAGAGTCAGATGAGGGAATAAAAGAAATAAAGAAACAGAAAAAGAAAGGATCCGGTAAGCCCTCCACAGGCCAAGACAAGGATGAAATGGCAGAGGTAACTGTTGAAAAGCCCACTCTGTCACTAGAGAGCATAATCAAGTCGGTCACGGTGGATGGAAACCTTCAACCAATGACTGAATCATATGATGACTTCAGTGAGGCCGACCAAAAGACTCTGCAGGAGGCCACAGTAAAATATCTTAACATATATAATAAGGCTTTCATTGAAATAATATCTCTTATTCCTAAAAGCCTAGAAAAGGAAATGGAAGTAAGAAAGAATAATGCTCATGCTAAAGATCTTGAGATCCGGGAGCAGATAGCTATTCAGCTATATCCTCAAATTGATCCCAAGACAATGAACATTATCTTCAAGGACTGCAAAGATGAGTTTAGAAGCAAAGCCAGGATGAATCAACTCATGCTTGGCGAGACTGACAAAGTGGCCCAAGAAACAGAAGAGATCCTCCAGAAGGCCTTCAAAAGGTTCAATCTTCCGGTTGTAGAGGATTTAGGTACAGAAACAGCTGAGGACTTGGGACCCTCTGCTCTAGAAGAAGTGGCCCATGAACAAACTAGCATCTCTCCTCCGGTTTCCCCTACAGTCTCCGGATCCAAAGAAGAAGAGCAATTACAGGAGAAGGAAGCAGTAGTGAAAGACAAAGAGGTTGACAGTTCTAAGACTGCAGAAGAAAAGAAACATCTATCTCCGGCAAGAGACACTGCACAAACTGTTCAACAATTTTTGAGCAAAGAAACTCTAGAGATTGATGAACCGGAGCTTCTAAAAGGCCCATTTGATTTTGACTCTCTCTCTCCGGTACAAACAATGAAGATAGCTTCATTTGCAAATGCCAAGGCAAATGAAAAGCTCCTGAAGTCTCATATGGAAGACTGTGAGTTGATAGAAGCTGCTTCCGGAGTACTTGTAAAAATCATGCCATCAATCCAGATAGATCCGACAGCCTCCTCTTCCGGTAATCTAAAAACATTAGTCAGCAGTGTTGATACACATTTTGATTCTCTAGAAAAATCAGCTGAAGAAAAGGTCCGGAAGGAATTTTTGGATAAGAGATTTTCAGAAATATTAGAATTAATCTCTAAAGATAGGAAGATTGTAAGCATTGGAATAAAGAGCTTAGAGAATGCTCTTAAGGATGGCGGTGACATCTATAAATTTTGTATATCCTGGTCAAAGGCAACAGCAGCATTTGACAAGAAAATAAAAGAGGAACAGGATAAGCTACAAAGCTTATCTCAAAGTTTTGATCCTCTCTCTTCCTCTATAATAAATCAAGAATGTCAGACCATTGCAGTCTTGAATGAAATAAAAAATCTTGAGAAGGAAAGGAAGAACATCACTAACCGGATGGGAGAACTTAGAAGGATTATAATCCCTAAGTTGGAAACTATGCATGAGGCCATCAGTGATGCTAAGACCACCGCCCAAACAAAAGATCCGACAGATCTCAAGCGGGCAGAAGCGTTTGCATTTTTGTTAAGTGGTCACATTTCAATTTTGGACAGAATGAAGCAAAGTTGGGCTACAGAAATGATTCAATTGCAGACATCCTTTGCAGACATTCTTCAGTATATGTGAGTATGTAAATATGCGGCTATGTATAGAAAATTTTTGAAAATTTTGGTGTGCGGACCCCACCCTTTGCCATTGATGTCAAAGGGGGAGTGAGGAGCAGTGAAAAATGAGGAATCCAACTAAGGGGGAGTTCTGGAAATTGTATATAAAGACAGAGCATCAGCAAAGGGGGAGCATAGTGAAAACACTTAGTCATTTTTCACTAAGTGTTGCCATCAATGCCAAAGGGGGAGATTGTTGGCAAGAGACACTATATGGATTCATGGTTGTTGTCATTGATGGCAACAAAGGTCATCCCACATATCCGCAAGTCATAATGTGTCTCTACCGGAAGTCAGAATAAAGAATGTTGTGGTCCGGTGAAGAAGAACAGAGCATGTGGCAAGGTCCGACAGATTGGTCCGGATCTCTCAGAGGAAGTGTCTTGGTGCAGTGCGGATTTGGGGAAGTCAAGAGGACTACCTTGAGTGGTATATTCCAAGGATTTAGCCTCCGGTGATGGACAAGGAAAAAGATATGATTGGTTGTGTACCGGATTCCTGAGAGACAATGATAACAGAGGAAGAACTGACTGGCAGAGTATCAGACTGCTTTCCGGATGGGTTACTGTTGATGACAGAGGTTGTGAAGGCATGAATCATGTTTGGCCGACATGATTAATGATATCTACAAGTATATGCTTGATCCGCATTGCTTGGTGAGGAAGGATTCAGTCGACAGAATGAGAGTTTATAAGAAACTAGACTGTTCCGGATGCCGACTAGAAAGGTGATGAAATAACTTGTGTGGATATATATAGAGGATGGATTTAGTTGTGAAGTGTGGTGTTGTTGTGAAGATATATGCGAATAAGTCCAGATAAGAGCAGAGGTAGCAAAAAGGATCCGGTATGTGAAAGATAGCAGAATAAAGAACAGAGGAAAGATGAAGTGCAGCAGATCAGTGTACTGAGCCTAACCGGAACTAAACTCTAGCATATGCAGATGCTTCCAATCAGTTCAAGACTGTGATTCTCATCACTTTGTAGACAGTGTGTCTTCTTGTAGGCAGTGGGCCTCTTGTGAGCAGTGTGCTCGGGCAGTGAGCCCTAATTGGCAAGTGCCATTTTTGTAATTTCCTATTCTTCTAACAGAGAATAATTTTGGGTTAATCACCCCGTGGTTTTCTCCCTTAACAGGGTTTCCACGTCAAAAATACTGTGTCATGTGTTTCTTATTTCATGGTTAATGTTTTTGTGTTTGATTTTATGCTGCATCAATTAAAAGGAAAGTTCAATAAGGGAAATAATTAGGATAACTGATTCACCCCCCCTCTTAGTTATCAACAATCTGTTGGTAATTATTTATGTCTAGGGTTTTAAACTTGAATGTTTGCTAATTTTCTCCTTCAAACCCTAAAATTTTTGAGTTGCAGGATCTTGTTCTGTTGCTGAAATCTCCATCGGCCCCTGAAAAATGATAAAAATGAGTCGTATGCATTCCTGAATGCATACCTAGCTACGGTTTCCTGTGTCTAAATGTTTCTAGAAGTGGCTGGGAGGGTCTCAATGTGCCAGTGCCGCGTGATTCACCAAGTATTTTGCCCCAGTTTAAGTCTGCGCCGTTGCTTATGCTTCCCGCGGAGCGTGCCATGTGTCTGCAGCAGAGGCGGCCCCTTAAAGTTTCAAGAATTGCTGCGGAAGGTGCCACGTGTCAGCTTCCACCGAAGTTTCAGTAAGTTTCTAAATGTTTCAAAGTGCCGCGGAAGGTGCCACGTGGAGGCACCCAAAAGACCCTAAAAGTTTCACAGTCTCCGCCAAAGGGTTCGAAGATCCTTAATGTTTCTCAAACTAATGCGGAGCTTGCCATGTGTCGATGTCTGCTTGAGTTTCTAAAAGTTTCTAAGTTGCAGTGGATCCTGCCAAGTGTCAGTCTCCGTGGGAGTCCCAAGTGTTTCCTTTGTGTTTCATGTTGCTCGCTGCGGAAGCTGACACGTGTCAGCTTCCATGTTAGTTCCTATTTGTTTCATTGCTTGGCACAAACGAGGCGGGTCCCAGTTAATAGTTGTTGCCGCGGATGGTGCCAAGTGGCAACTTCCGCCTGAGTTTCAAGGAGCCCCTCTTCTCTAATGTTTCTACAAGTGTGGAAGGTGCCAAGTGTCAAACTATGGGGGCATTCTTTATTTGTTTCAACAGGCGCGCGGAATGTGCCATCTGTCCCTTATGCTTCCTGCGGAGCGTGACACATGTCAGCTTCCGCAGGACTTTTCTTTATGTTGCATTGTTAAACGAAACAGACGAGGTGGGCCCCAGCATATGTATCTAATGTGTCAGAAGGTGATGCATGGCAGAGGGTCCCAGAACTTAGGGACTATTTCTCATAATAGTTTCTATGTGTTTCAAGGTTAATGCGGAGCCCGCCAAGTGTCGGCTCCCATGGAGTTTCGTAAGACCCTTTTGTGTCCCTCGATAGCAATGCGGAACCTACCACGTGTTGGTTTCCACTTGTGTTTCAAAGAGAGTCCCTAGCGTTCCAAGGATGCCACGGAGCTTGCCACGTGGCGGCTTCTGTGCATGTTTCCGGCAGAGCACTCTCGGCAGGGAAGATAAAGAAAAAAGGAGTCAGCAGTAGAAACTTGAGGTGTCTACATGGCACAGTATTATTGGCGCCGGTCTTGCAGTGTGATTTAATCCATGAACCTCGGTGAGAAGAAAGGTTTTAACAGCTACATTTAAACGATGAGTTTCTTCAGTCCCTGCATTTGCATCTTGGTGGGAGAGGCTTGCAAGGCACACAACTGCTGCATCTCGATGCTGCGAACTGGTATGCCATTAATGGTGAAATTGCACAGAGGTATGGGTCGAAAGGACACGCTAGCTACTCGATTTAGATAGAAAATCATGACAAGGCGATGCAGGTCAAGATCTCACCTGCCCCTTCCTTCCTGTCAGTGCGGCTGCATTGAATGTTTCTGGCACCCCCTGGCGATGCACTACACCTGGTAATGTCTTGGGGACTGCCATGTGATTAATGAGGGAGTACATCATCCTGCTTTATAAGCAGATGATGCTATCAATTAAAGGTTGTTGAAAGTTGGACATTTTCTGGCTCTGTAATACAATACAACTGACCTGGTTGCTCCATGCAGTGGATTTTGTGAGTCTATGAGTCTCATGTCTTATGTTTTGTGCATAAATTCATTGGTTTCATGCTGATTTAGATGAGTAATGCTATATTGCATGTGTTTTGTTGTCTGTCTCCTATATTGAATATGCTTTCCTTTTGAATCTGGATATCTAAGGGGTGTCTTGGGTTCTACGATATAGGTTTACTATATTGAATGCTTGATCTCTTAACTTCTGTTCAAGGGATAGATTAAACTGTTTTCAGGTTAAGTATTGAGGAAAGTATATTGCAGTAAGGATATCATAAGTAGAGATGTATAAAAACTCTGTTCTGGGATATATTTGTAAGGCAAATATGATGAAATCCCATTGAAATCTAGTCTTGTTATGTTTATGCTGAACATTTGCATGTGTATGTCTACTAACTCCAAGCCTTGGATAGGCACCAATCTAGCTCTGTGTTGAGGTTATACACCAGGTCCAGCTCTGCATCCAAACACAACATCAAAATCAAACTCCAAAACAACCATTAGGACAGTAGAATTAGTTTTAGGATCCCAAGTCCTCTGTCTACAACTAAAAATAGGCCCAAAGCTAGCCCCTTTGCTCTTATCTTGTAGTTCTAGTCTACTTACAGGAGGACTTATCTGCTTCATGTCAGCATCCCAGCCTTTGTATGCATATTCTCGTGGGTGTTGAATAGGGAATACCCCCTAGGTTTTGCAGAGCCTGAAGAAGAAGAGGAGATAAAAATAGAGTCTATCTCCTACACTGTTGGCCCCTGGCCCAGAGATCCTGTTGATCACTGATGGCTACCTTGTAGGGAAATCTGGGAATGAATATCCAGTCAGGGAAAAAACCAACAGAAATTGGCGACTCTACTGGGGAGCTTGTGAAAGAACCCTGATTTTTAAAAGAAAATAGTTCCTAGTTATAGGTGGCGACTCCGAACAATCTCCCAAACTGGTAAAATAACAATTTGTAATTAAGGGAGAAGATCCCTGCGTAATCCTCTATTAGAAGAGTTACCTAAAAAGATGATGTATAGGAAAAAGGGAACTGTCTCAGTCAGTCAGGAGGGTTCTCCTAGAAATGATGAGGCCCAAAATAACCCTAAACCATCAGGACAGCATGTGCCTTATTTTTCAAACACTGAGGCTGAAATCTAGAATGTGTATGAAAGACAGCAAGGTAATGGTTTGAGAATAAGGTCAGAAGTGTTCCAAGAATGCCCTTTCTTGGATCCCAGTGATAGATTTGAGGAGACTAAATCCCCAAGAGATTTTGAAGATGATCAGAATATAATGAAACCGTCCTCTTCTATGCCTAGAGAGGAACAATTAGCTGAAGAAATCAAAAGTTTAAGAGCAGAAGTAGAATATCTGCAAGCCATGAAAATCAGAGATGACATGAGACAGAAAGTGCAAGCTCTGATAACTACTCAGAATGATTCAATTCCTACCCTCCAAAATGCAAATATGCAAAGAAACCAGTGCAGAAATGAGGTACAATATCATCAGAATAATGATCAAAGATAGAATGTAAATGATGCAAGAGCTCCATTAAATAATGTAAGAAATCAGAATGCCAATAGAAATGTTAATGCAAATCAGTTTGGTAGACAACCTATGCAGCTAGATAGATTTAGACAACTTGTTTTTGATGGTATCCCTAGTTATCCTAACCCCATTGACAAGCATGTAAGGCTTCAAGTGCCAAAATTTTTAGGAAACAACACTGTGTCAAGGGAGGATCATTTAAAGGCTTTTCAAAATGTCATGGACAACTTTGAGGTTGAACATGAGGATGTCTTTATGAAGTCATTCATGCAATCTTTGGTTGATGAAGCTAGAGAATGGTACAAAAATCTGCCTGATTGGAGCATTTCATCATGGGATGATTTCAAAAGGATGTTTAAGGAGCAATATGGTGACAAAACTGACCCTAGCTTTTTTGTAAATGAGTTCACTAGTATCACTAAAGGGTCAAATGAGCAGGTTGCAGATTTTAATGCAAGATTTACTAGTGTTGAACAAATTGCCACATCACATGAGGCCAAATGAACCAATGTGCATAATATTATATATTAATGCTTTTGATGCCAAAACAACATATGGGTTAAGAGATAAGGGTCCTGCTACTCTCATGGATGCTTTCAAGATAGCAATAAATATTGAGAATAACAGGAAAGCATCAGGCAAGACAAATAGAAGGGATGATGTGAAAATTCTGCAGAATCCAAAGAAACCTCAAAACACTCAAGGTAGTACATCTGCCCCTGAAGATAAAATAGAGAAATTGGCAAATGTTGTTAAGGATCTAAGCTATAGACTGGCTAGGAATGAAAAGGGAATAGGTCCTAATAGGCAAGCTTATCAAAGACAGGAAAAGAGACCATCATTGCATGATATGCCATATAATACCAATTGGCATAATGGTAGGCCTGTATTGCCACATAACAACACAAATCAAAGAGCTCAACATACCAAGGAAACTCCTAATCCTTTGAAGAAGACTGTAAATATTGCTGATGATACTCCATGGTGCATAATCTGTCAAATGCCACATTCGCAGTCCCAATGCATGATTGCTCAGTCTTTGTATGATAATGCTGTGTCCTGTAATGAATGCAATGAGCTACATTATGTACAGGATGATGATGTTAATATGCTATCCATAAGTAGGGAGCATCCTTCTCATGATGCAGATGAGAGTACAGATAATGAGATTTAGGCCTGTCAGTAGGTTTTCTATGATGAAGATAATGAAGATAGCTATGCATTTGCTCAAAATTCACACAGTTTTTTGAGTAACTTGCAGAGACCTTCTGATGAAGAGATTAGGGCTCTCACAGCTGCAGTAGTGGCCCAGGTCAAGAGCAACTATAACCTCAGAGGCAAAGCTCAAGTAAGTAACTCACACCAACCAGAGAGTACTTTCACAAGTCAGCCAATGCATAGTCATAAAGGGGTTGAACTGCAAAAGAAACAGTGGGGCAACAACAAGCAAAATTTTAAGTAGAAAAGAGGTCATGATTCTCAAAGACCAGAAAATAGAATTCCCCATGTTGAAGATCAAAACAAGAGTTCCCAAATCAGGAATCATTATCAAGGGACTATGAAGATAAAAGCTGGATCATCTCAGGATAAAAATAAAGCCACAACACAAGCTACAACTATGGTACAAGATTATGCTCCCTTTGATATAGCTCAAGTCCTCTCTCAAGTAAAGGTTTCTGTCCCATTGATGGAACTTATGAAGGTTGAAGAAATCAAGAATAGGACAGTATCCCTAATTTCTGGAGTGCCTTGTCAGGCTAAGCAAAATGATGAAGCCCAAGGTAAGAAGCAGGCCTTGTGCAATGAAGAGGATGAGGTCCCTGAAGTATATCTGGGGGTGACCATGACTAAATGTCCTTCACAAGTGGAACCATTCTATGTCTCCCTTGTTATCAATGGGAAAATAATCAAGAATTGTATGCTTGACTTAGGAGCATCAACAAACATCATGTCTCTAGCCATTATGCAACATGCAGGATTAAAAATAGACAAGGCATGTGGAAAATGCTATGCCATGGATGCTAGAGAGGTACCAGTCATTGGAATCATAAAGGATGTGGATTTCAGACTGGCAGCATATCCTAAAAAGACCTACAAAATGAATATAACAGTGGTTGACATAAAGCCACAATATGGTATGCTGTTATCAAGGAGATGGGCAGCACTCATTGGTGGGAGTATGCAATTGGACCTGTCATATGCCATGATCCCAATGAATGGCAGGGATGTCAAGTTGATTAGAAAAGAAAGATCACAGGAGTCAGTTGAAGATCAAGATTCAAAAGAACACATATGTTTTGTAGACACTGACTGTGAGAATTTCAGAGTTGTCTCAAGTAATCAAGAAAGCCAAAAGGAAGACCTTTGCAATCAAGAGTTGGACCAGCAGGGTCTATGGACCATGTATTTTGATAGAGCTTGTGCAAAGGAGGGCTCTGGAGCTAGAGTTGTATTCCTGTCTCCAACTGGTAAGCTTCTAAAATTCTCTTTCTTGCTAAAGTTTGCCTGTACAAATAATATTGCAGAATATGAAGCTTTGTTGCTGGGATTGAATATGGCCCTCAAACATGGAATCAAGATGTTGAGAGTTTTTGGAGATTCTGAGCTAATTGTTTCCCAAGTTAGAGATACGTATCCCTGAAAGAATAAAAGATTAAAACAATATAAGCATGATGTTTGGGATACCATTGAACTATTTGATGCATTTTCAATAGGCTGGGTAGAGAGATCAAAAAATGTCATGGCTGATTTCTTAGCTAATGTAGCAATAAGGCCAAATGATATCACTTTGTCTGGTGTTACAAATGTTGAAGTTAAAATCAGACCTACAGTACTAGAAAATATATGTAGCTGGCAAGTTTTTGATGATGACAAGGACTTGTTAAGATTTATGCACTGCATAGATGAATATGAGAACCAAGAAATTGATTTTCAAAACTATGTAGAAATTGTAGATGGAAAAGAAACTCTTATGGGGAAAGAAGTAATTCAGCTGAAGACTAACAAAATCCCTAGAGGATTGGTAGCTTTAGAAAGAGCTTTTGACAATAGAGACCAATTGGTCACAAAGACATCTCCAACAAATAAAGATGATTTAGAAGAGATAAATTTGGGGACATCTCAGGCCCCCAAGAAGGTATACATTGGCAAACAGCTCAAACCACACATTAGGAGTATGTTGATTGCATTACTGAAAAGTATAAGCATGTTTTTGCTTGGTCATATGAGGACCTAAAGGCCTATAGAGAGGATTTATTCTAGCATGAGATCCCATTGAAGCCTGGAGCTAAGCCATTTAGACAGAAGCAAAGGCCTATTAATCCTACCTTGGCTCCAAAAATGCAAGAAGAACTCAAGAAGCTTAGGGAGGCTAGAATAATTGTGCCAATTAGACATTCAACCTGGGTGTCTAACCTTGTCCCAGTTAGAAAAAAGAATGGTGATATTAGGCTTTGTGTTGATTTTAGAAATTTGAATGTATCCTCCTTAAAGGATAATTACCCATTGCCTAATATGGAAGCTATGTTGCAGAAAGTGACTGGTTGTGAACTCCTATCCATGATGGATGGATTCTCAGGTTACAATCAGGTGAAGGTAAAGGAATCAGAACAATACAAGACTGCTTTCACCACTCCATGGGGAACCTATGTGTATGTGAGAATGCCATTTGGACTGACAAATGCAGGTGCTACATTTCAAAGAGCAATGGATGTTGCTTTTGCAGGGTTGATTGATTCAATCTTGGCTGTTTATCAAGATGATTTGACTGCCTATTCTAAGAAGGAAGAGCAGCATTGTATGCACTTGGAGCAGATTTTCATTAGAGCACTGGAGTATGGCATCTCTCTTAATCCCAAGAAATGTGCTTTTGGTGTAGTTGAAGGAAAACTCCTGGGGCACATTGTTTCTAAAGATGGAGTTAGGATTGATCCTGAAAGGGTTGCTACAATTGATAAGATCCAGATGCCAAAAATAGTAAAAGGAGTCCAGTCCTTCTTTGGACAAATAAATTTTGTTAGAAGATTTGTTCCCAACTTTGCAGAAACCACAAGGAACATTTCTAAGATGATGAAGGATGCAACTATTAATTGGGAGAATGAAGCAACTGAATCATTCCAGAACATAAAAGAGGCTATAAAGATGGCTCCTGTGCTAAAATCTCTTGATTTTTCTAAGCCATTTCAATTGTTTTCATTTGCTTCTTTCCATATTGTTGCTGCATGTTTATTACAGAAAAATGAAGATGTATTTGAGCAGCCCATTGCTTTCTTCAATATGTCCTTGCAGGCTTCTGAGTTGAAGTATGACATCATGGAGAAATAGGCATATGCACTAGTCAGAGCGGTCAAGAGTTTCAGGCCATATCTGGTAGGATCCCAGATAGTTGCATATGTGCCTCATATAGCAGTCACAGACATCTTCACTTAGCAAGAAGTGACTGGAAGAAGGTGCAGATGGATAAACAAACTGTAGGAGTTCAATATAGAGATACAAATTACCAAGTTGGTAAGGGGAAAAGGGTTAGCCAAGATGATGGCACAGTCAAACTTGGAAGCATGCCAAGTCAATGCAGTCCAGAATGAGAATGTCAATGTATCAAAATCTGAATGGTATAAGGACATCATATATTACTTGCAAAATCTGAATTGTCCTTCCCATTTCAGTGATAGTTAAAAGAGGACCATAAAACTACATGCAATTAGGTATGTTATTGTTCAAGGTGAGCTATACTAGAAGAACCCAGATGGTGTGGTGCTGAGATGTGTGGATGAAGATGAATCTAACAATGTTTTGAATGACATGCATAAAGGATTGTGTGGTGGACATTATACTGCCCAAACAACAGCTCATAAGATCCTTAGGGCAGGATATTGGTGGCCCACTCTCTTTTCAGATGCACAAAGGTTGGTAAGGAAATGTGACCCTTGCCAAAGGTTCTCAGGAAGGTTAAGGTATGAAGGTGCATTGCCCCTTAAAACTATGTCTGTGGAGGCTCCATTTCAGCAATGGGGAATTGACTTCATAGGGGAAATTGCAAAGAAATCAAGTGGGGGACATAGTTGGATTTTGGTAGCTACTAATTACTTCACCAAATGGATTGAGGCTATTCCAACTAAAAGAGCTACAAGTAAGATAGTGATGGATTTTATCCTAGAGAATATAATCATCAGGTTTGGAACACCATTCAAGATAGTCACAGATAATGCTATGTGCTTCAGATCTGGTGAATTTGTTGATTTTTGCAACAAGTATGGGATAAATTTATCATATGCATCACCATACCACCCACAAGGAAATGGTCAAGCAGAGTCAAGTAACAAAAGCCTAATGAAAATCATCAAGAGGATACTGGATAAAAATAAGAAATCTTGGGATTCAAAATTGAAGTTGGCATTATGGGCTGATAGGGTGACAGTGAAAAGAGCCACTGGAAGGTCACCTTATGAATTAGTGTATGGTACAGTAGCTAGATTGCCTGTGAATAACCTCTTGCCAGTTTACAAGTTCATACAAGAGAATGATGGGGAGGTTAATGATTCAATGACTGAAAGGATCAATCAGCTGGTTGAGCTAGATGAAATCAGGGCAGAGGCACAAAAAATAAACATCAAGAAATAGCAAAAGGTGAAGTACATGTTTGATAAAAGGGTTACAGAGAGAGGTTTTCAGATAGGTGATATGGTCCTTATGTGGAATGCAAGGAACTAGGATAAGGGTAAACATGGCAAATTTGAACCCTTGTGGATAGGCCCATACCAAATTAGCAATATCTATGGAGGAGACTCCTACTTTCTCCAAACCCTAAGTGGTGAACTAATGGAATTACCGGTGCACAGCAAATTCCTTAAAGCCTTTTTCACATAAATGAGTAACTTGTGTGCACAATGTAAAATAGTTGTAAATATTTTGTACATACCTTGTGTGGCCGGTCGTGTTTTGAGTTTTGGGATTTTTCTGGTCTGCCTGGAGTTGTCTGGTCCTCACTGCAGTCTTGCGCCTACACGTCCCCAATCGGAGCCTATGTTGGTAATTATTTATGTCTAGGGTTTTAAACTTGAATGTTTGCTAATTTTCTCCTTCAAACCCTAAAATTTCTGAGTTGCAGGATCTTGTTTTGTTGCTGAAATCTCCATCGGCCCCTGAAAAATGATAAAAATGAGTCGTATGCATTCCTGAATGCATACCTAGCTACGGTTTCCTGTGTCTAAATGTTTCTAGAAGTGGCTGGGAGGGTCTCATTGTGCCAGTGCCGCGTGATTCATGAAATATTTTACCCCAGTTTAAGTCTGTGCCGTTGCTTATGCTTCCCGCAGAGCGTGCCACGTGTTTGCAGCAGAGGTGGCCCCTTAAAGTTTCAAGAATTGCTGCGGAAGGCGCCACATGTCGACTTCCACCGAAGTTTCAGTAAGTTTCTAAATGTTTCCAAGTGCCGCAAAAGGTGCCACGTGGAGGCACCTGAAAGACCCTAAAAGTTTCACAGTCTCCACTAAAGGGTTCGAAGATCCTTAATGTTTCTCAAACTAACGCGGAGCTTGCCATGTGTCACTGTCCGCTTGAGTTTCTAAAAGTTTCTAAGTTGCAGCGAATCCTACCAAGTGTCAGTCTCCACGAGAGTCCCAAGTGTTTCCTTTGTGTTTTGTGCTGCTCACTGCGGAAGCCGACACGTGTCAGCTTCCGCGTTAGTTCCTATTTGTTTCATTGTTTGGCACGGATGAGGCGGGTCCCAGTTAACAGTTGCTGTCGTGAATGGTGCCAAGTGGCAACTTCCACCTGAGTTTCAAGGAGCCCCTCTTCTCTAATGTTTCTGCAAGCACGAAAGGTGCCAAGTGTCAAACTATGGGGGCATTCTTTATTTGTTTCAACGGGTGCGCGGAATGCACCATCTGTCCCTTATGCTTCCCGCGGAGCGTGACACGTGTCAACTTCCGCGGGACTTTTCTTTATGTTGCATTGTTAAACAAAACAGATGAGGTGGGCCCCAGCGTATGTATCTAATGTGTCGGAAGGTGATGCGTGGCAGAGGGTCCCGAAACTTAGGGACTGTTTCTCATAATAGTTTCTATGTGTTTCAACGTTAATGCGAAGCCCGCCAGGTGTCGGCTCCCGTGGAGTTTCGTAAGACCCTTTTGTGTCCCTCGACAGCGACACGAAACCTGCCACATGTTGGTTTCCGCCTGTGTTTCAAAGAGAGTCCCTAGCATTCGAAGGACGCCGCGGAGCTTGCCACATGGTGGCTTCTGCGCATGTTTCCGGCAGAGGGCTCTCGGCAGGGAAGATAAAGGAAAAAGGAGTCAGCGGTAGAAACTTGAGGTGTCTACGTGGCACAGTATTATTGGCACCGGTCTTGCAGTGTGATTTAAGCCATGAACCTCGGTGAGAAGAAAGGTTTTAACAACTACATTTAAACGATGAGTTTCTTCAGTCCCTGCATTTGCATCTTGGTGGGAGAGGCTTGCAAGGCATGCAACTGCTGCATCCCGATGCTACGAGCTGGTATGCCATTAATGGTGAAATTGCACAGAGGTATGGTTCGAAAGGACACGCCAGCTACTCGATTTAGACAGAAAATCATGACAAGGTGATGTAGGTCAAGATCTCACCTGCCCCTTCCTTCCTGTCGGTGCGGCTGCATTGAATGTTTCTAGCGCCCCCTGGCGATGCACTGCACCTGGTAATGTCTTGGGGACTACCATGTGATTAATGAGGGAGTACATCATCCTGCTTTATAAGTAGATGATGCTACTCAATTAAAGGTTGTTGAAAGTTGGACATTTTCTGGCTCTGTAATACAATACAACTGACCTAGTTGCTCCGTGCAGTGGATTTTGTGAGTCTATGAGTCTCATGTCTTATGTTTTGTGCATAAATTCATTGGTTTCATGCTGATTTAGATGAGTAATGCTATATTGCATGTGTTTTGTTGTTTGTCTCCTGTATTGAATATGCTTTCCTTTTGAATCTGGATATCTAAGGGGTGTCTTGGGTTCTACGATATAGGTTTACTATATTGAATGCTTGATCTCTTAACTTCTGTTCAAGGGATAGATTAAACTATTTTCAGGTTAAGTAGTGAGGAAAGTATATTGCAGTAAGGATATCATAAGTAGAGATGTATAAACACTCTATTCTGGAATATATTTGTAAGGCAAATATGATGAAATCCCCTTGAAATCCAGTCTTGTTATGTTTATGCTGAACATTTGCATGTGTATGTCTACTGACTCCAAGCCCTGGATAGGCACCAATCTAGCTCTGTGTTGAGATTATACACCAGGTCCAGCTCTGCATCCAAACACAACATCAAAATCAAACTCCAAAACAACCATTAGGATAGTAGAATTAGTTTTAGGATCCCAAGTCCTCTGTCTACAACTGAAAATAGGCCCAAAGCTAGCCCCTTTGCTCTTATCTTGCAGTTCTAGTCTACTTATAGGAGGACTTATCTGCTTCATGTTAGCATCCCAGCCTTTGTATGCATATTCTCATGGGTGTTGAATAGGGAATACCCCCTAGGTTTTGTAGAACCTGAAGAAGAAGAGGAGATAAAAATAGAGTCTATCTCCTACACTGTTGGCCCCTAGCCCAGAGATCCTATTGATCACTGATGGCTACCTTGTAGGGAAATCTAGGAATGAATATCCAGTCAGGGAAAAAACCAACAATATCTTTTAATGATTTTTGTCCTATTTATGATTCAACTTTGATCATGGTCTATCATATCTAAATAAACAAGGACAACGATGAATTTCATGAAATTGGAGCTCCTAAAGTGATTCAAATCACCAAACATGATAACTTATTTTGTATTTTTTCATTGTGACCATTATTCATTGTCATTATAAAGGTTCTAATTATCATTGTCTTATTCATCATGCTTGTAGAAATCATCATCATGCTAAGAAAATGAGCAAAGACTGTAACACCAGAAGAGTGTGAAGCTGAAAATGAGAGGAAAAGAGAAAGAATGAGGCGAATTCAGGAAAGTAGGAAATTGTCAACCATACAAGAAGACATTCCACCATTGCCCATTGAAGAGGAACATGACACGTCTAATGAAGCTAAGAGAGAGATGGAATTGGCGACACAAAGGGAATGAATGCAAAACCTCCATGTAATGAGGAAAGAGAATCTCCAAGTTGGAGGCACTCCATCATCCACAAGTCAAGTTGAAGGAACACCATCATTATCTTCTTGAATTGGAGACACTCCATCTTTTATAGGTGAAGTAGAAGGTACATCTACATTTTCTTCTCAAGTTGGTGGCACACCATCATTCACACCTCAAGTTGAAGGTATGTCATTTTCATCTTTTTCACCTCCAATTGAAGGTACATCATCTATCCCATCTCAAGTAAATATTGAAGAAATTCTTAATGTTTAGTCTACTTTACGAATTAAAACACCTCCTAGAATTTTGATAGGAAGCCTAAGTTTCTAATTGATATTGATGAGAATGTATTGAAGCCCATATAGGATAAGATTCCCATTCACACTTGCCAAAGATATGCCAATAAGATATGGAAAATATTCTTTGAGAATTTAAATGAAACCGGAAGATGTCAACTCTTTGTTGAATTGATGAGAAATCTAAAATTTAGGCCCACTATGAAGATTCTTGGCCTAAGAACATCAAATGCCTCAAGTGAAAAATCAATTTTTTGAGAATCTAATGAGTGCATATGAGAGTGTGGGTTCCACCTCACGCACCAAGGATAGTAATGTCACACGACGTGTCATTACATCGACAATAGTAAGCCAACAAATAAAAAAGCTTGCCTCATTAGAAAAACAAGTCAAGTATTGAAAATAAGTAAAAAAACTCTAATGAGATCCATTGGAAGACATCAAAGAGTTGAGGACCCAAACACTAATGAATTGTGGGCATTCTCTGGGAGACTACCACAGAAAGACAAAGTTGTTGTTGAAGCTTTGAGAACACTAATTGAAGACTTTTGGAAGAATTACACAAGGGTATCTTCGAATCAAAGGGATGTGGAAAGAAGGAGAATCAATAGTCGAAACCGTGAGCCACATCCAAAGCATTTTTTGGATATGACTCAAACACAATTTTTTGGTAAATTTCTCAAGATGTATCCTCAAATTAAAATTTATCAAAGATATTTTAAAATGCTAAAACCTTTCTTTATCAAAATAAATCACACACGCACTACTTGTTGTTGTAGATTACATATTGAATTTTCTATCCATTTTGATGTTTATCAGTCTATATGTTTATATTTGCATACTAACAATGTTTTGAAGGATTGTGGTATACGTGCCCCACCAACTACTTCAAGAGACTTCATATCAATAATTTTATGTGATAGAGAGGAAGGTCAAATATTCTACAGGAAATTATGCTTGGATGGCACATGTCAGCATTGCGGTGTCTTGCAACATATGCCAATATGTGAACATATGGAAAGAACACATGCAGTTGGAAATGAACTAGTAGAGTTCGTTAAGTATAAAACAATGGCATACAATACAAAAGATGGTAAAGAAGCAAAGAGGTGTGAATATGTTATTCAAAAGATTCCAGTGTATTAGTTTATGTCTATATTTTGTAATAGTATAGTGTATGAGCATGTAAGACATGCCCATAGAGCTCGATGTTTGTACTTACAATTCAAGTTATGCAAGGACACATTTCTAGTTGGTAGCATAGTTTCATTCATCAACTTTGCAGAGAACTACAGTCTACAGCCACAGTGTGAGGTACAATCCCAATATTACAACTTGACATGGGTTTCTATATTTGTGCACATCGCATCCATTCATGTGAATGATAGTACAGAGGATGACAGAAAGATCATAAGGGAGTATCATTTTTATATAAGTGATGATCACATGCATTCCATGGAGTTCGTGCAAGGTTGCTTTCAGGTGTTCTACAATTTGATTTGGCTAGAAGGGGCATATCATTTAGTCAACATATCATATGGTCGGATAACTATGCATCACAATTCAAGAACTCGCAAAATTTCTATTAGTTGAGCAAGAGGCATAATATTATAGGTGTTTAGCATATGTGGAACTTTTGTGAGGCTGGGCATGGAAAGGGGGAGCATGATGGTGCATGAGCATGTATCAAAAGAGCCATAACATGAGAAGAGTTGAAGTATAAAGACAATGCAAACTTGATAGATGTAAAATCAATCATCGAGTGGTGTAATGCTTCGATGGGTCCAGGTAATGAAGGTAAGTCTTTAGTTCGTAGATTTTTTTGGTTGATAGATGATACTAACATTGCACCATATGAGGACTATTGTACACTGACAGGATCAAGTGAGCTACACTCTTTTAGAAGCTCAATTGTAGGTTCATGGAGTATCCATACATGGAAGATGGCATGCTTTTGTTCTTCATGTACAATTCAAGCCTGGAATGAGTGCTAGTCAAAGGAGTGGGTTAATGAATGACGGTTAAGTTATCTTAGCCCACTTGACACGTATCGACCCCCGACGACACTAGAACTGATAGATATGGAATCATCACTTGACTTTGACCACATATCAAATCTAGTTCAACCAGGTAATATATCTACTTGCATAGTTTTCAAAAGAAATCCTAATGTTATCTTACTTTGTAGTATTTGTGTAATGTTAACTAATTTCATCTAATTTACTGCACATATCATTATAGGGCATGTTTATGTAGTTATTGTAGATGAAGATAATGAAGAGGGAATATATTATTACTTGTGTCATTGTGTTGAGGCCAAAAATAAATTGAAGGCCCCAGTTACAGATGGAGAAAATATCAAATACCCTACAGGCTCAGTGGTTGTTACTAGAACGTGGCTTAGAAGGTACCCACATCCAAGTGTTAATGTTTGGTTGTTTGAGGACTTTGACATGCATCAAAAGATTCTTCATTACTCAAACCTTATCATGGCAACCAATGTTCATTTGATACAATAAAGAGGAGAGAAGACCTAGATGGTTTGTTGGATTAATTTGTAAGTATGCATAAAACTTTCCTAGATGGTTACTTGTACTTTGTTTTGTATATAAATAGTAGTATGAATTGCTTCCCTCCAGTATACATCCGGTAGATTTGCTTCTCTTACCATTGTCCTTTACAAATGTGATCATCAGATGGCGATAAGTGATCCAGTAGACAGGATGATGGAGAGTGATCATCAGATGGTAGTAAGTGATCAATTATATATGTGATGTTATATATTTCATGTACATTTTCTATAGTAAATCACATATTGTTTGATTGTATTAACAGGTGGAGCTGCATGAACTTGAACTGTCGAAGAAGTCTACTCAATGGTAGAGAGAGAATGAGTCATGGATTGGCTCTCCATCTTCATGGTCAAGCAAGGGCCGCTGATTATTTCATAAAAATCCATAGGAAACTAGTTTTTGGGACATTTTTTGTATGCCTAGATGGCTCTGTATGTACATACGTTTGTATGTTACTGATGTATATTTTTTTATATATGCTTGTATGGCTTTGTTTGGACATGTCTATATGGATTTGTATGTAAACTAGATGTTATGTTCATGACATTATGTATATGACAGTTTATATTAAATATTTAATATGATGATCAATTATCCTTACATGAATTGGGTTTTGCACGTGCCAATTGCATTTGCTTGAAAGTAAGGAATGCATAACTGTGTAGGTCTATTGTTTCTCTATTGTTTGATGATACCATTATGCTTTCAGGATATGTTGTTGGGTTTTGTGATATAACGACACTTGTTGGATTGGGTTGTGGTTCTTCCTCATGATAGGAGTTTGTTCATGTCTTCATGCTTCTTTGTCCTCCATGTCTTCAATGTTCTCAGTGTCTTCATGTGTCAAATATTTCTTTAGTGTCCTCATGATGTTGATGTTGATCAAAAAATATGGTGTTAAGCGTGTCAATCGTTCGGGGCAGTAGGCTACCGGTAAAGTCCCTTAAGATCCCTAAGACAGAAAAATTGCCAAACTTTGACAGAGATTTTCTTGGAATTCGTGGCAACTGGGAACTTTCCGTTTGGACCTACAGGTGCATGTGGGGTCCGTCCACAATAACCTCTCTCAGTTTTAGTCAACTCCAATCTGTTTGACCATGCTGAAATCAAATGCATTCTTGCAAAATGCTTTAGTTTCATGCAGTGGAAAGGTGCTAGGAGTGACATTTTGCATTCCATAGCTCATGGGGCCGAATGGAATTCACTAACGCATCGGGGTGGGTAGGTAAATGCCAGGGGAGGTCTCATTTCGTGTACCAAGCGCCCTAGTCAATCAAGGTAGTAGGCTACCGGCAAAGTCCCTTAAGATCCCTAAGACGAAAAAATTGCCAAAGTTTGATGGAGCAGTTCTCAGAATTCATGGTAGCTGGGAACATTTTGTTTGGACCTACAGGTGCATGTGGGATCCATCCATAATAACCTCTCTTAGTTTTGGTCAACTCCAATCCATTTGATAGTGCCGAAATCAAATGTATTCTTGCAAAATGCTTTAGTTTCATGCAGTGGAAAGGTGCTAGGAGTGACATTTTGCATTCCATAGGTCATGGGACCGAACGGACTTTGCCAACACATCAGGGTGGGTGGGTAAATGCTAAGGAAGGTCTCATTTCATGTGCCAAGCACCCCAATTGTTCGAGGCAGCAAGCTACGGGCAAAGTCCCTGAAGAGTCCAAAGTGCAAAAAGATAGAAATCTTTGACAAGATGTTACTCGAAAACCATGATACTTAGAAATATTTTGTCTAAGGCAACGTGATTACGTAGAACCCCTCTACAATAACCTATCTTGATTTTTTGTGTCTGAGGTGTTCGCCCTTGGTGAAACGTTTTCTGCTGCCCTTAAAATCATTAGGAGGTAGTGTAAAGTTGCAAAGGGGTGTAACTTTCATCTTGCTCCTGATGTGACCAAACTGACAGTTCCAACATGTCCGAATGGGTACATTTAGCCTAGGCATGGTCCTATTTTGTACCCAAACATGCCAAAACAGTTTAAGCTACATTGTAATGATGATATCCCTGAAGAGTCCAAAGTGTAAAAAGGCAGCAATCTTTGACGAGTTGTTACTCAAAAATCATGACACTTAGAAACATTCCATCTAAGGCAACACGATCAAGTAGAACTCCTCTACAATAACCTCTCTCAATTTTTGATATCTCTGAAGCGTTCGACTGTGGTGAAAGATTTTTTGCTGCCCCTAAAATTGTCAGAAGGAGGCAGTGTAAAGTTGCAAAGGAGTGTAACTTTCATCCTTCTCCTGATGCGACCAAACTGATAGTTCCAACGCATCTGGATGGGTACATTTAGACTATAAATGGTCCTGTTTTGCACCCAAACATGCCGAAACAGTTCAAGCTACATTGTACCGGTGATAGCCCTGAAGAGTCTAAAGTGCAAAAAGATAGAAATCGTTGACGAGCTATTACTCAAAAACCATGACACTTAGAAACATTCTATCTAAGGCAACACGATCATGTAGAACCACTCTACAATAACCTGTCTCAGTTTTTGATATGTCTGAGGCGTTCGCCCATGGTGAAAAGTTTTATGCTACTGCTAAAATCGTCAAAAGGAGGTAGTGTAAAGTTGCAAAGGGGTGTAACTTTCATCCTGCTCCTGATTCAATCAATCTGATAGTTCTAACGCATCTAGATGGGTACATTTAGGCTAGGCATGGTCTTTTTTTGTACCCAAACATGCTAAAACAGTTCGAGCTACATTGTACCAGTGATATCCCTAAAGAGTCCAAAGTGCAAAAAGGCAGCAATCTTTTATGAGTTGTTACTTAGAAACTGTGACACATAGAAACATTCCATTTGAAGCAACATAATCATGTAAAACCCCTCTACAATAACCTCTCTCATTTTTTTATATCTCTGAGGCGTTCGACCGTGGTGAAAGGTTTTCTGCTGCCCCCAAAATCGTCAAAAGGAGGTAGTGTAAAGTTGCAAAGGGGTGTAACTTTCGTCTTGCTTTTGATGCGACCAAACTGACAGTTCCAACACATCTAGATGGGTATGTTTAGGCTAGGCATGGTCCTGTTTTGCACCCAAACATGCTGAAACAGTTTGAGCTACATTGTACCAGCGATATCCTTGAAGAGTCTAAAGTGCAAAAAAGGTAACAATCTTTGACGAGTTGTTACTCAGAAACCATGACACTTAGAAACATTTTTTCTAAGGCAACGTGATCACGTAGAACCCCTCTACAATAACCTTTCTTAGTTTTTGATATCTCTGAGGTATTCGGCCGTGGTGAAAGGTTTTCTACTACCCCTAAAATTGTCAAAAGGAGGTAGTGTAAAGTTGCAAAGGGGTGTAACTTTTGTCCTGCTCTTGATGCGACCAAACTAATAGTTCCAACGCATCTGGATGGGTATGTTTAGGCTAGGCATGATCCTGTTTTGCACCCAAGGCATGTCAATTGTTTGACCTAACACCTCAAAGAGATCTTCTATCATGGAATGCAATGATTGCAAGATATGCAAAAAATGGATCTGTTGAAAAGGCTTTAGAAAATTTTGATCAAATGCAATTGGCATGTGTAAATCCAAATTTGACAGCCTTTGCCAGCATCCTCTAAATTAGGATCTTGGACAACCATCAAAGCATAAATGATATAGGAATTTTGCCAGATGTTGTAATTGTTGCTGCCCTTGTAGACATGTATGCAAAGTGTGGAAGCATAGACAAGGCACGTGGACTGTTTGATCATACAACACCTCAAAGCATAAAGGATATAGGAATTTTGCTAGATGTTGTAATTGTTTCTGCCCTTGTAGACATGTATGCAAAGTGTGGAAGCATAGACAAGGCACATGGACGGTTTAACCTAACACCTCAAAGCATAAAGGATACCAAAATTTTGTCAGATAACAACCTTATGATTTCATGATAGTCCCTTGACTGTCCATGCTTTTGATTGTTATGTGCCTTCTTGACTGTGTATGAGGGTTTGGTGAGTTGTCATTGGCACCCAAACCCTAGGTCTTCATTAGAAATCCTTGAATGATAATTATTGTCATTATGCTTCTTTCTTATTAATTCTTACTAATTAGGGTAATCATATAGAAATATATAGTATCTCATGTATTCTTACAAAATGCATATGGGAATTTTATCAAATGCTGTAGTTGCATTGAATGATGCCTCAAAAAAATGTGGTCTATTGGAATTTTGAAAAATGTTGTAGTTGCAACTGCCCTAGAAGACATGTATGCAAAATGCGGAAGCATAGAAAAGGTGAGTGAACTGTTTGACATGATACCTCAAAGAAATCTAGTCTCATGGAATGGTATGGTTGCAAGATATGCAAATAATAGATTTGTCAATAAGTCTTTAGAAACTTTCAAGCAAAACTAATTGGTGGGTGTAAAGTTAAAATCCGCAACCTTTGACTACATCCTCTGTGTAACAAACTAAAACTATGCAACTAATGGATATGCAACATATTATATATGTTTAACATGTTCAAACTATGTAACTAATAGATGTGCAACAACTATAAATTGGATCACACTTGACAGACAACACTATGATCACTGTCACTAGATTGCCAACACAAAACTACAACACAACAATCTGCAACAACACATATGCAAGAGAATCTATTAAGCCTGCAAGTCTGACACTACAATAGGATCATAAAGTTTCTGCCTCCAAATCTGCAATCATCAACAAACAAAGGTCTGCTACCAAACAACACATCAAAAAGGTCAACTCCTCCTTCAAGATGCATCATGATGCTACATGCATCTACAAGGTCTATTCTATCAGGATGTATGCAAAATGTGGAAGCATAGACAAGGCAAGTGAACTATTTGACAGGATACAAAAAAAGTCTAGTACAACAACTATGTATGAAAAATGTGGAAGCATATGGGAATTTTATCAAATATTGTACTTGCATGGAATGATGACTCAAAGAAATGCGGTCTCATGGAACATGCCATTATTTTAGGATATGCACAAAATGGATTTGTTGATATGGCTTTAGAAACTTTCAAGCAAAAGCAATAGGCGGGTGTAAATCCAAATTCCACAACCTTTGACTACATCCTCTTTGTCTATGCCAAACTGAGATCTTTGAAACATGGTACATGGACATCCATCAAAGCATAAAGGATATGGGAATTTCAATAGATGTTGTAGTTGCAACTGCCCTAGAAGACATATATGTAAAATGTCGAAGCATAGATCTAAGACAAGTGAATTGTTTGACATGATGCCTCAAATAAATGTGGTCTCATGGAATGCCATGATTGCAGGATATGCATAAAATGGATTTTTAATAAGGCTTTAGAAACATACAAGAAAAAGCAATTGACAGGTGTAAATGCCAAAATGGGATCTTTGGAATAGGGTATGAACATCCACCAAAATAGATTGTTTGGAATAGCGTATGGACAACCATCAAAGCATAAAGGATATAGGAAATTTGTCACATGCTATAACTTTGCAGCTGCCCTTATAGACATGTATGCAAAGTGTCAAAGCATAGACATGGCTCGCGAACTGTTTGGCATGATGCCCCAAAGAAATGTTGCCTCATTGAACGCAATGATTGCAAGATATGAACAAAATGGATTTTTTTATAAGGCTTTAGAAACTTTCAAGCAAATGTGATTGGTGAGTGTAAAGAAAAATTCCACAACCTTAGCCAATATCCTCCTTGCCTATGCCAAAATGGACATCCATCAAAGGATAAAACATATGGGAATTTTGTTAGATGTTGTAGTTGCAACTGCCCTCAGAGACATGTATGCAAAGTGTGGAAGCATAGACAAGGCACGTGGATTATTTGGCATGATGCCTCAAAGAAATGTCACCTCATGGAAAGCAATGATTGCAAGATATGAACATTTAATGGATTTTTTGATAAGCCTTTAGAAAGTTTCAAGAAAATGCAATTGGCGAGCACGTAAAGACAAATTCCAAAAACCTTAGAAGTGGTATCTTTGGAACACGGTATAGACATCCATCAAATCATAAAGGATATAGGAATTTTGTTAAATGTTGTAGTTGTAAGTACCCTACAAGACATGTATGCAAAGTGTGGAAGCATATACAACAAACGTGAACTATTCGACATGATGCCTCAAAGAAATGTTGTCTCATGGAATGTAATGATTGCAAGATATGCATGAAATGGATTTTTCATAAGGCTTTAAAAACTCTCAAGCAAATGCACAAAAGTAAATTTCAACCAATCGCAAATTTTGGCACGTCTAAAACCAAATTGCACAACCTTGTCCAACTTCCTCGTTGCCTATTCCAAAATGGGATCTGGGGAACATGGTGTGGACAACCATCAAAGCATAAATGATATAGGAATTTTGTCACATGTATTGTATTTGTAGCTGCCCTTGTAGACATGTATAGAAAGTGTGGAAGCATAGACAAGGCACATGAACTATTTGAAATGATGCCTCAAAGAAATGCACAGTCCCACAAAATGCAATGATTGCAAGATATGCACAAAATGGATTATTTGAAAATGATTTATAAGTTACTTTCAATCAAATACAATTGGCACGTGTAAAACCAAATTCCTGTAACGATAATTGATCATCATATTAAAAATGTAATATAAACTATCATATACATAATTTCATGAACATAACATCTAGTTTACATACAAAGCCATATAGGCATGTCCAAACAAAGCCATACAGGCATATATACAAAATTATACATCAGTAACATACAAAAAATGTCCCAAAAACTAGTTTCTTATGGACTTTTATGAAATAATCAGTGGCCCTTTCTTGATCGTGAAGATGGAGAGCCAATCCATGACTCATCCTCTCTCTACCATCGAGTAGACCTCTTCGACAGTTCAAGTTCATGCAGCCCCACCTGTTAATACAATCAAACAATATGCACATTGCTATAGAAAATGTAATGAAATATATAACATCACATATGTAATCAATCACTTACCGCCATCTGATGATCACTCTCCATCATCTTTTCTCTAGCTTCTTTGTCCGTAGTTGGACGAGTTGGAGTTGTGACTCCTATGAGAAGCATCAAGAAGCAAAATTGACTAAACATAAATAGCATTTATGTACATCAAATGACATGAGATAAAATAAGAAATACAAAATTATGACGTTTTCATGTTATTGGCTCATACCTCGGTCAAAAGATTTGAAGACATCATGGCTGTAGTAATGCCTACCTGCGCTAACTCACGAAGATGAGGAGTCTCCACATTCAGCATCTGAAAATCAAGTTCAATATTATTCGACCAAACTAAATACATAACAATTTTTAAAAAAATGCATAATGATTAGAAATGGTTAAATTTACCTCTGTAAAAGTGGTGGATTTGTGTCCAGGGGACCAAGGAAACCGTGGAGGTGTTAGTGACTGTTGAAATCATCAAATTGTCACAAAATAATATTACCATTGACATATCTACAATAATTACGATCATGTGATAAATCACATACCTACTGACTTAACCTCCTCTCATAACTTGCCAATGGACGATGAACAGAGGCAGGATGAAGACTCTAACCCTAGAATTTCGTTGCGCAGATAATTACATACATGTTATTTTTGACTTATAATATAGATAATCATATAAAATTAATTACAAATTTCAAATAACAATATATTAAATCAAGATGAAACTTGTAACAAATTACCTGAGAGTCAATACCAAATGTATTCTGTAAGAGATCATCGATGATAACAATTTGATCTAATATGGATGTCTCCATCATTGGATGTTGCTCATGCGTCACAGCATCCTGTCGAGAGTCCTACCATGCATCCTGCGTCTCAGCATCCTGCCGAGAGTCCTGCCGTGCATCCTGCGTCCCATAATCACACAAGTTCCCACATGAACTACACAAATGTGGGTACACATGACTCCTACTGCTCTCACCCTCATTGGCCTGGGTAAGATCATCTGCATGCTGTGATAGAGTTTGGGTGAGAGTAGTCAATGAATGTAATGTCTCCACCTCAACACTCTCCTTCAAAGCCTAAGGGAGTGACCTACGTTCTGGCCTTAATAGGGGTACAGGCACATGGTTTTCATCTCGCTGAGCCCTAGGTCTATCTTGGGCAGAGCCACCACCTCTACCCTGGAACTCATGAATGTTAAAATAATTAGGAATCTTGTTGAAGACGAACTCGCAATGGAGTTTCCTCAATAAATATTGTGGTATCTCATCATTGTTGCATGGGCACTCATCGAAGACTATGTACCATCTATCCCAAAAGTTTTGGGATATTTCTTCATTCCTACACCAATGAATAGGAAACCATTTGCAAGTTTCTTCTAATTTTTGGCCGGTTTTGGGATTAATAAAGTGTGCACATAATTGAGATTTTGTAATTTTTTCATTCTTAACTTGTTCATATGACAACTTGTCAACATAATATTGTTGACACCTCTCCCTATAGTCTTAGAATTTAGTGATTTGTTTTATCACCAAATTAATGTGGGAAACAATCTCCTCTAGTGATTTTGCAAGCGCGCCCTCCTATGGTTGGTGGTTCCACTTGGATTATTTAGCATTTGAATAACAGTTTGAAGATGTTTCATGTCTTCTTCTATTATTCGTAGGTAGTCTTCTTGACTATCCCTTACATTGTGAGGAAGTGAAGGTGGGTTTTGAGGGTTTGGAGGGTTTTGGGGGTTGTTTTCACCCTCATCAGCTAAATTTGGGTTTTCTCTTGCCTCAAAAACTGTAAATGCAATATAAAAACCAATCAAACAATGCAAAATCCAAAAATTCTTCTAAAATTAACAAAAATTGATCAAACCCTACCTTCTTCAGCTGCTAGACCCTCCAAATTTGCTGCACGACGTCTTTGTCGGTGAGGTGGCATCGTGAAAATGGTATTTTCTCTCTTGCATATGCTTGGAGAGGCTTTCCTTGGACACGCTCGCACTTTTTTTTAGGTTTTTGGCACACAAAAGAGTTCTCTCATGGTGAATAGAAGAAATGACAAATGTTTTGCACTTTTTATGTCAGGCAAAACGTGAGCGCGTTATAATGCTCTTGCATTTTGAAACATGAGTGCATTATAGCGCGAGCACGTTTTGCCTTGTTTTGGACCATGGTGGTGACTTTTTGGTCCCCCATCTTTATGCATTCAGCCCCCTGAGGTTGGTGAAGATTCTCATAACACCTCCTCGCCCTTGAATGGATCTTTCCTTTTGCATGTTGAATCATTCTCTCTCTCTCAATCTCTAATGTTTTTGGATAATATAACTTTTTGAATCTCTCTCTTGTGCTTTTGGCTCTCTTCTACAAAAAAATTCTTATGAAATTCTTGTGAAGACTCTAGTGTACAGCTACTAAAGATTTTCTATGACCTCTTGAGTGTGGTGTTGTCTCTATTAGCTCTTGGAGATCTTTATTTGCATCTTAAGTATTTGAAAGGCTCTCTCTTGTTGATGTTTTGAAGCTGTGCAACCAGATTCTAGCCCTTGAGGATTTGTAACTTTTTTCTCACTATTCAAACTAGTAATATTATTTCATTCTATCATTTAATGTTCTATGTTTAATTTTTTAGCATATAGTGTAGTTATTTTCTTTTAGTTTATGGTGTAGGCCACCATCTCTTGGTTTCATGGTGTAGACCACCATTTGTTTGCTTTGGACTAGCTACATGTTCAAGGGTATTCTTCCCCATAGACCAGGGAAGCTACTCTTAGTTTCTTTTCATTTGTAGTTTCTCTTAATCTCTAATCACAAGTAGAATAGGAGCACACACACATTTCCTTATTTTTCAAGACATTTCTATCATTCGTTGCTCATGGAGGTTGGAAGACCAAAACTAAAGCTTGACTGAGGCAAGCTCCTTAGAAGCACAACCATTCTCCTCTGTCCTTTTGCAGGCATTCTTGGAGTAAAATACTTTCAAATGCACAAAGGTTTCGTTGGTCTTCCTCTCACCCTTGTTATTTCATTTTTCTTCATTTTCTATAGTATATTTAGCTTTATTTTAAATTTTGTGTTACTCAGAAGCTACTGGGTATTCAGGTTGTATATTTTTGTGTTGTATAGGTGTCCTAGGTCTGTACAAACCTAAATATTTTTATTATTGGGAATTTAAGGATGCCAACACTTAGTGCAAATATCCCCACAACGCACTATCATCCAGGACAGTGAACCTCTCCTTTTGGTGACAGGTTCCTTTCCTCCTTTTGTTTCTTCTTATGTAACTCATTTTTTGAATTTCAATGTACAGTTGTCTATTTCCAGCACTTTGATTAATTTCCTCCCTTCTAGTGAGAATCTAGTTTAGTTGCTTTACTTTTGTTGGAATGCTAAGTGGTTATGTGAAAACCTAGAGTAGGTTTTAAACATCAAAACATTAGATAATAGAACCTAAGTGTAATGCTAGAGAAAATCTCCCTTAATTGATACATTCAGTTAAGAATTAGTTTTTCCTACACTACAAATAGATCATATGGTCAAGCCGTTGGAAAATGTGAATGATGGTCACGAGTTTGATCCCCCTAGATTTACCCCTGCATGGATGGAGGGTAGCTCATGTGGATGGAGGGTAGTTATAGTAGTGCATGGTAGGACCTTGCATCATGAGCCCCACCAAGTATTGATTCCTCTATTAAAAAGATAATAATATTCACATAAGACTCTCAAACTACACATTGAATATTTACATGGCAATCTAAAAACATAATTGATATATTTAGACAATATCAAAATCAAATAGAAAACTAAGGCACATACACCTATGGGCATTATACTTTGTGATGGCCACTGTTACATCCCCAACTTGTGATTTAGCTTAATCTTACTTTTGCATGGTAATCAAGATGATTAATTAGAGTTGAATGATTAGATGTTTGTGGAAAATATTAGATTAATCATTGTTTATGAGGAAACTAATTAATGCCAGTTGGATATGAGATTCCAAAATTGAAATGATTATTTAATTATTATGATTTATCGATCATATGATGATACACTAATCATAATTTTCTGGTGGTGAGTTTGATCAGGAAAGTAATCATCCTTCGAAGATGGAAGGAGGGTGGTGGTTGAGCATACCCTATTCCCATGCCATTATTCTTGCCAACCTATCATTGAGTGAATAGGTGGCGAGCTATTAGCTCAACATAAAAATTGTTTTTGGAAGTTGCATGCATGCAACAAGAATCAGTTTTCTACCAATTAAGGTTGGAGAGACTTAGCTTTTATTTTGGCATGTATCATTTTCCGGGAGGATTCTAAGTCAGGAGTTCAGCTTTGGACGACTCTCGAAGAAGAGAGATAGAGAAGCATTCGCAGGGTGATCGCTGATATAGTGAGAACTAGGTGGAGTCGAGCTGGGAAGCCGTTTGTGCTTAGAACCAGTTGCACCTTTGAATAAACTTAATCTCAAGTATGAGTTGTAGCTCAATACATCATACTCGATAGCCATTTATATTAATATGAGTATTCTATTGTGCTTATGAGAAGCATCGACGATGTTGACATGTGCATGTATTCATTATTATATAGTGGCTTAGAAAGTTGTATTGATCACATAGAAGTGTTTTGTGTATTACTAAGGTGATAACTGTTATTTCCATCATTGTTATGGCCACGTATACACTACTATGTATACAATAAAACCCTTAGCCAACCCTATGCTTATAATGTATGCGATATGCATACATGAGCTCTCTGTGTACCACAAGGCAGAGACATAAACTTCATTTAAACCTTTTTATTTTGTCATGTCATTTTATGATGACTGCGTTTAATGGGACTTATGTTATCATTGTATATCTATGTTGAAACTTGTATAGGGTTGCCACCTTTGATAATGGCTTTCAAGCCATGAAAACTCTTATGATGTCTCATATTATCAAATAACAACTGCGAAGGCTTAGAATATATGTTATTGATATAGCCCGAGTAGGGCGATTGTAGTGTATCAACTATGATAGCTGAGAGTATTGGTGTATACATTTGATAAAGTTATGATATTAACTAAGACTGAATTGTATTACAATAAAGACTGTTCTAGTCTTGGTGATATGCACCGTATTGAACTATTTTTCATTATATTTAAACTTATTACCTCAAAGTGCAAGAAGTGGACCTTCAAATTGCAGGTAATGTTTTTCCTTTGTGCATACTATGTATTATAATACTATAATGAATTCTCATGGCAATGAGAAGGAGTATGAGGACATATTATTATCTTATGATTCCTATAGTTTGAGCCATATTCCCTTAAGGGAAAGATATTCTTTGAACATTCTTCTACAAGAATAGAATCTTGTCATCTTATATCATGTTGTATAATAGCACATGCATGCCTTATTCTCAAAGGGCTGAGTTATTTCTTAACGAATTGCATTCAAGAAGGTCTCTTAAGATTGAACCTTGTTAAAGGGGATTGACTCTATGAGTCACAATGAGTTCACCCATTAACCTTATGAACTAAATATAAACCATGAACTGAAATAAACAAGGTAAACTCCAAACTAGTTTGGTTAAGTGTGGATAACATGGATGAACTTTATCTCTACAATCAAGTGCAGGACAAGGTGATGTGGAGTGACTAGTACCCAGTTGCTTAAGCAACTAGAACCTTAAGAATGGGTTATCAAGACAGAAGTCGAATGTCCAAGTTATGGACTAAGACGATTAGAACTAAACTGTTCTAGACCGAGAAGGGTCAAATTATGTAAAATGTAGGACATGATATCTTATAATTCGAGTCAAGGTGGTGGACATATGACAACATTCATTGTGTAATGTTATGTATGTAAATATTTGGCCAAAGTAATGCATTCATCTCTGCATGCATTATCGCTCCACAGTGCTCTAGATGGCATAATGTCTCCAGTAGTGTTGTACATAGTTAGAGTGGATCTATAGTTGTGTGACCGAGAGGCATTATGAAGGACACAACACTAGATACTCAGATGGTTAACCTAACAGTTCTTTATATCTACCCCTTCTATGAAGGGTAGGGCCACTTCCAAGTAGGAAGTTGTGCAGGGGACCGCCGATCTGTGGTTGGAAGAAAAGCACCATGATGATGCTCTCCTTCCCAAGCATGAGACAAGCTAAGGCTTATGAAGATAGATGTCATATGTTCCAGATATAGTGCTTTTCATTTTATGACTTGATGGTCAATTGTTATGTATAATTTGATATTGATGCCTTGAGCATAGTTTTGTACATGCTTAGTGAAAGTTATTCACTAATGATATGTAATTGGATATTGAAATTGTATGCCTTGTTACATTCTAATTTAGAATAACATGCTTAATTTATCAAAATGATAATGATTCATTTTTGTTTACTCTGATTTGGATAATCATGATGTAATCTAATTCTTGATTAAGATGAATATTTATGTTAATTATTGATCATTATGGAATGTGATGTTATAGCCACTCTAATTCTAGCTCCACATTACCTTATATTTAATGCCCCTTTTGCAAGTTTATTTCTATGCACATACTTTGTGGGCTGTACATTGGTTCCAACTCCACATCACCTTATGCACCATGGCATATTATTCCAAATTTACATGGTCTCACATGCATATTTTGTGGAGACCACACTAGTTATAACTCCACATACCTTATGTGGAAAATGATCTCATTTACACTATTTTTTACATAGTGTCATGCACATACTTTATGGGGGCACACTAGTTCAAACTTCACATAACCTTATGCATCATGAGACCATTTACAAGTTAGTTTTTACTTGGTGTTGTGCACATACTTTGTGGCGTCCACACTAGTTCTAGATTGACATAGATCATGCAACATGCTCTCATTTACACTAGTTTTTACTTTGTACCATGCACATATTTTGTGAGGGCCACACCAGTTTCAACTCCATGTTTCCTTATGTGTCATGATTGATTGTACACTAATGGTCATTTGCATACTTTGTGAGAGCCACATTAGTTCCAACTCCAGATTGTTTTATGTGCCATGATCCCCTTTGCACTATTTTTTGCTTTGTACCATGCATACATACATCGTGGGACCAAATTAGTTCCAAATCTACATCATTTCATAATATTTTTTACACTAGTTTCCATGCACATACTTTTTAGAGGCCACACCATTAAACTAGAACCACTTCACCTTATGTACCATGACATATTGCTCTAGTTTTTACATTTCATTACAATTTAGCTTCATGCATGTTGCACTCTTTAAATGATGATTATGGATTTTTAGTACTAATTATTGAATGTAGTTAGATCTAATGATTATAGGTACAAAATTCAAATATCAAGACATCAACTAAAGACCCAATATTGTATCCTTTAATACTTGTTTACATAGATTCGTTGCATATTTACTTTCTAACATGCATGATTCATATAGTTTCACACACACCAAAGTGGGATCAAAATGTAAGAGATAAAAATGTAACCTTACATTTCACAACTACATTTTGTGTCACTTTGAACGCATGTTGTAAATATGCATTTGTGATCAATTTAACTTATTTGGCACAAAGACCAATCCCTAACTAAAACCTATCAGTTAAATCCCATTATGGTCTTCCTAAGTATGAGTGTCGCCATATGGCACCCTAGACTAGGCCACACATGACCTAGTACACCACCTTTAAATTTTAAATTCTATGCTCCAAAGTCAACCCTTCTAGAAACTAGTCATTATCCTAGTAGCCAATGTGACAAAAAATTGAATTGAGTAACTATGGATGGGTATTTAATGGCATTCCTAGGTCATTATAATATAGTTATAATCAAGTGGCAAAAAGAATCAAATAAAAGCATATTCAATCTCAAAGCATCCAAAGTTGAATTTTACATTTTAGCATTACATATGTACATCAATATACTATCTCTGCATGTTCATATTACATGTGTGACTTATCTTCAACAACTTGCTCACCTCTAGGGGGTTGATTAATACAAAGTCAAGCCTAGGTTTCCTCCTCTTGTCTTCAAGCAAGCCCTAGTATGATTCTAAGAACAACCCCAATTATAAATAGGCTAGAAGCGTGGGAAAGTAGATTTGGAAGGTCACATCAACAAAGGAGTAGATCACATCACATAGACTAATCTACACAAAATAAATCAATCTTAGACTAGGTTGCAAAACATGGCTTTATCTGCAATATCATGGATCTCAATAAAACTATGCTACATCCTCTTTATCTTTGGTTTGTATTATGATTCCTCATTCTAATCATCTGTAACAACACATTATCCATTCAACAACAAAATCAAGAGCACCATCATAATTTAAAAAAAAATTATAAGTATCTTATACTTATTCAATTACATTATTTTACCCACTCTTTTATGTAAATCTGATTTGATAATCACATTGTTTAATCATCCCAATTAAATATAAATTGCTTTTGGGACATAAACACACAATAATGATCACTTATAATTAAAACCATTGAATTAACGAGGGGCCCGTGAAACATTTGGTATAAGGTGAGAGAAGATACTTCTTCCAATCGACCAAATTTGCACCATTTAACATTTTATATGAAGAATTGCCACCTATTTCATGGGCATGTTTCGGATAAGAATATCTTGATTCTATTTTAAGCTTTGTCTCGAGCACAATAAGTATATACATCCCCTGGCCTAAATTTGATGGCCGTATTTCAACATTTTGCAACCAAAATTTTAAAAAGATTGTATCATATGAAAGGAGAGATTTTGCATAGACTGTTAAAATATATATGGAATTGTGATGATGTATATATTTAATTTATATGTAATTTTATTTATACTAAAATATGTCATAATATTTTAAAAGCACCTTTAAATGGATAACTGTCATAAAAAATTTGCTTGACAGACAAGGTCGACCGTCAAATTTAGGCACGGATCCATCCACATGAGGAAAATATGTAGAAAGAATATGACATATGAAGGTGTTCAAAACTAAATCTTGAATCCTTGGTGCAGGTGGCTATGGGAAAAGATATTCTAACAAGTAATTAACTTCATAAAAAATGAGTCCGGTGCCTGTTTGATATAACCGGGACACAACAGTTATTTGAGTCAATAAAAGAGACATCGATAAAATTCCTTGTTCGTTCGACGCCTTAAAAAAATAATTGTAACAGAGTGTAATATTGCTCTGATGTCGTTTTCCTGGTTGCTTGATTCCTCACAGATTCGTTCCAGATAAACATCACCATTAGAGTTGTTGAATGGTGGGTCAACATGAGAAAACTAAAGGAGCTTACGTTTTTGTTTGTTGGTGGCAGCGTTTAATGCAAACAGCTATGAGCTATAATCGGTATGTATGTTAGGAAAGAAATGTGACAAGAATAGCCCACTTTATTCTGGTCTGGTCAATAAGACCTTTTGGTTTCATTTGCAATGATTCACCGACCCAACTATTTGGGAGTATCACAATATTGAACACACTCCTCTTCGCCAATTTTCAATACGGCTGGTCGGAGCCCACTTTGCATCCACCCGCCGCCTGCAAATTTGTCTCTGTCTGTCAAATGTGGGTGATGTCCAGCCATTTGCCAGCCTTTGCGAAGATGATATTTGACCCACTCCGCAATACTTCTTAGCATACCACCTTATAAAGCCATAAGGTGCTCCATGTTTCTCATTGTCTCATTTAGTTAGTTTCTCTCACTGTTTAATTATTGAAGTGGATGATATTTAAGTAGAGAGGTTTTAAAAAGCTTCAAATTTTGTCGCAAAGCAAATATGGAAAACTATCGCCTGCACTTGCTGCTTCTTTTCCTATGCTCTTCCATGCCATTGCCACTTGGCGTTTCATCTGGTCAGGGAAGAAAGCTGTCCTCACTAGTCCCCTCAGCTCCCCTTGTGTTGCAATATCACAAGGGACCTCTTCTCACAGGCCCTGCTTCCATCAACGTCTATATTCTCTGGTATGGCAAATTCACCCCCTCCCAAAAATCCATCATTACTGACTTCGTCTCGTCAATGGGAGCAACCAACGCTATTCCAACCCAGAAACCGTCGGTAAGCAGTTGGTGGGCAACCACGCAACGCTATACCGACTCCACCCAAAAAGGTGTCTCCAGGGCTGTAAAGATTGGAAGCCAGGCGTCCGATGCTTTGTATTCCCTTGGCAAGAATCTCAAGAGAAGCAACGTTGCTCTTCTGGTGAAGGGAGCGTTGGCTAAACGATTGTTTCCCTCGGACAACAGGGGAATTTATATCGTTCTCACGGCAGAAGACGTTTATGTGGAGAGATTCTGCATGAACTCGTGCGGTTTCCACGACTCGATTGCTCTGTCCAAGAGCGCTACGATTTTGTTCGGATGGGTTGGAAATTCAGGAGTTCAATGCCCAGGCTATTGTGCGTGGCCTTTTGCGGCGCCTGTGTACGGCCCTCCCACGGCGCCTCTAATTCCACCAAACGGAGATGTGGGTGTTGATGGAATGATAATAAACATTGCGGCAATTGTGGCGGGAACAGCTACAAATCCTTTGGGCACGGGTTATTACCAGGGGAGTGCATTGGCTCCGCAGGAGGCAGTGACAGCGTGCAGTGGAATATTTGGCAATGGATCATACCCGGGCTATGCAGGAGATTTACTGGTGGACAAGAGAAATAAAGCGAGCTACAACGTATACGGAGTGCATAATCGCGAGTTTCTTGTGCCCGCAATGTGGAACCCCTCTACTCTTCAATGTAAAACTGCTCTGTAGTAAGTTTTCCATGTCGATACCGTGGTGCGTAATCCCATTATTTCCTTATCGCTACTGAGAAAGCCTTCTAAGAATTGTTTTTGCAGAAGGCCCGTTCAATATTTCTAGTCCCACGTCTATTGTTTCTGCAGAAGCGCTCATTCGACCGTGAATAATAATACCTGCATGTTGGCAATTTAAAGAAATAGTTTATTAGTCTTACGTTCTAAAAGTAGAGCGATGGCCGATAAGAGTTAATCTTAAACTATCTTCCAAATAAGTAGTTAAAGAATCCAACCTAGAATATTTACCCTAAAGAAAGGTAGATAGCATTTCTCATCGTAGTGATACAAGGGAATTATTCCATATAAAATTATATTTTAGGATCAAAATAATAATTTTATCTTGTTGGGTGAAAATTGTATGCTTGCAATTTTTTTTTTCTATTTTAGACTTATTTTGGTTTGTTTATCTTTAATTGATTAGTATATAAGTGACATGTTTCTATATAAAAGTTGGCAATTAACTTGAATCTTATTTGATCATACCTCTACATATTTCAAGAGTCTAGATTCATTCTACATTTTATTCATTTATTATCGTAGATCAAATTCATAGAGTGAAAATGACCCTAGTCAAATCCATGTCACATAAATGACTCCTTGATTAATAAATTTAAATTTAAAATTAGATCCAAGCCAACTCCCTTCTTACTAGTCGTTACTTGCCAACTTGAATGCAAAATGTGTTAATTTGTGTGTTAGTGTGTTGTATAAAAAGACATGCTACCTATTTTTTAGACACGTATTTTAGACACTAGGACAAATACATTCTATCCAAAGACACACAAAACATTTTTTTGATTAAGGTTTAAATTTGCATATTATGTTTAAATTTATAGGCGAGGAGATCATTTCTATAGGCACAAAAGTGACCCAAAGAAGAAAACAAATTCTCTTGTAGACTATCAAGGCATAATAGTTTCGAATTTGAATATACAACAGAGTTTGGATCATATTTTACAATCTTTAACAAAGAACTCCATTGCCACTTCCAAAGCTAAGTCCTTGATCCCTATTTGTCATTTCAAAAATCATGTCTAGCATTGTTACTATCTAAGCTCATAATCCTAGGGTGTTTACTAATAATTTATTTATTTTATCTACCTTGGATTATTTGAAAGAGTGTTTTTTATTTCTTTACATTATGGTGAATTTGATATTGCTTATACCCCTAAGGTTTAAATCCTTTTACATAAATAAGGGCATGGAAAAGTCACGAGAGAGCAATTTTACATTAAAGGTGTTCAGTGTGAAAAAGGGGGAAAATGATACAAGGGTTAAATCCTCCTTTCACTACAAACATTCAAGGACATATCAACCGAGTTGAATCACACTTTTACAAGAGGATTCACGTACATGTTAGGCTATCACTTGGAACAATGTGGAAACTCAGAGATTGTCAATTAATGTATCAATTTAATGCTCAAATATCTTTAAAACCCTAATTATGCAAAACAATAAGTAAATGATGAATTACGACAAATGCTCACAGACTAAGGTAGAAGGCAGAGATTAGTTACTAACCATTTTTCAAAGTTTGAGATGTGGAATACTCGGGGACACTGGCATTAGCACCCCTGTCCAAGGTGGTGTTTTCTTTAGGGAACACTGATCTCCTTCCAACACTGATGATCACTGTATTTTGCGTTTCTATCCTAGGAGATGCGAAGGACACTGGCACTAATGCCTGAGTCCAAGGTAGGGTGTTCTTCAGGATGTCAGAGCCTTTTCAGATGTTGATTGTCACTATCACAATGATTTCTATGTTTTCAACCTCAGAGGACATTGGCATTAGCACCAGAGTCTGAGCAATGCTTTTCTTTAGAGATCCAGAATCTGCACACTGTGTTACTATTCTCTGCAACTCCACTTTGTCAAGATGCAACACCTGTAACCTACAATCACAAGGAGTGTGGTTGGGGGTTGTGGTGTTTAGAGGCTTGCCTCAGTAAATCCCAGGAGAGACATTCAAGTCTTTCGAACACCATTATCAGATAGAGAGTGTGTATCCCTGTGGGATAGAGGCAAAAAATAAATTGATAAATGATTCAAACACAAATAGATATCACCTCGAAGGTGTAGCTCCCGTGTAGATGAAAATCCTTCAATCACATGAGAAGATGAAACTAAATCTGCAATCACAAACATAATAACAATGCTCTGCTCTACAACAATGAATATCTTAAATGCTCTACAATCATAAGTTTGCCAAAAGTTCACAACCATCTTCTAGTTTACAAATGAAACCCTAAACATGCTTATATATGCAACTAAACATATTCTTGCTAAGAATTTCATAATTCAAACCTAAGATGTTGGCATGGGACCTAATTAACGGTCACAAAACCAACATTCAAATTTGGGACCTACCTGAAATAGGGTAGGACAATTGCGCTAGCGCCCATGTCCACAGGTCCCTTTTCAAGGTAGGACTAAATGCCACAATACCCTTCATGCCCCAAGTCACATGGGTTTCTAGCCATTTTCTTCAGGAAGTCAAAATGAACATGCAAGATGCAAAACAAGGGACCCGGGAGCTAAACCTAGGAGGGAAAAGTCCAAGGAGACATTTTCTGACATAAAATTTAGCCCCCACTTTAATGTATGTATGAACACAAGGCCCATAGATGCATTAAAGTATGGTCAAAACACAACAAACACACCAAGCACTTGAAGATAATGCATACACAAAGATTGAGGAACTATTTCTAGCCCCCAGTCTCAGGTAGACATTAGAGAAAACACGTCGCAGACACGCCAAACACAGTGAAGACAGTAAAAGGCACACAAAACATGGAGAAGATAGTTACAGTCACGTAAAACATGTAGAAGACAACATTGAAGACACACAAAACACAATTAATACAATGAATGCAGTGATTATTTATTTTTCATTTTCATATATATGAATGCAAATGCAAATACATGGAAAGTAAAAACACAACCCAAAATGCAAGAGGGACTCATCGCCACATGTCTTTAGATTGCATATGGAGCAACAGACACGCAATACAAATCTCAAAGTGTAGGAGGGACTCATCGCCACACATCTTTAGACTACACTTGAGAACAAACATGTCATACAAATCCCAAAGCATGGAAGGGCCTCATCGCCACACATCATTAGACTATGCTTGGGAACAAACATGCCATACAAAAGGGAAAACACACTGAAGACACACGAAAAACATGAGCATCATATACTATACATCTTAGACATGACAAATAAGCGATGGAAGAAGCCTATTACTAGGTTCACCACCATCTCAGGCACATTATAGGCGCACCTGATAGTTGGGCTTATGCCACAACAACTGCCAAAGACATGCTTAAGGAAGTATACACCAACCCCACCTACTCGAAGGACTTTTAGAATAAAAAGGATGTGCATTAGCTCAAGAGATACACCATCCCCGCCTCCATAGAGGGCTTTGAATAAAAGGATACACACTAGCTCTTGAAAGAGATATGATATCTCACCTCCGCAGAGGGCTTTCTCATTGCAATATAAACTAAAGATGTGCACTCGTGTGGAGATACAACATCCTGCCTCTATAGAGGGCTTACAAACATGCTTCGTTAGTATCAAAATCATCAGATGGCTTACCTTATATATGCCCCCACCTTAAGGTGGTTGATATCATGTATCGATATCAAGTGCGTTAAGGTAGAGAGAAAACACACAAGGGAACATGATGCAGGAGTATCCCTAGTTCAAGAGTAATCTTGTATCAACCAAAAACATTTGCATTTCAGTTAGTTTGCAGTTCAGTTCAGTCAGTTCAGTCAAAAGTAGTTTCTATATTTTGGTCTGCATTCTACCGCAATTGCATTTCAAACCTTGCAGAACTGGACTTAGCATCTCGATACATTCATCTACAACATATGCAATTTACAGAGCATTTGGTTAAGGTATCAGAAAGATATCGCTATCAGAAGATCAACTATTTCTTAGAACATCGCATCCTAACAATTTCAGACAATCAGCTAAAGGAGAAGACTTGCAGAGCATTCCTCGACTTGTGGAGCCTAACGACACATCTTTCAATGTTCTATGGTTCATGGCTGACCTTCCCCAAGATCCACACATCATTCCATGCATTTGCAGAGGAGTTCTACATGATTAGGTCTGACCTATCTGTGTACACATGTTACAGCTCTTCATTGGAGTTTGTGATCTTTCTTGGCCGACGCAGAGGAATCCATTGTTCCAAAGATGATATATATTGATGTAATAGATGCCTAGGAAATCAATTACCAATTGATTCATAAGTCTTAGTTTTGGATTCTTTGTGAAGGAGCTTCAAAGCTATATCTTGTGCATATTTTGATATTCTGTAATCAGGCCTGTGAGCCCTAATTGTAAGCCCACATGTTGCTGGCCAGTTTGTATTTGAATGCTATGTTATACTAAATGATTGAACATTCATTTGTTTCATATCTTTGAGTTGTTTCCATTGTGTTTATTCTTGCTGCACAGTCTGGACAGTTCACTCAGTGGACCCTCCTACTGTGACTGCACCAAGTGGTATCAGAGCAAAAGTTTGAATTTTTGGGAGAGAATTAAGTGAAGTTGGTGAAGGAATTCTGTAAGATCTTGTTGTGGATAGATCGCCGAATTGAGGCAAGTTACTTGTGTCACAAGCCATCGCCAATTGTGAGGTAGTTGTCACCTTGTAGCCCGATCACTGAATTTGAGGTAGCTTGCACTTGATCCTAGAAAGAATGCCACCGAGGAGAATCCTTGTTGTTGGAACAATGGCTGGTAGATGGATGAGATGATGGAAATAATGAAAACAATGAGAATTTGATTGGATTTTGTTGAGGAAGATAGGCGAAGAGGATTGACACCTAGACCTGATGTTGAAAGTGATGATGAAGAGGAATTTCAATCTGTTGAACAAATTGGAGAAACTCTAGGAGGTGATGAAGAAGAAAAATTAGATCAAGTCAAGATGTTGCGAGCTATTTCAAAGATTGGAAAGAGACCTAGAGTTGATGTGCCGAACTATACTGGTAGTTTGAACCCTGAAGAATTGATTGATTAGATAAATGACATGGTAGAATACTTTGAATATGAAGAAGTTGAAGATCCGGAGAAGGTGAAATTTGTAAAGACAAAGTTGAAATGATATGCTGCTATATGGCGGAAAGAAGTTTAGTTGGATAGGAATAGAAGAAAAAAGAAAATATTACAAAATGGGATATGATGGTGAAAAAATTGAAGAATGAATTTGTACCTACTAACTATGAGTTGGAGCTGTTGAAAAGATTGCAAAACCTAAGACAAAAGGAGAAATCTATGAAAGAGTATACTGAAGAATTTCATAAGATGATTATAAGGACATGACATAGTGAATCAAGCAAGGAGAAAGTGGCTAGATACATCAATGGACTGAGATTGAACATTCAAGAGGAATTGAGTTTGGTGAGGATGACAACACTGGAAGGAGCATACCAATTTACCCTGAAAGTTGAAGAGAAGTTGAATAAGAGACATGATCAAAGATGGAGATGTAGAGGAGGTAAATTTCAGAGAGGTAGAACATTTTTTGGAGGTGAGAGATCATTTCTGGAGCAAAACAGATAGGAAAACACATTCAAAAAGGAGGACATAGATAATAATGCATACCATCTAGAGATGATAGAAACTTCTACTGCAGAGGAAACCCTAGTTTGTACTGGAATGAAGGATATAGAAGAGAGGGAAGAGGATTTGATAAGAGAAAATTTAGAGGAACTTGTTTCAAGTGTGGAGGTGAAGGACATAGAGCATTTGAATGTAATCAAGGGAGTACAAGCAAGAGAACAGAGAACAGTGGAAGAACAGTCTATGTTGAAGAAGAACCTGTTGGATCACCTAGTTTAGGTAGTAAACCAGAGAAAGGAGGATCACTTGTGATGAGGAGAGAACTATTTTAAGTAGAGACAAGTGAAGAACCACTACAGAGGAAGAGTTTGTTCAGAACCAGATGCAAATCAAGAGGTAAATTTTGTAAAGTTGTAATTGATAGTAGTAGTTCAGATAACCTAGTTTCAGAGGAGATGGTGACTAAGCTAAAGTTGGATTGATTAAACACCCTAAGCCCTATCAGATAGCATGGATTTGGGATGATCATAAGGTACTGGTGAGTGAATAATGTTTGGTGAAATTTTATATTGGATCTTATCATGATGAAGTCTTGTGTGATATTATGCCTATGGATATATGTCATATCTTGTTGGGTAGAGCTTGGCAGTATGATAGAAAAGCTATACATGATGGGAGAAAGAATACATACACTATAACATCAAATGGGAAGAGAATTACCTTGATTCCTTTGGAAGATGATCCTAAGGGTGAAGTATGTGGGAATGCTAGAATCTGTTTGGTAGATGGAAGAAAAATTCTCGATGGTTTGAGACATGAGAATATGTGTTATGCTTTGATTCCTAAGAAGCCTGAAACATTGAAGAAGGAGATTGAAGAATCACAACTAGAGGAGATAAAAGAGTTGCTGACAGAGTATGTAGACATCATATCAGATAATGTACCTAAAGGATTGCCACCTATCAGGAGTATCAGTCATCACATAGATCTTATACTAGGAGCTAGTTTGCCTAACAAAGCAGCACATAGAATGACACCAGCAAAAAATGAATAACTGAATAGACAAATACAAGAATTGTTGAGGAAAGGTTTGATTAGAGAAAGTTTGAGCCCTTGTGCAGTACCTACAGCATTAGCACCTAAGAAGGATGGAGAATGGAGAATGTGTACTGACTCTAGAGAAATAAACAAGATCACCGTTAAGTATAGATTTCCTTTACCTAGGATGGATGATATCATGGATTGTTTGAGTGGAGCAAAATAATTCACAAAGATAGATTTGAAGAGTGGATACCATCAAATTAGAATCAGAGGAGATGAATGGAAGACTGCTTTTAAGACAAATGAAGGATTGTGTGAGTGGTTAGTGATGCCCTTTGGATTGAAAAATGCACCAAGCACTTTCATGAGGTTGATGAATGAAGTCTTGAAGAAATTCTTATGTCAGCTTGTGATTGTATACTTGGATGATATTATAATTTTTAGTAAGACAAAAGAGGAACATTTGTGGTAGATTAGACAAGTATTACAAATGTTGAGAGAAGAGAAATTGTTAATAAACATCAAGAAGTGTAGTTTCATGAAGAAAGAATTGGTATATTTGGGATTTGTGATAACTTCTACAGAAGGATTGAAGATGGACCCTGAGAAAGTAAGAGCAATTGTTGAATGGCCTACACTGGAGAGAATTGGAGAAGTCAGATCATTTCATGGATTAGCTAGTTTTTATCGGAAGTTCATCAAAAATTTTAGTTTAGTTTGTAATCCTATGATAGACAATGAGAGGTGACAGGAAAGACTTTAAATGGACATCAGGAGAAGATAATAGTTTTGAATTGTTAAAGTAGAAGGTGACAGAGCAACCTATTTTAGGATTACCACATTTCAACAAGGTATTTCAAGTAGATTGTGATGCAAGTGGGAGTGCAATTGGAGCAGTGTTAAGTCAAGAAGGTAGACCTGTAGCATATTTTAGTGAGAAGTTGAATGATGCAAGGAGAAGATATTTAGTTTATGACCAAGCATTCTATGCCATAATTCAATCCTTGAAAAAGTGGAGACATTACTTATTGCCTAAGGAATTTGTATTGTATACAAATCATCAAGCTTTGCAATATTTGAATAGTCAAGGAAAGTTGAATTAGAGACATATGAGGTGGGTAGATTTCATGCAGAGTTATACCTTTGTGTTGAAGCATAGGAGTAGTAAACCAAATAAAGTGGTTGATGCATTGAGTAGAAGAAGAAACTTGTTAACAGAAATGAGAGTTGAAGTATTGGGATTTGATGAATTGAAGAACATGTATGAGGGAGACATTGATTTTGCATAACCTTAGAAAGCATGTAAGGAACCGATTGTGACAGATAGGAGTAAGTGGTTGGACTATTTCATTCAAGATGATATGTTGTTTAGAGGAAATCAGTTGTGCATACCTAGAAGTTCAATGAGAGATAATTTGATCAAGGAGAAACATAGTGGTGGATTGGCAGGACATGTTGGCATTGACAAGACAGTGGCTTTGGTGAGTGAAAACTACTTTTGGCCTTAGATACATAAGGATGTTAGGAAATTTGTGTAGAGGTGTAGAGTTTGTCAAGTTGCAAAAGGGAGTAGTCAGAATACTAGATTGTGCAAAACTTTGACAATACCGGAGAGACCTTGGGAAGACATAAGCATGGATTTTGTGATGGGATTACCTAAGACATAGAGAGGACATGATTCTATATTTGTAGTGGTGGATAGATTTTCAAAGATGGTACATTTCATACCTTATAAGAAGACAACTGATGCAGTGCATGTAGCTGACCTATTTTTCAAGGAGATTATGAGATTACATGGATTACCTAAGAGTATAATTTTAGACATAGATACAAGATTTCTTAGATATTTTTGGAAGACACTTTGGAAGAAGATGAAGACAGATTTGAAGTTCAGTTTAGCTTTTCATCCACAGACTGATGGACAAACAAAGGTAGTGAATAAGAGTTTGGGAAACTTGTTGAGATGTTTGGTTGGAGAGAAGATAGAAAGTTGGGATTTGATTCTTGCACAAGCAGATTTTGCATACAATAATTTAGTAAATAGGAGTACTGGAAGAACGCCTTTTGAGATTGTTACCAGAGTAAGCCCTAGAGGAGTTGCAGAATTGAGAGATCTCAGTTTAGAAGAGAAGAGAAGTGCATAAGTAGAAGAATTTGAAGGACATATGGAGACAGTGCATAGTCAGGTAAAGAAGCATTTGGAAGAGATGAACATCAAATATAAAGAACAAGCAGATGAGAAGAGAAGACATAAGGAATTTAAAGTTGGAGATAAAGTGATGGTGTACTTGAGAAAAGAAAGATTTCCAGTTGGGACATATAAAAAGTTGAAGATGAAGAAGCTTGGACCTTGTAGGATACTCAAGAAATTTGATTCAGGCAATGCATATGAAATGGAGCTACCGGAGACATTGGGTATTTCACCTATTTTCAATATTGCAGACCTCTACCAATATCATGAAGCAGAATTCAGTGATAGCATGGAAGAAGACTTGAAGAAGTAGTTACCACAACAAGCACAGGAACAGATTGAAGACATTTTCAACAACAGAGTTGGATACAGCACCAGAGGAAGACAATGTACAAAGAATACCTTGTGAATTGGAAAGGCAGACCGGAAGAAGATTCATCATGGATTTCTCAAGCTGAGGTGGACCGTTGGTTTTCCTCTAGCCCTGAAAAAGTGAGGGACTCACTTTTTTTTAATAACCCCAGATGTCTGATGTAGGAGCATCCTTAGTTCAAGAGCAATCTTGCATCAACCAAAAACATTTGCATTTTAGTTAGTTTGCAGTTTAGTTTGTTTCTTTTCATTTTCTAGTTTAGTTCAGTCAATTCATTTGGAAGCATTGTTTGTATTTTGGTCTGGATTCTACCGTAGTTGCATTTCAGACCTTACGGAGCTAGACTTAGCATCTCGATACATTCATCTACAACATATCCAACTTACAGAGCATTTGGTTAACGTACCAGAAAGATATCGCTATCGGAAGACCAATTATTTCTCAGAACAGAGCATCCTGACAGTATTAGATAATCAACTAAAGGAGAAGACTTGTGGAGCCTAATGACACATATTTCAATGTTCTATGGTTCATGGTCGACTTTCCCTGAGATCCACACATCATTCCATACATTTGCGGAGGAGTTCTAAATGATTAGGTCCGACCTATCCATGTACACACATTACAGCTCTCTTCATTGGAGTTTGTGATCTTTCTTGGCCAATGTGGAGGAATCTATTATTCCGAAGATGATATATACTGATGTAATAGATGCCTAGGAAAGCAGTTAGCAATTGATTCATAAGTCTTAGTTTTCAATTCTTTGCGAAGGAGCTTCAAAGCTATATCTTGTGCATATTCTGATATTCTGTAATCAGGCCTGTGAGCCCTAATTATAAGCCCGCATGTTTCCGACTAGTTTGTATTTGAATGCTATGTTATACTGAATGATTGAACCTGCATTTGTTTCATATCTTTAAGTTGTTTCCATTGTGTTTACTCTTGTTGCACAGTCTGGACAGTTCACTCTGTGGACCCTCCTACCATGACTGCACTAGAACAAGAGCTTTCACAAAGCTCGTGCCCCCAAAAGTGACATGCACTTTACAATCACCAAATGTTCCCACAAACACACAATTTCCTGCAAGAAGAGAGGTTAAAAATCTTTCTCTAAGATAATAACCACACCACATGATCAAAGCAATGCATAAACATAATCACATCAAGAGTTGAGGTTACACTATGGATTTGGAACCTAAGTATAATTGTGGGGCTATACCACAGAGATCTCAGAACTGAGTGTAAGCAAGGTGAGATCCAAGATAAACAAAGTGCACAGAGCAGCAATATTGTTATGGTTTGTTAGTGCGATAAGACATCATCAAAATATCACACAAAGTGATTCTACTAGCCAAGCGTTGGATTATATATATATATATGCATATATATATATATACATATATGTATATATATATGTATATATACATATATGTATATGTATATGTATATGTATATATACATATGTGTATATATACATACGTATATATATATATACATATGTATATATATATATGTATATATATGTATATATATATGTATATATATATATATGTATATATATATCAACCCTGTCTTCATGTATGGACTAGGTCCATTTTTGCTTACTCGCTAAAGGGATGTGTGGTCCGTATCAATCATATTTGTTTTTTGTCATCCGCTAGCTAGATAGAACCACTAGAGGAAGGTAAACAATAAATCAAGAGAGGAGAAACAAGTGACTTATGGTCATCATGTAGGAAGGTGCCCCCAGGTCACCAACCACAACGCTATGCCCCTAGGACACAACCTACAACAATAAAAATAGAGGAGAAGCAATATAGAAGAATGATGATACAAATAGAAGAAGGGTCACAACAAAGGTGGTCTCCTGGTATCCTTGACCTTACAAGAGTATCAAGGGTCATCCAAGGAGGCCTGAACAACACATAATACATCATGAGGGAAACACAACATAGAGGTAAAGGGTTAGAAATACTTACTTGTAGATTCACCCATATTGGAATTTGTGACTTGCGATCATCTTAGAAAGATGCTCCATCAAATTTTTTGGGAAGCTTGAGTGGTTCATATTAGAGTGTTCTTTGTTGTCAGAAAGTCCATGCGGTGCTTGTTCATCAAATCTTTGTATATGTGAGGTCTTTTTTTTCTTATGAGGAGGGGAACCATTGTTATTTCCTACTAATGATAATCGTCTTACTCTTTTCCAATCTTTAGCTCTATTATTTTGTTGGTTTCATCTATCGTAGGGAGAAGGACTATCTTGCACCATATCAATCTTTTCCTTTGTCATAATCACTTGCTTCAGTTTTGCCATTTGTCTTTCCAATGCATTTTGGTTATCTCCTGATCCTTGAAGGGATAACAAAGGAGGAACCTCAACATAAATACCATTTCTTCATGGACGAGGTAATACTTTAGTATTTTCCTTATCCACTTCTATTGTAGCAATTATCTCATCATAGTTCAGATAGTCATCTTCTGCTTCTACTATATTTTCTTCCATCATGTTATTATTGGTATGCTTAGGGAAGTGATTAGTAAAAATCTGTAAATTCTAATTTGGATGAGAAACTAACTTATTTCCATTATCATTCACACAAAATACCTGTATAACATTCGAGTTGATGAGGTCTTGTATTTCATGTTTAAGATGCATACATCGTTCAATATCATGTCTTTGTTGTCGATGAAAATGGCAAAAAGGATTAACATCAAAATAAGGTCCTTGCATTCTACTAGGATCCAATGATTTAATTGGAGGAAGCTTCAAGATGTTATTACTCACAGCTTGATTCATGATAGAATGTAATGATTCAGATATTGGAGTGAACTATCTTTGTTGTTGTCTATTATGAAACGGTGTCCTCTTCGGATTAGTGATAGAGGACACTTGTGAAAAGTTGTTTGAATTTTGTCCATTAACCTTGATGAAATTCTTATTATTCCTCTTAAAAAAATTTTGTGAAGGTCCACTCGTGGATTGACCAACTTGAGCTGATGAGTTTTGGTTTCCATACTGACTAGACAAAAGCTGATAATCACGAAGGGCGGTGCATAAATGTTGAAAAGAGTTATACTTCAACAAGAGAATTCTATCATGGATGTTAGGTTGTAGATTTATAATAAACCCCTTCTAAACATCTTCATCCTTCATCTAATATTGAATTTGTGCATAAAAAGCTTGATAACGACTAATAAACTCAGTTCACTTCTCCTTTGAACATTGCTTGCAATGAACTAAATCAATCAAAGAGACTTGAGGTTCAATGTTTGCTTGAAAATGTTATAATAATTGATCAACTAGTTGCAAAATAGAGTGTATTAAATTCAAAGGTAAAGAGCAAAACCATTCCAAAGTAGTATCTTTAAGAGATCGCAGGAAAATTTTTGCTAACAAATTCTCTTCAAAGTAGAAATCACTACACATAGCCGTGAATGCTGCCACATGAGTATTAGGATCACCTTTTCCACCATATTTTTCAAAGCAGGGAGTTTCAAACTTCTCAGGCATAGGAGTTCTCAAGTTTACATAAGATAAAGGATTACAAGCATGACAAGTTGGTATATTAGGTTGTGAAGAATCCGTCAAGCTTGTCACCTTTTGTTGTAAAGAAGTCATGCCTTGCAAGAGTTGGTTTAAGAGGGCATCATTAGGGGATGTGGTTTGAGAATTGGAAGCTGTGTGCATGACATTTTGAGGGGATTGGTTGTGAGTGGAAACAAAAGGTGGTTGATATCAATTGTAAGTGGAAGGTGGTTGCAAATAGTTGTATGTAAAAGGTGGTTGAGAATAAGTGGGATTGAGAGGTGGTTGAGAGTAAGTATTCATAAAAGAGGTCACCTTAGGTGCCAAGTTTTGATAGTTGAATCCCATAGCTTTGTAATTTTGTGAATTAGTGCCATTAGATACTCCAATACCAATGGGATCATTACTACAAGCATTTGAATTAGTAGTTAAAATTGTTGATGTGAATGTAGACATTCCAGTGGTTGGTATAGGTGTCGATACTTGCATATGAGATGGTGACGACATATTATTAATAACATTTGCACATTCAGTCACCGAAATAACATTATTATTTACTATATGCACTAAACCTTGAATTACATTAACACCATCTTGTCCTTCCTTTATTAGTTCTCTTATGTTGTGAATCGCAAGTATAGCTTCTTCTGTTATCCTTTCATTTTTCATAAATGCTTGAAAATCGACTAGCTCTTTATCAAGTTTGTTTATTTTCTCATTAGGTACATGTGTTACCACCTCAATAGTGTCCTCTACATTATGGAATATTTGATATTTCATTGTATTTGTAGGAGGTATAATGTCTTGCAAAATTTGTGTCTCTCCTTTTGTAAAGAAGGTGTTCAATAGATTTTCAGAGGTAGGAATGATGTTGCTTTCAGGAGCACTAGATCCCATTAGTCTAATACTTCTTCTTAGAGGGATGTTTCTATTAGGGAATTAGGTTATAAGACTCATGAAAAATCATATAACACTTAATGCACAAACTAATAAAACAATCCCAAGGAACAAGATATGATTAAGATCCAAAATGCTTGATTTTTCACCTTTTTCACAATTTTTCAATGCAAATGACTAAAAGAAGAGGTGTTGTGAAGAATTTTATGAGGGGAATAAAATAATAAGCTGAATATCAGTCCAATAATGCAATAATATTCTTCACAACACACCTATAATGCAATTCTAGAGAGACAAGGCCAAATCTAGTGAAAATGTAAGATTTTCAAACCCTAGACATGAATTTTTGCAAAAAGGACACTATGATGAAACAATACAATTAGAAATTAGTCCTAAATGAGTGTTTGAAAAGGGTAGTAAAATCTGAAACAAGATTTTAACTACAAACCCTAGCTAATGCAAAACTAGGTTTTTACGAAAAATGCACAATTTTAAGCACTTTTTAACAAATTAAACATGAAAATGCAATGTAAATGATTAAAATAAGATCAATTCCTACAATTTAAATCAGATCTAATGAATATAACATAAATTGAATTAAATTAATGCAAATTATGCCAAAATGCAAGCCTAAGATGCCAATTTTTTTCAAATTTTTCAATTTTTTTGTGAATTTTCAAATGTAATAAGATGAATGAATGCAAATATAGAGTAAAACACTTAGCAAGGTGGAAAATTCAAATAAACATAGGTTCATCAAAATGTTTAGTGTGAAAAAGGGGGAAAATGATACAAGGGTTAAATCCTCCTTTCACTACAAACATTCAAGGACATATCAACCGAGTTGAATCACACTTTTACAAGAGGATTCACCTACAGGTTAGGCTATCACTTGGAATGATGTGGAAACTCAGAGATTGTCAATTATTGTATCAATTTAATGCTCAAATATCCTTAAAACCCTAATTATGCAAAATAGTAAGTAAAATGATGAATTACGAGAAATGCTTGCTGACCAAGGTAGAAGGCAGAGATTAGTTACTGACTATTTTTCAAAGTTTGAGACGTGGAATACTCAGGGACATTGGCATTAGCGCCCCTATCCAAGGTGGTGTTTTCTTTAGGGAATCCTGATCTCCTTTCGACACTAATGATCACTGTATTTTTTGTTTCTATCCCAAGAGATGTAGAGGACACTAGCACTAACGCCTGAGTCCAAGGTAGGGTGTTCTTTAGGATGTCAGAGCCTTTTCAAATGTTAATTGTCACTGTCACAATGATTTCTATTTTTTCAACCTGAGAGGGCACTAGAATTGGCTCCTGAGTCTTAGCAGTGCTTTTCTTCAAAGATCTAGAATCTGCACATTGTATTACTGTTCTATACAACTCCACTTCGTCAAGATGCAACTCCTGTAACATGCAATCACAAGGAGTGTGGTTGGGGTTTGTGGTGTTTAGAGGCTTGCCTTAGTCAAGCCCTAGAGATACATTCAAGTCTTCTAAACACCCTTATCAGATAGAGAGTGTGTATCCCCATGGGATAGAGGCAAAAAATAAATTGATAAATGATTCAAATACAAATAGATATCACCTTGGAGGTGTAGCTCACATGTAGATGAAAATCCTTCAATCACATGAGGAAATGAAGCTAAATCTACAATCACAAATACAATAACAATGCTCTACTCTACAATAATGAATATCTTGAATGCACTATAATCATAAGTTTGCCAAAAGTTCACAATCATCTTCTAGTTTTCAAATGAAACCCTAAACATGCTTATATATGCAACTAAACACATTATCACTAAGAATTTCATAATTCAAACATAAGATGTCAGCATGGGACCTAATTAATGGTCACAAAACTGACATTCAAATTTGGGACTTGCCTGAAATAGGGCAGGACAAGGGCGCTAGCACCCGTGTCCATAGGTCCTTTTTCAAGCAAGGACTAAATGCCACAATGTCCTTCATGCCCCATGTGACATGGGTTTCAGGCCATTTTCTTCTGGGAGTCAAAATGAACAGGCAAGATGCAAAACAAGGGACCCGAGAGCTAAACCTAGGAGGGAAAAGTCTGGGGAGACATTTTCTAACATAAAAAAAAGGATAGCTTAAGATTCCACATTACAAACACAACATAATTGTGTTTCATTGTTTTATCTTGATTAGGATTTGGGCTTTCATGATATGTTATATCTTTGATCTTTACCCACCCACCCTTATTTGTCTTATGTGTTGTTGCTAGATAATTTACTATGGATTCTCATTAACCTTCACCTTTGACTTCTATACATGCATGCCTAAAATGTTTTGATGTGTTCCCATGTTGTATTGCATATGGTCCTTCCATCCTAGATGATATTATGTATTTTTGTCCCATGGATGGTGAGATATTTAATATGGACTTGTATTTTTTCATCGTAGATGTGATTTCTCATCCTTCATAAAGATAGCATTAACATTTCCTTCTCTCTTAGATACACTCACTTCAACCATCTATTAGCTTCATCATGATTATCCTTTTCATTAGCTTCTCATGTTGAATCTCTATAGTTGACATGTGGGCCACACATAAACCTCCTCAAATATTTATGATGTTGATTCTTGTGTTTCTATTACTCCTACATGTTATGATAGCCCTATGTCTCTATCCTTAAGTTTTCTACTCTCCAAATTTGATTCACCACTATTATGCATAATTTTGAGATGGTAGGCACATTTGTTGAACACACATGGCTTACAAATGAAGAAATCACCCTTGCTCATGTGGTAAAAGCAAGTATAGCAAAGGATTATCTAGATGACTACTTTCTTCACATGGGAGACGTATCCTAAATGAAACAATATTTACTTCCAAGGGGATAGTTGTTTCTTCTACAAGATTTCTCTCTTCAAGAGAAAAGATGTACCTACAAATAGTGTTGTTTAATTGAGGTGTTGTGCTTACATTAAGTGTGTTAACTTTTATAAATTCTAGACATAAAGCTCTCAACAAGCATTTTAAGGGTGGTGTTTGTGTGAAATGCTTCAAGTTCTATGAGGGCTTCTTGATATTCTCATTCAATGGCTAGGATGCATTCATTTTCTTGTCTAATTCTTTATGAAGCCTCTTCATGTTCAAAAATTTCTACTAGTGTAATAGCTAGTGTTTGTTCTCTTAATTTTATCAACGAATCTCTACCCACTCTATTCACACTCCTAGACACATGTAGGCATGAAATACTAAAGAGTAATCAAGGGTGATGAACAAGGCAGTATGAGTTCTCCTAATGAATTAATGTGTATGTAAGTTTGATCTTATTTGCAAGTTGTAAAATTTTGTCTATTCATGATGATTAATTTGTTTATGAAACTAAGTTTAGAAACCCTTAGGCTTAAATGCAAAGAGGACCTAATGTTTTTGTCTTTTCATCTTTTTTTTTTCTAACTTGTTATTGATTTGTGCTATTTTGTGTTTTTTTATCTTTCAAGTGTATGAGAATGTTTAGATAAAGAAAACTATGTGCATGCAAGAAAAGAAAACTAACCAAAAACCAATTGAATTTTGTTCCTTTTTTATTAAAATGTGTTTAAAATGATTCAATCTATGACAAAGTAACTAACATGTAAATAGATGAAATGCTAGAAAAAATTATCTCTTGTGTTTTCAAAATGAAATGCTTCTAACTTAACTATCATGCACAGAATGAGAGACAAGTAACTAATCTCCTCTTTTTTTACATGCTTTTCAAGTTTTATGTGAATACATGCAAGTGCTTCAATGTGAAATCTAGGAAACAATGGTTGTTTCCCTTTAATCAATTTGAATGTGAGATTGTGAAAATTGTGAAGGAAAAGAATACACGTGCAAAAAACCTAATTTTTTGAGTTAAGACAATAGTTGTGTGTAAAAATTAGTTTTTTCTTTGTTGTTTGTAATGCTAATGAAAGAGGAAAATGCTTGTTTTTGTTGGAAAATTTGTTTGTTTGTATGTTTATTGTGATCCTTATGAATGGATTTTGTAATGATCTTAAATGTGTTGATAGGAATTATAATGTTGTTTTGATAGAGGTTTTGCAAGAAAATGAAACATTCAAAATAAATAAATCTATTTTAAACTAATTATAATCTAAATCTTAAAATTATATGTTAAAAGATATAGAGTAATGGTGATACTAACTCTAAAATTTATCCCTAGCTTCTAACAAAATAATCTAGCAATCTAATCTACTAACAATCTAATGAAATTATAAATAAAATTTGCAACTTCCACACTTGGATATTGGAGATCTCAAGCATGCAAGATTTGTATAGTGATGAAGTTGTCCTCAAGGACTCAATTGTTCTAATCTTTTCCCCCTCTCCTTTTGTTGGGTTCTTCCTTTGTGATGAAAGGTGTCAAGCCAATTGGATGATGAAGAAAAGAAAAAGGAATGCGATTGTTGTTGTTTGAGTGATGAGAACTATGTAAAGGGTAAGTGCATAGAAATGGCCTGGACAATTTAGTGGCCAAGTGAGAGATTTGAAATGAAATGTGTATGTGTTTTGCAAAATGTGTGCATGTTATAAAGCAATGCTCTTTATAACATATATGCATTATAACAGGTATGCATTATAACACATATGCATTATAATGTGTATGTTTTATAATGTGTATGTAGTATATAATGTGTATGTAGTATAACTACTATAATTTTTTTGAATTCTTGCCCTTTAAAATTGAATTTCCAAGTCTAAGGGTTGGGCTTCCATTTTGGCAAGTAAATACATGTTTTCAACATAAAATAATATATCTAAACTTTATCCTTATTAGTATTATGTAATTTATGATAAAATTTCATGAGAACATCACCAAAATATGAAGCTCTTTCTCAACTTTCTAGTCATATAAATTTTTAAATTTTATGAATAAATTAAGGTACTTATTTTTATTTATTTTTAACAATGTCTTCATATTCCTCAAATACATATGCATTGTTTTTTCATCATAATTTTAGATTCATTTATCCAAATTTGAAAAAAAAAATATAGAATTGTCCTGTATCATTCTATACACCTTGAATTTTTTTTTACATTTTTAGTTATTTTTGTTAGAGTTATGTAATGCACATGCTCAATGATGTTATTTTCAGGATGCATCCAATTCAGAAAATCACAAAAAAATCAATAAAAATATATAACTTGTAATACTCACTCATAACTATATTTCCACCAATTGGTTTTGAAATACACAACATAGTGGGAGCACCAAAAACTAAATTATAAGTTAATGACAAAAATAGAAACACATTTGTGTGAGCTTAGCACTTCACCCTCTTAGTCTTAACCATTTTTTAATTTAAGTCTTAGTAGTTTAGAAACTAGATTTAGAGTACTACAATTCTTGTTTTTTATCAAATCTTCAAAATTTGAGTGTAGGCATTTCAAAATTGCTCGCCAAAGTTTAGGTTTAGTTGATTTCAAGAAAAAAGTGTTTTTTGTTCCCCATTTCCATGCACATACCTTATAATCAATGTATGAGTGAGCCTAGAGATTGTGAATGTTGTGTTAGATGCTTTGAAGCAATATGAAACCTATATAGAGCTATTTATCCCTTTTCCTAAAGCTTATATGCTTGCTAGGTGTTGGTTGTGTAGTGCTCAAGAAGCTCTAAGTCCCTATGTCTTTTCTTCAAGACTTAAGAGCCAAGATATTGGAAGAAGGATATGAAAGAATAAGATCCAACCCCTTCAAAAAGCCAAACCTCTCTTATCTATAGGATGAAGAAGTAAAAATATGGAAAAATACATTATTAGGCTTGTTGGGAACTCATACTCAAGAAGGAAAAATGTACAAAAGATGAGGGAAAAAGAGAGATAAAAGAAAATTGAGAATCATGTAAAAATTCCATATTCACTAATTTTATTAGTAATTTATTCTCCATGGTGAATGGTCATTCACCAAGATGAGTGGCTAGTTGCGAAGGGGTGAACTAATGAAAAATAGACAAGTGTGTCATTTAGTGGCCAAAAATTAAAAATTGATAAGGTAACAAGGGGTGAACACCTAGAAAATGATCGAACAAGCACAAAGAAACAAAGGGGGAGGTTCCTAGAATGCAACTAGACACTTCTATCACATAAGAATTAGTTTAGATCTAGAGAAATTTTTATTACTTCACATCACATAAGATTTTGTGTTGGTCTACCAAATCGTCATTGGACATTGAAATGTTTGCTCATCTGAATTTGGGCACTTACATATTCTTCCCCTTGGGAAAGTCATTCTACCATACTAGGTATGTGCTACCTCTTGAAACTAGAATAAACTTACCTTTCTTGTTGTCTTGCATCTAGACTTGCTAAACAAAATGCAAGATCATGTGCAACATATAGAGACTTCATAAATAAATTTTGAGATGAAAACATAGACAAGTTCACTTACCATCTATGTAGGGTCAAAAAATACTACCATTTCTCATGAGCATGAATAACTTGTACTTGTTAATGAATGAGCTAAAGAGGCTCTATAATGAATGGTTCATAAGGCACAATGAGGTAGCAAGATAAGTTAGCTTGATCTTGGGGGAAACTCCATGGTTAAGCATGTTTGAGTTAGAGTGGTACTGGGATGGATGATCTCTTGGGAAGTCCCAATACTTCACTCCTATGAGCATCACCTGAATGTAATGAGTGCTAAGTGGACCATTCATGCTCATGAGATATGGGTACATGTGAACCGCTTCTCATGAAATATGGGTCAATGAGTTTGACTCAAAAATTTATGCAGTTTAATCCTCATAAAGCATCACAATTCGACACATTGTAAAAAATACCTCCTACTTGTCTTGATGGATGAGCTAAAGGGGCTCTATAATGAATGGTTCATAAGACATGACACTTTTTAAAGGTTTTGCAAATGGGGTAGTATGGAAGTGGACTTGATCTTAGGGAAAAATGCATGGTTAAACATGCTTGAATTGGAGTAGTACTAGGAAGGGTGACCTTACAAAAAGTCCTAATGCTTCATTCCTGCAAGCATCACCTAGATGTAATGATTGTTAAGTGAAACATTCATGCTAGTGAGAGATAGACTCATGTAAACTACTACTCATAAAATATCTGTAAACTACTACATATAAAATATGGATTTAATAAGTTTATTTGATACTATTTTAATTTTTAATAAAATCCTTTTAACACAAAAAGTGTCATTATAGTGCACTTTCTTGTTTATAAGAGTTGGGAGGTATTCAATGCTATATATCATCATGATAATAATAATAATAATAATAACATTCCATTCATGATTTAAATAGTGGGGAGATATTCAATGCTATATCACGATGATAATGATATTCCATTCATCAAGATAAGATTTCTATATATTCTATAAAATCAATAGATACGTCGTAATTTTACATTGAGGTTTGTGACTCCATTCTTTATCAAGCAATTAATTCTGTCTGCATATGTGTATTGTGCTGCTTGGAAAGAGTTTCTATCACCTACGCTGTAAATGGATAAGTTAGCACTCGTCGTCAATGTATATTCGAATGAGTGGTCCTTCGATTACCAATTGCCAAGTAGGAGTACAGCTGCATCCACCCTTGCATTTATGATTTGACTGAGCATCTTCATTTACTGTCATCGCCAGCTATTAAATACCTTACATATCCCGGTCATCCATGCTGTACTCAAAAATCTCTCCTGTTAAAGATCGCAATTAGACGGACTTCATTCTGAAAAGGAAATATGGGACCAGGTGAGGATGGTGGCGTGGAATTTGACGTTAAGACCTTCATCGATGACTGGAATATGTAGCGGGTCAAATTGGTAAATAAATGGGTGGTTTGTTTAGCCTCCACATCACGGAAAATTCCACTAGTTAGGTGAGAACTTTGGAAGTATGGCCTTCAAACTCTGGGATTTCAGCTTTACGTCAATTGTCACCGACATCCGGCATGGCCATAAAAAGTGTTCGCTTAAAACGAGAACGATAGCTCATCTTAATAGTCTATATCATTAAAACATGTGACATTCATTTGATTCATTTTTATCCTTCTGGCAAAAACCTTTTGAATGAGTGTCGGCCCAAAACACTGTATGCTCCAATAATTGAATTCTAATTCAATTTTGACACGTTCTCGTTTTCGTTGAAATCGATCGTTTCCCCGTCTTCCAGCAATCTGCAAAGGTTACCACTACAATTCTTCGATGGAGTGCTTACATTTTTCTATATAAACGCTTCGACTTCAGTCCAATTTCCAGCGAGAGTTGAGTCGATATTAGTCCTACTCTCTTCTGTCTTATCTTTGCAAGCTTCCATATCGAATGTTGTGTTGTGTCTAGTATAGCATAGATATAGGCAGTCCTGTTTTATATTCCATTCCTAGAATTTCGAGATGTCTAACATAGAAATTTGCAAGTGCTCGGCCTCAATCCATAAGCTATGCTGGATGTTCCTTACCCTTCTCTGTTGTTCTACGTCGGCTGTTTCCTTAAGCTCTCCTGAAGTAGTTCGTCAAGGCAGAAAGCTGTCCGCACTAGTCCCCTCAGCTCCCCTTGTGTTGAAATATCACAAGGGACCTCTTCTTACAGGCCCTGCTTCCATCAACGTCTATATTTTCTGGTATGGCAAATTCACCCCTTCCCAGAAAGCCATCATTACAGACTTCGTCTCGTCATTGGGAGGAACCAACGCCATTCCAAACCAGAAGCCGTCGGTAAGCAGTTGGTGGGCAACCACGCAAAGGTATACCGACTCCACCCAAAAAGGTGTCTCCAGAGCTGTAAAGATTGGAGGCCAGGCCTCCGATGCTTTGTATTCCCTTGGCAAGAATCTCAAGAGAAGCCATGTTGCTCTTCTGGTGAAGAGGGCGTTGGCTAAACGATTGTTTCCCTTGGATAAGAGGGGAATTTATATCGTTCTCACGGCAGACGACGTTTATGTGGAGAGATTCTGCATGAACTCGTGCGGTTTCCACGACTCGATTCCTCTCTCCAAGAGAAGTACGATTTTGTTCGGATGGGTTGGGAATTCAGGAGTTCAATGCCCAGGCTATTGTGCGTGGCCGTTTGCGGCGCCTCTGTACGGTCCTCCCACGCCGCCACTTATTCCACCAAACGGAGATGTGGGTGTTGACGGAATGATTATAAACATTGCGGCAGTTGTGGCAGGAACAGCTACAAATCCTTTCGGCACGGGTTATTACCAGGGGAGTGCATTGGCTCCGCAGGAAGCAGTGACAGCGTGCAGTGGAATATTTGGGAATGGATCATACCCGGGCTATGCAGGAGATTTACTGGTGGACAAGAGAAGTAAAGCGAGCTACAACGTATACGGAGTGCACAATCGCGAGTTTCTTGTACCCGCAATGTGGAACCCCTCTACTCTTCAATGTAAAACTGCTCTGTAGTAAGTTTTCCATGTCGATACCGTGGTGCGGAATCCCATTATTTCTTTGTCGCTACCGAGAAAGCCTTCAAAGAATTGTTTCTGCAGAAGGTCCGTTCAAATAGTTATAGTGCCACGTCTATTGAGCGTAAGAAGCTCTCATTCGACCGTGAATAATAATACCTGCATGTTGGCAATTTAAATAAAGATTTTACAAGTGACCAATGGCCGATAAAATAAACCATTTTCCAAATAAGTAGCTAATACATGCAATTTATAAAATTTACCCTAAACGAAGGTAAAACACATTTCTCATCTTAGTCATGCAAGCGAATTATTCCATATAAAATTATCTTTTAAGATTTTTAAAAAAAAATTGTTAGGATGAAAATTGCATGTCTTCTATTTTTCCTTCCATTTCGGATTTATTTATTTTTATTTATATCGAATGTAATGACTAGTGTATTTGTGTCATGTTTCTATTTAAAAGTTGACAGTTGATCTTGACCTTATTTGATTATACCTCCACATATCTCAAGAGTTCAGACTCAGTTTGCATTTTGTCTATTCATTATCCTAGATCAAATTTATGGGGTAGAAATAATCCTAGTCAAATCCATAGCATAGAAATGACCAGGCCTAGAATATGACGATCACCCTTGCCTATCATATAAAAGTTTTATGACAGTTTGGTCATTTAACTACCTTTCAATTGACGTTTTAAGAAAACTATAAGTTGTCAAAAAAATGTTGAGTGAATTTTTCATATTGAAAGAATGCAGATTACAAAAAAGTAGTCTAAAGGCTACAAAAAAAAGCAGCAATCAAGAACACGGTCACAAACAAAACTACAAACAACAAGACCAACAACTCCCAACCATTTCAACAACTGAAAAGATGAAAGTGCCATAAAAAAATTGCAGTCACCTGCTATCTTTTCAAGATAGAATGCCTATTTTTTTGTGGACATGGAATGCTATCAAAAGGGACATAAAGGCATATACATTCATTTCTATTATGTAAATTGAAGTCTTAAAAAATTAGTAATTATAAATTTGAAAGAAACACGAATGATTTCTTTTTTCTTGAACCAAACATTCCAATATAATTCCCACTTGCAAATTGCAATCATTCAAGCAAAATTTCAAAAAGATAGAAAGTAATAAGTTTTACAAAATATTGGTTGTACCTTAAGAGCAGCCCATCCACTCCACAAACCAACTTGCCCACCCATCCACTCCACAAACCAACTTGCCTTCCTTTTGAACTTCGAGAGAACTTTCAATCATCACAGTGTGCATAGGACTTGACTTGTCCAGTTATATCACTGCTGAGAACATTTCCAATTTGGCTCTAATGTAGGCATCTTGGAGCGCTAATAGAAAGGTGACCTTGGTGAATTGATGACAATGGAGGAAGTAATTATTTTTTATCATGTCTTCTTAATCTCTTTAATTGTAATTTGCAAAATTGTACTTATTACATATATAATAAACAATGAATAACATATTAACAAGTATAAACAAAGCAAAGATTTGTTTCTAAGCTGATATTTAAAAATAAAAAACAATATATTTTTACAATTTATTGAAGATAAACATTCTTTGAAAATATTCTAATTTAATATATTTCTATATCAATTTTAAAAAATATTCAAGATAAACATTGTCATTTATATTTCTATAACAAATTATTATAGAATATTATATATTATAAATAAGAATATTATATTATATTACCCTATAATAAAATTTTAGGGTTTATAAATAATTTAAAGTATCATAGATATACGATTATGTAAGAATTTAACAAGTCAAGTTATAAGGTCTAATAAATTTTAAAGTTGTAAAATACAGTCTAAAATTGCAAAAACGGTCAAATAGACCATCAAATTCCAAGTCTGGAAATGACTCCCTAAAATTTTCCTAAATTCAAATTTAAATCTTGACCCAAGATGACTCCTTTTTTACTCACTATTACTTGCCAACTTTAGCACAAAATGTATTAATTTGTGTGTTAGGGTGTTGTATTAAAAGACACACTACCTATTTTTCAAACAAATTAACTTACAATCTATCAAGTGTAACAATTTCAAATTCGATCACAATATAGAGTTTCGGATCACATAGTACAATCTTCAACAAAGAACTTAATTGCCACTTCTGAAGCTGAGTCCTTGATCTCTATGTCCCTTTAAGAAACATGTTTAGTGTTGTTACTTTCTAAGCTTATAATACTAGGGTGTTGTAATGTCATAAATTGTTGACACTAGCAATTTACACTAGGTTTAGAACCCTTGTAGACTGATATGCAAACTTATGATTGAAAGAAGACTAGATTCTGAAGTAGATGCTAGTTCCAAGTGTTATCCTCTAAGTTCAAGCCCTGAAAGGACCCCAAACACCTGGACACTAGCACCCAAGCGCCGATGTCCTTGATTTTTACAAAAATAAAAGTTTGTGTGGCCCCAGGTGTCGGCCTTGTTGCTTCAAGTGATGCATCTTGCAGACTCTACTCGAAAGGTTTTCTTGAAAGTGAATTGAGAAGCATATATATATATGTCTACCTCCCTCATTTGAACCTTACGAATTCATATGAACAAAAAGTGATATTCGAGTGACCAAAGCTCTATTGTGAATATTATGCAGATTTATGTGATACTCTCTATTATAGATTTATAACATTATTAGATATTATAAGGAAAGCTTCTTCCTTCATCTTCATCCTTGTGGCGATCTTGAGTCATCCCAGTAAGGTTTGTGTTGCGGTAAAGGTACTTTTTTACAACATTCTTTTATTATTGATTTGCCTCTGTCATGTAAGAACACACACTCTCTCATCATCATCTTGGTTGTTGTGGAGGTGGGAACACCATTCATGGGGTTTGACTAAGGCAATTCCCTAAACTGGCCCAAACCATTTTCCCTCTTGTGTTTGCAAAGATTACAAAAGATCAGAGACCGGTACACAAATCAAGAAGCAGATTGATGAATACATATCCTGACTCCCGAAAACCACCTCGGAGGGCCCTAAACCCTAGGACACTTGTGCCTGGGTGAAATAGTCCTCCTAGATCTGTCATGATTTTTGACGGTGACCTCTAATAGCTATGTACTGCTCATTCCAGATCCTATTTTCTAGGTTCTCAGTTCTATAAGGTAAGTAATCTTTGGTTTGGCATATTTCATTACAGAAACCCTAGATCTAGCACATTTCATCTCAATCTTTCAGATTACAACAAAAGAATAGAACCCCTATAGCTTGGCTCTTCTTTCAGGACTATATCTAAGCTCGGTTTGTGTTCCATTGTTTGATCTAAAGGATTGACTTAGTTAACACATGATTAATTAGGTCTTTTCTTTAGCATCAAACATTTTAGTGAACCCAATGAGTTTTAAACTTTTGTAGCCTTCTTTATTCAAATCTAATCTATTTTTTGTTCCAAATCTAATTAGTTAATGATTTAATTAGTTAGCAAGCATTCATACATCTTCATTATCTTGATTGATTGTTGAATTGATTATATATTTGTTTCATATATTTGTGGCATATGGTAATCATTTAGAAATACTGATTCATCTAGAAAACTAAAACAAAACCCTTTCTTCTATCACATCATTTACATATTCCATATTATCAATACTTTCCTCTATAGGTGCATTTTGTGTGCCATAAATCTTGTAAAAGTCTTTTATGAGTTTTGTGACCCAGTGCCCTGAATCTAACATCCGTGTGAGCCGAAGTTATAGAATCATGGGTTCTAGTGCTTTAAATAGCTCTGATGTTCCCACATCATAACCTAATGTTAACTTATTCATGCATGGAAGTTCATCATCTTTAGATCAAAGGCCTACTTTACCTATGATATCTGAAGTACAAAATTTTCATGACTCTATAGACATAGACAACCTCGTGGCTCATTTCCCTGAAACACAAATTTGGAAACTAGACGTTGAGTTGGTTCATTTTTAACAATTTACAGGCACGGAACACTTACCTGAGGAAGTTGTGCCTCTTGTTGAAGGTCTAAGAAATTTGTTACTCAAAATTCAAGAAGGTATAGAAATTTTATGTAGTTTATCTCACATAGTGGATAACAACATTATGTCATTAGCTAGTTGCACAGAAATGATCACTGATGTGTCCTCTCAAAAACAAATAGGGACACAGATGTCGTTACCCATACCAACATCCTCTATATCAACATTCACTTCTTCTATTCTCACCACCACTACACAAACCAGTAGTAGTGCTAACATAAGTCTTGGAGTATCAAATGGGAATCCTATACACAACTATAGTTTTGTCCCCTTTACATATCATAATGCTATTTCAAATGTGTCATCACCTATTTTTGGTCAACCTCAATCAAACTTTGCTTACCAAAAGTCCAATCACACAATCATCATCTCTTCCTAGCCTTCGCTATCAAATCCTATCCAATCTCAAGCTACTCCACAACCTGATCTTGTAATTAATCAACTTTTGTATAATGTCAACTCTTTACAACAACAAATAGCAAGTATGAGTCAAGGTCAATCTCAACGTCCTATTCCATCTTACTACACCCATAGTCCATTGTCCTTCACCATTTAAAAACACTAATACCTAAGAAATTTGAAACCCCTCATTTTGAGACATATAATGGCAAGGGGGATCCTAATAGTTATGTGGTGGCCTTTACAGCTTTGTGCAATGATTTTCTCTTTGATGATGCTATCTTAGCTAAACTCTTTCCTTGGTCACTTAAAGATACGGCCTTGGATTGGTTTTGTTCTCTATCTGTGAATTTAATCAATTCTTTTCAACAACTTATCAATCAATTTCTACAACATTTCCAAGAAAACATTGGACCTCAAGTCTCCTTGATTGATTTGGTTCATTGCAAGCAAGGAGTGAAGGAGTAAGTGACTGATTTCATTAGGCATTACCAAGCCCTGTTTTCACAAATACCCTATTCTCTTCTAGATGTCAATGTATAAAGATTTTTCATTGGAAACTTACAACCTCACATACGTGATAAGATATTGTTAATACGTTATAGCTCGTTTATGCATCTTTGCATGGCTCTCCATGATTATCAATTATCGGTTAGTTAGTATAAGGGTACTACCTCATCAACTCCTGTTGGTAAGTCTGAAGCCATTGCCTTGCATTATCATTCATTCAAAAATCAAAACAAAAACTTCATCAAAATCAATTCATCTTCAAACAACATTCAGACATAAGTTGTAGCTGCAACATCTTATGCCCTGATCACTTATAAATTAAAACAAAAGATGTGACACTTTTCACAACTTTCAAAGTCTCTTCATTCAATAATGTTGCAACTCCTAAATAATAATCTCATCAAGCTTCCTCTGATTCGACAGATTGATGATAATAAGATGCAATCGCCTTCTTTTGACTTGAAATCCTTTTGTCAATTTCTTCGTACCCATGGACATGACACCGAGTGATGTATGTGTATTAAACATGAAGTTCAAGCCCTCATTGACTCTAATGTTATCCAGGTAGTGGGTGAAAATGACAAAGGGAATAAGTTGATTGCTCCTCCAAATTAGAATTTACAAATCTGTACAAATCCATTACCTCATCATCAAGCAAACATTATAGAAACATGTCTTGATAGTGTGGTTTCTATGGTAGATGCTCACCCTCATCAAGAGCGAGTGGAACCTAAACTTGCTATATTTTTTACACCTCATGATGCTTCCATTCAAGCACCTAAGGGAACACTCTACATTATTGCCAAGATTAATGACAAACCCATAAGGGGAGTACTCATTGATCTTGTATGCATGGTTAATGTGGTTACTAAAGAGTTCCTCTTTATGTATGATTTACATTGAGACACGTATGATATATATGAAATCTTTATTAGAGCATGTGATGGATCTATATGTCCAACTCTTGGTGCCTTGACTCTTCCTGCCAAGGTTGGGCCAAGAACATTGGACGTATCTCTTGTTATTATTCCTACTTTAGACTTATTCCATGTGAAGTTGGGTCGTCCATGGCTCACCTCCATAAAAGCGGTCCCCTCGATGGTTTATAAATGCTTAAAGTTTCAATTCCAAGGACAGGTACATGTTGTACATGTCATAGCAGATTCTGACCCTTGGCCCTTCGTGGACACTTTTTGCTTGATTATTTATGGCCACATCTAGTGGGTTCTATTCAACCTCACAATGATTTCTTCTTTCTATCTTATCAAAAGTTTAAAACAAAGAAAATCATTGAATTATCCCTTAATACACTTGGAGACTCGATCTTCTGGGGTTGTGACAGTAGTTCCACAATCAAGAGACTAGTAGAAAGCAATTGGTTATGTGAAATCTATTCCCATGGTTTCTCAATCTCTTGAGGATGCTTTAGTACCTCCACCTGTTCTTTAAGTTGAGAGAGAAGAGCAGCCCGCTTTGAGAGACTCTCCCTCATGGTCTCCAAGCCTTCAGAAGTTCTTTCAGTTCCTCCTTATGCTCCTCAAGCAAAGGAAGAAAAGGAACCCATCCCCTAACAAATGTTAAAAATCAAACAAAGTAAAATCAAAATGCAAAAGAGTGTAAGAAGCAATGTCGTACTTTGGCTCACCAACTTGGTGTAGGAGAAGAGAACCTTCCTCCTCACAAGGATCAACCACCAATGGATTCAAAAGATATATCTATTGATGATTTGTCTACTCATGCGAATGATATTGATTCACAACCTATAGTGGCCCCTACTATTTCACCTATTGTGTTTTATTCCAATAGTGATACAGAAGATAATGGTGATACAGGAATGACTCTAGAATCTTACACCGCACTTGCTATGGTCCCTCTCGCATCTTGTCCTCCACCCCTTTATGATGAGCAAGATTGGGAGGAGGATGATTTGCTTTAGGCCAACTTGCAAGTGTGGTCCCTCTTCTTCTTTCTGTTTTGTGTTATGATTGCACATATTGTTATCCATGTACTGTGTTGTCCAGGATGTGTATTTTGTTTATTAATCTCTCTTTGGATGACCCTTGACACTCTTGTTGGTGCAAGGATACAAAGGGACCAAACCTATCGTGACATTCCTCTTTGTGTACCTTCATTCTTCTATATGTCATAATTTCCAATTTATTAGTTTTCATTTCCATCAAATGACTTATCATCCTCCTTTATGATCTATTTTATTCTTATATGATATTTCTTCCTCCATCTTTGTAGTTCTACTGACTGGTAGATGATGACAGTTCAGAAAATTATTGTCCCTTTTATATATAACCATTTATATACTGACGCTATTCGAGTAGATCCCTCTTGTGTTATTTCATTGTTTTATATTGTTTATGTGGCACTTTGTAGTTTTCTTACACTTGGGGAAACCCCTTATTGTGATGTAGCTTTTGAGAACACATGTCATTTAAGCATGTGCTTCCATAAATCTCTCATGCTTGTTTTACATTGATCATTCATTCTACCTTGAAGCAATTTCTCTCTAATGGAGTTAGCAATCACTTTAAGGTGGGGGCATACATCATGCTATGTACTTTACTTTGTTCATGCACCATGTGGTTGGTTTTACCATTTGAAATACTTGTTGATCATCTTTGTAGCACCTTCCCAAAGTTACCTAGCAAACATCACATTTTTTCTAGCCTGTAATCTCTGATATGGTTGGTGTGGAGCTCACCTAGTGATTCAGTGATCCTCACTAGCCTGTGATGTCTTCACTTGACACAGAACTCACCTAGTACTTTGATGGTCCTTACTAGCATGTGATGTTTCCTTTGAGTGCTTGTCCATGAGCCACCTAGCATAACGTAACTTGCTAGCCTGTGTTTCATGCGACTTTGTAACATCAGAAAATGTCTCCTTGGAGACTTTTCCCTCATAAGGTTTAGCTCCCGGGTCTTTTATTTTCATTTAGAACATCTTGCATCATATTTTGGTATCCCTATGAAATGATCCCTAAGTTTCATGAAAAATGGGACCTAGGGGGATCCCTTGAGCCTAACCCTAACCAAACTAGGGGGGGACTTGAGTGCCCGTGCCCTAGTCCTACCTTATTTTGGGTCAGGCCCAAATTTTGGGTGTCAGCTTGTGATCATTATTTAGGTCCTATGCTAACACGGTAAGTTTGAATTACGAAATTCTTGGCGGGAGTGTTTGTAGTTAAATATATAAGCATGTTTAGGCATTCATTTGTAAACTAGTTAGACATTTTGATTCTCAATCTTGTGTAAAGGTGATTCAAGGCTTTCATTGTGTGGCAAGAGCAGATTTGTGTTATTTATGTGTTTGTGTTTGCAGATTTGAGCATCCATCTCCTCATGGCATGAAGAGCTTCTTCCTCCCATGAGATCTTCATTACAAGGTGACATCATTTGTATTTTTAAGCATTTATCATTTGGTTTTTGCCTCTACCTCTAAGCGAACACACTCTCTATCTAACAACAGTGTTCAGAAGACTTGAATGTCTCTCCGGGGCTTGACTAAGGCAAGCCTCTAAACACCACAACCTCCTCCCAAAGTTTTTGTGATTGTAGGTTACAAGTTGAAGATACGGGAAAAGTGGAGTTGCAGGAGGGTACTACAAAGTGTTGGATTTGCATATCAGAGTTGAAAACAGCACCCTGGACTTGGGTGGCCACTCTTTAGTCCTCCAGATTTCGTGACAAGAAAAGCTATGTGACAGTAGGAACAGGTTGCAAACTGAGCTTCCAGATCCTGACAAAAACCTAGGCCTTAGAATTGGGTGCCCATTCATTAGTCCCTAACTATTCCACTTCTGAACCTCAAAAACAAGTGCATAGTTATCTATCATTTTACATCTTTCTATAGCAACATTTTATGATATTTGTCTGTTTGTTGTCGTATTTACATAATTAGGGTTTTGATGTATAATTGAGCATAAGTGAACATAATTGACAATCAAATCATACAAATCTAAGTTTCCCTACATCTCATAGCAACCTAGGGTGTGATAGTACGTTGAGACTCAACCATAGGTCCTTGAATGAAAGGGTGAAAGGAGGATACACATACAAAACTACCAAAAAACAAACTATCCAAATTCCACCCTTTACATTTTTAGTGAACCTGTGTTATTGGACTTGTTTGCACCTTGCTGAGTGTTTTGCTTTAGATTTGCATTAATTTCATTCATTCATATTATCATTCATCTTAGGGCAAGTGCAAAAAGATGGGGGGCCAAAAAGGGGTCTTAAGTGGCCACTTTTTTTCTAAAATCAGGAAATGCTGGCCTTGGATGAGAAATTGAGCATAGTTACGCTCAAAATTTGGAGATGCAACCAAAACAATGTTTGTAGTACTCCGAGTCTACTTTCTAAACTATTATTTTTTTTTAAAATGGTATAGATTAAGGGGTTCAAAAGAGGGAGCCACAGAAATTGTTGTTTCTGTCAAAAAAACATAACATAGCATGTTTTGTGGCTCCCTCAAAAGGTCAACTTTTTTTTGGTATTTTAAAAATGGCTTTGGTGAGAAATTAGCTAACAGCATGTAGTTTATGCCTGATTTTTCTGATATTTTTTTATGAATATTTGATTTTTTACTAATGTTCAAAGTGGACACATCCTAAAAAATAGAATTTTGGCCATGCTACCCCTATAAATTTTGAAAACTAATTGAAAATCATTTTTTTATTTTTTTAATATGTGTAGAATGGAGTCTAGTTTATAAATATGTAATTTTTTTGAAATTTCAATGAATGGTTAATTTACAATGAAAAAAAGATAAAACAATGGTTTTTGCCCAAAAATAGACACACAAACAAAAGAAATTAAAGATGAAAGGCTTAACATTGTCAAAATGTGAAAAAGATCACATCGTCAAATAGCTAAGAGAAAGCCTAACATTACCCAGGTGTTTGATTTGTTCGACCTTGAAACACATGCAAATTTGAGGGTTAGCACGAATGAAATTATGTGAAATCCTGTAGAATATGGAAAAACATGTCTCTAGACATTGGGAAGGCACTCCAAGCCTTTGGGTTGGAAATCCAAAGCAAATCCCAAGCCTAAGGCTTTGGATTCCCAAATCAAAACATAATGCATTATATTTTACTTTGTATTTTTCCTTTTCCGCAAAAGTTTGTGCATTGTTTGTCATGTTTGACACAACACGAGTGCATTATAACGCGCTCACATTATGTCCCCCTTGAATTTTTTATGTTCAAGGTTATTAATCATGTATGTATGTATGTATGTATGTATGTATGCCTATATGTATGTATATATCTATGTATGCCTATATGTATGTATGTATAATGTCGAGGGTAGAGGAGGGTAGAGAGGGGGGTGAGCCAAATAGGGGAGGAGAGGGGTGGATAAGGATTGAGTGATTAAGGTTTAAAGTTGATGGATTAGGGTATAGGGATAGGATTTAGAGTTTAGGGATAAGGGATTAGAGTTTAGGACCTTGAGGGATTAGGGTTTAGGGTTGAGGCTTTAGGGATAGCGTTTGGGGTTGAGGGTCGAGGGATTAGGATTAAGGTAGAGTGTTGAGGGTAGAGGGATTAGGGATAGGATTAGGGTTGAAAGTTTAGGGTTGAGAGATTAGGGTTTAAGGTATAGTTTTGAGGGTTGAGGGTTTAGGGATAGGGTTTAGGATTTAAGGTTTAAGTGTTGAGGGTTGAGGATTTAGGGATAGGGTTTATGGTTTAGGGATTAGGGTACCATAAATTATAATTAGGGATTAGGGTTTATGGTTTAGGGACTAGGGATTAGGGTTTAGGGTTTAGGGATGTACAATTAAGGGGTACCATAAATAAACTGGAATTTAGGAAGGGTTGGGAAAATTTTGTGAATCATCATGGGCTGGAGATTAGAGATTTTGTTGTGTTCAAGTACATATCCAAGTTATAATTTAAGGTTAAGATATTTCAAAGAACAGGGTGTGTGAAAAACATCAATGCTCTTCGGCTTATGGATACCAACATTGATACAGATAAAAGATGCCCTTCTTCTAACAAAGTATGCAGTTCAAGTCAACCGATGGGTAGCAAGTTATCGAATGAGTTGGTTTATTGGGCGTGCCTCCTTCTTCAAGGCCCAGGTGGGCAGGAGTGGGATGTACAATTAAGGGGTACCATAAATAAACTAGAATTTAGGCAGGGTTGGGAAAATTTTGTGAATCATCATGGGCTGGAGATTGGAGATTTCGTTGTGTTCAAGTACATATCCAAGTCATATTTTAAGGTTAAGATATTTCAAAGAACAGGGTGTGTGAAAAATATCAATGCTCTTCAGCTTATGAATACCAACATTGATACAAATAAAAGATACCCTTCTTCTAACAGAGTATGTAGTTCAAGTCAACCAATGGGCAGCAAATTGTCAAATGAGTTGGTTTAATGGGCATGCCTCCTTCTTCAAGGTCCAGGTGGGTAGGAGTGGGATGTACATGTTATCTCTCAGATTTGTACCCTTGCTAAGTTGTAAAACTTGGCAATCTGGAGAAACATGGGATCTTTCCAATTCTGTGGGTCACCTGTGATGGAAAGAACCTCCAGAGAAGGCTGGCTTCCTAGCTGGTAATCACCTAAAATCTACTGGATTTGCAGAGGAAAAGGAGAAGGAATGCTTTTTAAAAATGAAAGATAAAATTGGAAAACTTGAAAATAAGGGGTGATTCACCAAACTTGATAAGGTAAAATAAAACTTAGACCTGCATACACTTGGCCACAGACAACAGAAAATAAAACTTGCACAACTTATCACTGTATGTTTGCAAAAGCACTTCACAAAGAGGCCTAACTACATTAAAATCTTTAAAAGGAAGCTAAACTTCACAATTTAAATCCTTATAACACTCTAAGACACATTTTGTAACCTGCATAAAAATAGCTCCTGCAGAAAAAGGGTATTGAAAAAACATAAGATAGTCACAAGGAAATGAATTACCTCACAAATGACCTAGTCAAACACTTAATAACACCCAATACTGCAAAACAAGAAGGCAAAAATCTGACTATCAATGGTATCCAAGGTGTTTTCTGTATTTCATATGCCTAAAGAGTTACAAAAAACATACTCAAACTGAGTAGGATTCGAAAAAAAATCACTAACTCTAGAATGGTACATCGAAAGAACTATCTACAAAGAGTCAAAAGAATGACTATATACTCTCCAAAATAGCTACAATAAGTCAAAACTATACAATACCTCCTGAAACAGTTACATAGGATCCCAAGAATGCAGAATGTATTTATCAGTGCAGGAATAGGGGCGCAGAGGCAAGGGCATGGTGAAAGGATAGGAATCATGTTGCTGGTAGATCTAGAACCACAGAAAATAGTTGCCCAAACGCAAGATAGGACAAGGCATTGAAGAGAAAAGCCCCAAAGTCATCGCCCAACACATGAAGATCTACCAGCAAGACATAGAGCCCATACACATTGAAGAGAAGCCATCTGCCATGAATCCACCTACAAAGCCTACCAACTGGAATAAATGCAACAATATCAGCTGAGCATGCAAATCCAGATCATATTTTGAAAGTGAGAAAATTCCCCTCAAAAGCCCGCCAGATGAAAGAGGAGACAAAAATAAGCACTTTTGCCTTTTGAAGCATGTTGAAATTCGCCAGAATGAGGGAGATATCCACGGTCAAACCCTGCACTTGTTTATCGCTTAACATATGCAATTGTATATGCAGTTTACACTGCTAGGTTCACTTTATACATTTATGCAATTTCTTTCCTTTCGCCTTTTGTATATTCAACTTTTGTATATCTTTGAATCTCCCCTTGTATATGCATTTGTATGTGTAATTGTATATACAATACAATGGCCAACATACAAAAGCAGGCCTTTACTTTTGTATCACCTTTTGTATCTATGCCCTTGCCACGTGTCATCACTCCATTGGTCGCTGAGTTGAACCTGGGACCCACCGCTACACATTGTCTCGCCGAAAATCGATTGTATGTGTCTTTGTACATCGCAATTGTATATGAGATACAATCGCATGTACATCCAATTGGCAAACCCCAAAGGATTATCAACCATATTGGATCATCGAAACAGGTTTGACTTTGTATCTTTGCCCTTTTGCATATTGGCATATACATGCACTTCAACATACAACTGCGGACCCCACCACTAAGTTTGCCAAATTTAATTTCCCAGTCGGATCCGCATTGTATATCCCTTTTGTATCTAACTTTTGTATATGCATTTGTATATAAGATATACAATTGCATATACATACAATAGGTGGACCCCAACTTTTTATGAAGCAAATTGAAATTAACATCAGGTCCGGCCTTCGCATGTGACCCTTGTATATTCTTTTTGTATATTGCCTTGTATATGCACTTGTATATGCAATTGCATACACAAAGATAACCTGATGCTCATTCACTTTTGTATCCCGCCTTTGCATCTTCCTTTGTTTATTGCCTTGTATCTACCCCTTTGTATATTGCCTTGTATATGCAATTGTATGCGCAATATACAAACAGAGATACATACAACATAACCTACAACGAACCCGATGTACAGTAACATTGTACAAGACCAAGATACAAGGAAAAAATGTATCTGAGATACAATTCGACCAAATGATAGAAAACCCCAAAATAAGGATGACATCATCATCGTATATATGAAAAATGGATAAATATAAAACTGAGAAATCTCTATGACAGAAAACAATTGGAAACAAAAGATTTCTGGGTTTTTCTGGGGTTTCTTCAAGGATTCTCCAGGAAAGTTTTTTTTTGGATTTTTGGCAAGGCAGAGCATGGGGCAGAGCATGGGTAAATGTAGGAATTAAGACTTTCCTCTTTTTATTTAGGCTTTCTCTGATCGGATTTCTTTGATAGAAAGAGGGGGACAGGAATATTTTGGGGTTAGGCAAAATATGACAACAGTACAATTAGGGGGTACCATAAATAAATTAGAATTTAGGCAGGGTTGGAAAAATTTTGTGAATCATCATGGGCTGGAGATTGGAGATTTCACTATGTTCAAGTACATATCCAAGTCATATTTTAAGGTTAAGATATTTCAAAGAATAGGGTGTGTGAAAAATATCAATGTTCTTCAACTTATGAATACCAACATTGATACAGATAAAAGATGCCCTTCTTCTAACAGAGTATGCAGTTCAAGTCAATCGATAGGCAACAAGTTGTCGAATGAGTTGGTTTAATGGGTGTGCCCAGGTGGGCAAGAGTGGGATGTACAATTAAGGGGTACCATAAATAAACTAGAATTTAGGCAGGGTTGGGAAAATTTTGTGAATCATCATGCGCTGGAGATTGGAGATTTTGTTGTGTTCAAGTACATATCCAAGTCATATTTTAAGGTTAAGATATTTCAAAGAACAAGGTGTGTGAAAAATATCAATGCTCTTCAGCTTATGAATACCAACATTGATACAAATAAAAGATGCCCTTCTTCTAACAGAGTATGCAGTTCAAGTCAACCGATGGGCAGCAAGTTGTCAAATGAGTTGGTTTAATGGGCATGCCTCCTTCTTCAAGGCCTAGGTGGGTAGGATTGGGATGTACAATTAAGGGGTACCATAAATAAACTAGAATTTAGGCAGGGTTGGGAAAATTTTGTGAATCATCATGGGCCGGAGATTAGAGATTTCGTTGTGTTCAAGTACATATCTAAGTCATATTTTAAGGTTAAGATATTTCAAAGAATAGGGTGTGTGAAAAATATCAATGCTCTTCAGCTTATGAATATCAACATTGATACAGATAAAAAATGCTCTTCTTCTAACAGAGGATGCAATTGAAGTCAACAAATGGGCAGCAAGTTGCTAATCTTGAATTGGTTTATGATGAAGAAAACAATGATGTTGTTGAAGCAATGGAAGAAAATCAAAATTGTAAGTCTAGTTTAATTTATTTCAACTTTCAAAGCACGCATTTGAATTGTAGTTTTACCTAGAGGATTGGTATAACAAAAACTTAATTATGTTACAAGCCTTTCTTTGAAGAACCCTAGACATTATGGACCCTATCATCTAGAAAAGCACATGACAGTGAACTCTACCCCACCTTTCAAATCAGATATTTACCTTTTTATTCAATGAAAATGAAGTCACGGAATGTAGAACAACCATGCATACTAGTAAGATCAAATTCTTTGCCTTCTATTCTTATTACTCTTACTTTATTAAGAGAAGAGTGTCAAAAAGAATGGGTTTAATTGTAAGCTAACATAAGGCAAAGCAATTTTGTTATTACATTTTTCTGAAGGATCTCTAATAGTCTAATATAATGCAGTCTTCTATAATATGAACATCTGCATTTGTGTGAATGCTAAGCTTTAATATAGTAGAGTATTAAATCAATGCAATCAACTATTTATTGGGTTAAAATAACTTAGTTTTTGTAATGGTTTGGGAATGCAGGAGTTGCCAAAAATAGGTGAATGTCCTCTACAATTACCAAGAGAAAAAAGTTTAGTAGTTCTTGTGGATAGAGCCAATAAACAATGGGAGATTATTTGTCCGTTTCATAACAATATACCTCCCTTAAGTGTGGGGTGGACAGCAAGAAACATAGATGTACCCCAATGCAAATATTTTCTCATAATGATCATCCTTCTGATTTCAGCTATTAATTACTCACTGTGGATGTACCATATGCAAAGCTTTACTCATAATGTGTACACCTATTGGCATAATGAACCCCAAATGGGCCAGAAAAACATGCCATATAACATTACTAACATTAAAAAAGTTCATAGCCATTTTTCTGACATATTCTTGCAACTTAGATATCTTTACTTGAGAAGAGTGTCAAAAATGATGGGTTTAACAACCTAACATAAGGCAAAGCAGTTTTGTTGGGTTTAGGGAAGGGTTTAGGGTTTAGGGTTGAGGGATTAGGGTTTAGGGTTGGCGGATTAGGGTTTAATGTTGAGAGTTGAGGGTTTAGGAATAGGGATAGCATTTAGGGTTTAGGGATGAGGGATTAGGGTTGATGGATTAGGGTTGAGGGTATACAATAAATAAACTAGAATTTAGGCAGGGTTGGGAAAATTTTGTGAATCATCATGGGTTGGAGATTGGAGATTTTGCTGTGTTCAAGTACATATCCAAGTCATATTTTAAGGTTAAGATATTTCAAAGAACAGGGTGTGTGAAAAATATCAATGCTCTTGAGCTTATGAATACCAACATTGATACAAATAAAAAATGCCCTTTTTCTAACAGAGTATGCAGTTCAAGTCAACCAATGGGTAGCAAGTTGCTGAATGAATTAGTTTATGATGGGGAAAACAACAATGATGTTGAATCAATGGAAGAAAATCAAAATTAGGGTTGAGGGTTGAGGGATTAGGGTTTAGGGTATAGGGTATAGGGTAGAGGTTTGAAGGTTAAGGGATAATGTTCAAGGTTGAGTGTCCAAGGTTAAGTGTAAAGGGTATATAGGGTTTAAGGGTTTAAGGTTTGAGGGATTAAGGGTTTAAGAGTTGAGGGATTAGGGTTTAAGGCATAGTGTCGAGTGTAAAGGGTTTAGAGACAAGGTTTATGGTTGAAGGTTTAAGGGTTGAGGGTTGAGGCTTTAGGGCTGAGGGTTAAGGGATTAGGGTATAAGGTATAGTGTCGAGGGTAGAGGGTTTAGGGATAGGGTTTAGGATTTAAGGTTTAAGGGTTGAGGGTTGAAGCTTTAGGGATAGGGTTTAGTGTTTAGGTTAGGTGAGACACCTAGATGACTAAGGATAGATGAAGAAGCAGACAAGGAATGACTGAGAGACCTAGAGAGGGGAGAGGTAGAGAGGTGAGTGGGAGATAGAGGTGAGGGGAGAGATAGAATAAAATGAGAGAGTGAAGTTGACAATTTGAGGGAAAGATGGGTAAGGAGGAGGGAGAGAAGTGGAGAGGAAGGGAAATATCTAGAGAGCCCTAAGAGATATACAAGTGAGAGACCTACAACCTAGGGAGAGAGGGGTGAGAGAGATAGGGGAGAGATGGGGGTGAGACAGATAGGGGAGGAGAGGGGTGGATAAGGGTTAAGGCTTTAAGTCTTTAGGGTTTGAGGGTCAAGGGTTTAGGGTTTAAGGGTTGAGGGTTTAATGGTCTAAGGGTTGATGGATTAGGGTTTAAGGTATAGTGTCAAGGGTTGAACCCTAATCCCTCAACCCTCGACATAATACCTTAAAACCCTAATCCCTCAACCTTGGGGTTTAAGGTATAGTGTCGAGGGTTGAGGGATTAGGGTTCAACCCTCGACACTATACCTTAAACCCTAATCCCTCAACCCTAAACCCTAATCCCTCAACCCTTAGACCCTTAATACCTCAACCCTTAAACCCTCAACCCTTAAACCCTAAACCCTTGACCCTTAAACCCTCAACCCTTATCCACCCCTCTCCTCCCCTATCTGTCTCACTCCCATCTCTCCCCTATCTATCTCACCCCTCTCTCCCTAGGTTGTAGGTCTCTCACTTGTATATCTCTCAAGGCTCTCTAGATATTTCCCTTCCTCTCCACCTCTCTCCCTCCTCCTTACCCATCTTTCCCTCAAGTTATCAACTTCACTCTCTCATTTTATTCTATCTCTCCCCTCACCTCTCTATCTCTCACTTCTATCTCCCCCTCACCTCTACCTCTCCCCTCTCTAAGTTTCTCAGTCACTCCTTGTCTACCTCTCCATTTGTCCTTAGCCATCTAGGTCTCTCATTTAACCTTAAACCCTAAACCCTATCCCTAAATCCTCAACCCTTAAAACTTAAATCCTAAACCCTATACGTAAACCCTCAACCCTCAACACTATAACTTAAACCCTAAACCCTATCCCTAAAGCCTCAACCCTCAACCCTTAAACCCTAAACCCTCTACCCTTGACACTATACCTTAAATTATAATCCCTTAACCCTCATCCCTAAGTCCTCAAACCTCATCCCTTAAACCTTCAACCCTAAACCCTCTACCCTCAACAGTATGCCTTAAACCCTAATCCTTCAACCATTAAACCCTCGACCCTTAAACATTGGGTAAACTTTTGCAAAAAAAAAAAATTCAAAGAAAACAATAACGCGCTCGCGTTACAGTGTGAGCGCATTATGGTTTTGTGTTGCTGAGCCAAAGGCTTAGCAACCTTTTTAAAAAATTTAAGAATTTGGCCACCTTTTGGCCCCCCATCTTTTTGCACCCGCCCCTTATTGCATTGGAAAACTTACAAAATTTTGAAAAATTGGAAAATTTTGAAAAAAAAATTGCAAACCCTAGATTGCACTTTCATGGTTTGCATGTTGCATCAATTAATTTGAATTTCATCAATTTTTTTATTTTTTCATTAGATCTGATTTAAATTGCAGAAAATTACAAAAATTCATTAGCTTGCATTGCATTTTCATCATAAAATTGCTAGGGTTTTGTTGGAAATTTTGAATTTTTCATATAACCTAGTAATTCCAAAAGCTAGGGTTTGTAGGTAAAATCTTGTTTCAGATTTTTCTACTGATCTTAGACACTCATTCAAATTTGTATTTGGCTATAGTGTTGAATTTTAGTGTAAATTTGCATTTAGATTTCAAAAATTTGTATTTTTACATAAGAAATTTCAACAAAAAACTAGCATTTTCATTGATTTTTCCTTAGAAATTTGTACTTGCATTTTGCATGGTAGGGTTTGGAAATCATTTTCAGATCTGAGTGCATTTAATTTTCATCATAAATTAGATTGCAAGACATTCATATAGCATTTTCCATCAAGATCTCAAACCTAGGGCTTGAAAAAACTTGCTTTTCACTAGATTTGGCCTTATCGACTCTCTAAATTTGCACCATACACGTGTTGTGAAGAATATTTTTGCATAAATTGTCTGTTATTAGGGTTATTATTTTCTACCCCTCCTAAAAATATTCACAACACCTTTTTATTGGGCTCTTGTATTGAAAATTTGGTGAAAAATTGCACATTTTTGCTACATTTGCCCTAAGGTTTGACCTAGTTTGCACTCCAAGCGTGTTGTAAAATATTTTATGATTGTAGGTGACTGATATCATAACTATTATTTTCTTCACCTCCTAAAATTCTTTACAACACCTCTTTTTCTAGGTCTTGGAGTTGAAAAATTGTAAAAAATTGCCTATTTTTGCTATATTTTCACGAGGGTTTGACCTTGAGTGGCACTATAAGCGTGTTGTGACAGATATTTTGGCATTAGGTGGCTATTATTACTGATGTAATTTTCTTTCCATCATCATTTTCCTCACAAAACCCTTTGTCATGCTCTTTTGTATTGAAATTTGGTGAAAAAATCACATATTTTAGCATATTTTCACTAGGTTTTGGTCTATCGTCATACTAGATTTGCATCAAGAGTGTGTTGTGAAGGATATTATTGCTGCATTGGACTGATATCATACATATAATTTTCTTCCCCTGATCAATTTTCTTACAACACCTTTGCTTTCACTTATTTGCATTGAAAAAGTACAAAAAAACTAGCATTTTAGGTCATTTTTGCACTTGTCTTTTGCATACTTTTGGAAAATTGTTAAAAACTTATCTTACATTAATTTGAGTAGATACACATGGCCTCTAATCACAACAACAACAATAGGTTCCCTCCTAGGCCTTCCTTGAAAAGAAAGGTCCCCGAACCCAAAATTGTGTTTACACCTAATGATGAACAACTGGAGACACTGAAGGCCCTCTCTACATCACTGTGAAAATAATGGGAAACCCTGTGGATGGAACCCTTATTGATCTTAATTGCATGACTAATGTTTCCATGGAAGAGTTCCTCTATTTACATAACTTGATGCAAGGATCTTATGACCCTTCAGACATGATGATTAAAACACATAAGGGAACCTTTGTAAATCCTTTGGGTAAGATATCATTGTTAGTTATTATATTTGAAAAAAATGTAGAACAATGGTTTGATGTTGTCCCCATTTCTGACCTTTTTCGCATTAAATTGGGACACCCTTGGTTAAAGGCTATGAAAGTTGTCCCTTCAACAACTCATAATTGTCTAAAATTTCCTTTTGATGGACATGTAATTACTATCCCTCGCAATAAGTATAAACCTTTGGTTACAAGAAAACATTGTACATTGGATTACTTTTGGGACAAATCTGAAAAGAAACCAGAGCCACAAACAAACTTTAACTTCTTGAGCTATGGAAATTACAAAGCAAAACTATTACATCTAATGACCGATCCTTCTATGCAAGAAATAACAAAAGACAAGCAACTTGCATTTGAAGAGAACCATAGACCGAAAGGACAAGGTCCCTATGTTGAGGTTCCTCCCCTACCATCCTTACAAGGATTGGGAGGTAATTGTCGACAACAAAACATGTCACCTAGACAAATGAGATTTGATCCTGGTGCTTCCTCTTCGAGAATGCAAAAACACATGAAAGAGAAAAGCCCTATCTTACAAGAGATAAGTGGTAAAAGAAAAAGGAATAGAAAATCAAGAGAAAGAAGAAGACGAAGACAAGCTTATGCCGTAAACCTTGCATCTCAACAAGAAAACATTGATCCAAACATTGAACCAAACAAAGATGATTCTAACAATGAAAAACCTAAAGACAAGAATTGGGCTATGGTACCTTATGTCCCGCTTTCCTCTAAAATTTGGGAGTGGGAGGATGACAATGATTTACTTGATGATCGCTAGTCCGAGAGTCCCTATAGGTAAGTATTTCTAACCCTTTATCTCTCTCGTGATGTGCTTCCCCTGTAATGTGTTATGTGAACTGTTCAGGCCTCCTGGGATGACCCTTGATTCTCTTGTAAGGTCTAGGATACTAGGAGACCGCCTCTATTGTGACCTTCTTCTATTTGTATCATCATTCTTCTATATTGACTCTCTCTAATTTCATTGTTGTGTGTTGTGTCTTACAGACATAGCGTTGCGGTTGGTGACTTGGGGACACCCTCCTATGTGATTGTCCCTAAGACACTTGTTTCTCCTCTCTTATTTATTATTTTCCTTCCTCTAGTGTTTCTATCTAGCAGGTGGATGACAAAAAACATTTATACTAATGCAGACCTAGTGTCCCTTTAGCGAGAAATCAAAAATTGGACTTAGTTCCTAATATGATGATGGGGTTGTAATATCTTATCCGACGCTTGGCTAGCAGAAGCACTCGTGCTTTCTACGTAGTGATTTTTGATGATCTTTTATCTCACTTACAAACCTTAACAATTTTGTTGCTCCGTGCACCTTGTTTGTCTTTGAATCTCGCCTTGGTGACACTCGATTCAGAGATTTTTGTGATATAGTCCCATGGTTATCCTTGATCTCTGAATTTGTAGTATAACCTTGGCTCTTTGTGTGGTTAATCATATGCATTGATGTTGTTTTTTATCATGATTATGTGGACACTAACATGTTTCTTGCAGGGACATGTTTGTGGGAACATTTGGTGATCATAAAATACATGTCACCTCTGAGGGGCATGGGCTTTGCGAAAGTCTATGTTCCCTTGTGTGTTTTCTTCCTACCTTAATGTGCTTGATATTGATATCTGATATCAACCACCTTAAGGTGGGGGTATATAAGGTAAGTTGTCTGTTGTAGATGTTAGCAATGTGCTTGTCCTCGGGTGCAGTTTAAAGACTAGTGTGATGAGTACTTCCTGCACTCTGAGTCTGTTTGCAATCAATCAATCAATCATCTTAAGCCCTCTGCAGAGGTGAGGGTAGTGTATCTCTTGTAGAAAGTGCCCATCCTATCATTTCCAAAAGTCCTCTGTAGAGGCAAGGAGCGGTTTTGTGACTAACTCAACCCTTAAGCGTGTCTTCGGTGATTGTTGTGGCGAAGCACAATCGTCGATGTGTGCCTATAATGTGCCTGAGATGGTGATGAGCCTAGAAATAGGAACACTCCATTGCTTATCTACCATGTTTTCTCCATGTCTTCAAAGTGTGTGTTTGGCGTGTTTGATTTGTTTGGTGTGTTTGTTGCCCCATATACAATTTAAATACTAGTGCAATGAGTACTTCCTACATTTTGGGAGGTTTAGTGTGCCTTGCATGTGTGTTGCCCCATATATGTAGTCTAAAGACCAGTGCGATGAGTGCTTCCTGCATTATGGGAGGTGTGTTTACTTTCCTACACTTGCATCTGCATTTCATATATATGAGAAAAAGAAAAGAAAAGAAATCATTCCTGTCTTCTATGCATCTACTATCTCCTCCGTGTTTTGCGTGACTATAATTGGCTTCTCTGTGTTTTGTGTGTCTATCATTGTCTTCAATGTGTTTGTTGACCATACCTTAATGCATGTATTAGCATTACATTTATACATACATTAAAGTGGGGGCTAAATGTAACATCGGAAAATGTCCCCTTGGGGGCTTTTCCCTCATAAGGTTTAGCTCCCAGGTCTTTTATTTACATTTAGAACATCTTGCATCATATTTTGACATCCCGATGAAATGATCTCTAAGTTTCATGACAAATGGGACCTAGGGGGATCCCTTGAACCTAACCCTGACCAAAATAGGGGAGGAGGACTTAGGCACCCATGCCCTAGTCCTACCCTATTTTGGGTGCCGGCTTGTGACCGTTATTTAGGTCCTATGTTGACACGGTAAGTTTGAATTATGAAATTCTTGGCAGGAGTGTTTATAGTTGCATATATAAGCATGTTTAGGCATTCATTTGTAAACTAGATGGACATTTTGATTCTCAAGCTTGTGTAAAGGTGATTCAAGGCTTTCATTGTGTGGCAAGAGCAGATTTGTGTTGTTTATGTGTTTGTGTTTGCAGATTTGAGCATCCATCTCCTCATGGCATGAAGAGCTTCTTCCTCCCATGAGATCTTCATTACAAGGTGACATCATTTGTGTTTTTGAGTATTTATCATTTGGTTTTTGCCTCTACCTCCAAGGGCACGCACTCTCTATCTGACAACAATGTTCGAAAGACTTGAATGTCTCTCTAGGGCTTGACTGAGGAAAGCCTCTAAACACCACAACCCCCTCCCAAAGTTTTTTTGATTGCAAGTTACAAGTTGAAGATACAGGAAAAGTGGAGTTGTAGGAGGGCACTACAGAGTGTCAGACTTGCAAATCAGAGTTGAAAATAGCACCCTAGACTTGGGCGCCCACTCTTTAGTCCTCTGGATTCTGTGACGGGAAAATCTCTATGACAGCAGGAATAGGTTGCAAACTAAGCTTCCAAATCCCAACAAAAACCTAGGCCTTGGACTTGGGCACCCGCTCATTAGTCCCCGACTATTATGCTTTCGAACCTTGAAAACAAGTGCACATTTATCTATCATTTTATATCTTTCTGTAGCAACATTTTCTGATATTTGTCCATTTGCTGTTGTATTTGCATAATTAGGGTTTTGATGTATAATTGAGCATAAGTGAACATAATTGATAATCAAATCATACAAATCCAAGTTTCCCTACATCTCATAGTGACCTAGGGTACGATAGTACATTGCAACTCGACCCTAGGTCCTTGAATGAAAGGGTGAAAGGAGGATACACATACAAAACTACCAAAAACCAAACTATCCAAATTCCACCCTCTATAGACTTTACATTTATGATCACCTAGTAATTCGTGGTCCTTACTAGCCTATGGTCCATGAGAACATCTTTGCATGATCCCTAGTGATAGAGCAAGCTAGTGTCCATGTCATGTTCTCTTCATGATTGTTTATCTTTTCCTTACTTATATGTATTACTTAACTTGCATGCTCTTGTTCTTCTATGTATTCTTCATGTTTTCTCCATACGTACCTTCACATCTTTACTTCATGTATTGTGTGTATGCTTCGTGTTTTATGTGCATTCACTATTGTATGTTATATGCCTACTTCATGTATTGCATGTATGCTCCGTGTTTTGTGTGTATTCATTATTGTATGCTTTATGAATACTCCATGTATGTGTGAATTATGTTGGATATCTGGTGTGTATGTAATATCTCCTTGCCATGCTTTGTAGACCTTTAGAATCCTAAGATTGACTGCTTTCATAGTTCTCAACTTAGTGTTATTCTAATAGTGTCTACACTCTAGTGAAGGAGTTTGTTTTTTCCATACTTTAGTGTATGTATGAACGTAAGATCACACCCACTCTAAAATAGGGGCTAATTGTAATGTCATAAATTGTCGACACTGGCAATTTACACTAGGTGTAGCACCCTTATAGATTGATATGTAGACTTATGATTGAAAGAAGACTAGATTCTAAAGCAGATGCTAGTTCCAAGTGTTATCCTCTAAGTTCAGGCCCTGAAAGGACCCCAAACACCTAGACACTAGCACCCAAGTGCTAGTGTCCTTGATATTTAAAAAGTAAAAGTTTGTGTGGCCCCAGGTGTTGGCCTTGTTGCTCTGAGTGATGCACCTTGTCGGCTCTGCTCGAAAGGTTTTCTCGAAAGTGAATTGAGAATCATATATATATAAGTCTACCTCCCTCATTTGAACCTTAGGAATTCATATGAATAAAAAGTGTTATTCAAGTGATTAGAGCTCTATTGTGAATGTTATGCAGATTTATGTGATGCTCTCTATTGCATATTTATAACATTATTGCAAGTTCTAAGGAAAGCTTCTTCCTTCAGGTAAAAGAACGAAGTTAAGTCCACTTCTCGTGGAAGTTTCAGACTTAGCCAAAAACCCAAAATCAGACAAAACAAAATGAGATCCCATTATGGATCGAGATCTCGAGCCTAAGTTCAAAATGGGATCTCATTCTGTAGCGGGATCCTCAAACTTAGGACCAAGAAACAGAATCTTGTTTTACAAAACGAGATCCCGTTTTCCAGTTTCGGAAAAGTATTTAATTTTTTTAAAAATGTCTGCGAGCTCATTTTTAGCAACAGCCAAAGAAGAACCAGAATGGGATCCTGAGTTGTAGAGCACTATTTCCAGCCATCTAAAATTCCAAGTCAATTGTTTTTTCCCCTTTTTTCATTTTTTGTATTTTGTAATTTGTATTTTAAGTTTATTTTCTGTATTGTTGTAAATTAGGTTTTAAATTTGGTTTGAATCTTCTTGCAAAACTGTATAAACCCTACATTCAATTTAAACTAAAAATAATTACCCTACACACAAAAAAATGACCCTAAATTGAATTGAAACAAAAATATTTACCCTTCAAACAAAAATATAAACCCTAAAATGAGATTCAATCACACCTGCAAACCGAAAAACAAGTTTTAGTTACCATTTAATGGTAAAGTGAAAAACAAGTTTTTTTCATTTGCAAATTGTTTTATGTTTTAAATCTGTATGCAAATATTTCAAAATTAGATAATACTTAATTTCTTTGAGAAAAAAATCTAGATTTGTCTAAGTTTATTTCATTGCATTATTTAGCACTTATTATTAATTGTTTAATCTAGCCACATACAATTAGAATTTGCAGCACATGGCATCCATATGTACCCATGCACAAACACCTACTCTCTAACATATTAACATGTACATATAGTTTTCTATTGACGTAATCCTTGAACCTCCTTTAGGTGCAAGTGCAAGTGCTAGTATATATTCTTTTTTATAATCGTAATCCCTATGAGGTTTCTAGATATGCTTCAAATTATGAATAAGATACAAATTAGTCAAACCTATAGACTAATTACTTAGTTTCACATTAAAATATAAAATTAGAATCACACATTGCCATAATCTTATCATTCCCTACATATACCTAGTCCATATCATTAGGATCACACATTAGATCCAAGATAGAAGAATAAAATTGATAGAAACCATGATCTAGGAATATGTTAGCATTCAATCATATTGATAATGGAGCATCTAATACTCCCTCCTAAAATATGATTGTTCATTGAGTTTATCCTTCTCAAATGGCTTAAAAGGATTAAGTTTACCTAAAAATTTACATATTTAATGTTCATGTGAGATATTTTATTCCATGTCATTAATGCAATATATCCATGCGGTTCAATTTGAATTATAGAAATAAAATGTCAATCCATGGCTAACCAAATTTCATCCTAAATGAGCAACTATAATGTATTTATAAAAGTTGTATCCACTCTAGGATTCACATCTTTTTAGACTTGAATATAAATCTACCTATAATTGTAATTACTAGATAAGGAAACATTCATCCTAAATATGCAACAACCAACAAAATAATACTAGATATTAATAACTTTGACTAAGAGCGAACATTCAAAATATAGCTATCCTCAAATAAATAAATGACTTTGACTCTTGAGCGAACATTCAAAATATAGCTATCCTCTTTGCAAAATCCATAATTTGATTTGAGTGATTTAATTCTTAGGGCATATCTATAAATTTAATTCTCATCATATAATTTATCTCATAGATATCTTCCCTAGTGTGTCTAATCCCTACCACCCAATCTAGATAAATTTAATTCTTACTTGTGAGGACCTTAAGAGTTTGGAGGATTTGAATGATTTTGTAAAATTAATCCATTCTAATATAAATTATTATTTTTAAGTCAATGGTTCAAACTAATTCATAAAATGGTATTTCATTGAGAGTAATCTAGGATAAATGCAAAATTTTATATTTTAATGGCAATCAACCCCTTAATGATGGTCAATTGCTTAAGGAGGTATATGAAGGAATGTTTTAGATATGGGAATGATTCTAGATATGAATAAGTAGATTATGGGGGGAATAGAAATAAAGGATAAAATCAATAGCGTTGAAGGACCTCTATGTGGCAACGTATGCTAGAGTATAGGGAAAGAATTGAGAAACTTGAGTAGGAATTTAAAATGTGACCCTACAACCAATAATTAACCTACAACAATAATTCATCAAAATGTGGCCCTACAAAACTAGATTTCACATCACATTAACAATTATTTATTTTTCAAAGGTAGACAAACCACATGTCATTATCAAGGGATGATCATAAAATCCCCTTAAGCCACTAATAATAGCACTAATCCCCTTGAAATCTACTCATCGTCAAGGGATGATCTAAAAGGATGTAGATGACCTACAACTTGAAATCTACTCATTAATCCCCTTAAGCCACTAATAATAGTTGAAAATTGATCCTTCACATTTGATCAATTTGTATAATGTTAGATGCTTGAAGTTTTTACAAACTTGTTAAAGATATATATATTAAACTTGGTCAACTTAAGACAAAATCATTCCATTAGCATGGTTTCATGACCTAAGAAAGATGACATGGATTAAGGGGATTTAAGAAAATTGCTTAAGGCCTGTCCTAAGAGGATATAGATGGTTAAGGATTTAGGGTTTAGGGTTGAGGGTTAACGGTTGACGGTTGAGGGTTAAGGGTTTAGGGTTTAGGGTTTAGGGTTTAGGGTTGAGGGTTGAGGTTTAAGGGTTCAGGGATTAGGGTTAAGGGTTAAGGGTTAAGGGTTAAGGGTTTAGGGTTTAGGGTTTAGGGTTAAGGGTTATTCCTCCATCAAATGAATAGAAAATGAACACAATTCCACTCCAAAATTGTCCCAATGTTGTCTCCTTCCAAAATTCAAATGAATCTACAAGTTTAAGAGCATGTAGAAGACAAGATTTGATAAAAAAATTGTAGAAAAAGTCATTGTCGATCGTACAAAGTCATGTAAGATCTCAAGTTGCAGACTTGACAGTAATTTTTTATCAGTAAATTTTTTAAAAAAGGTCAAAAACTAAACGGGATCCTATTTTATTTTGCATCATTAGAACTAATAAAAAATGAAAATGGGATCTTGTTTCTAAAGCGGGATCCTGTTTCTTGAAATTTGAAATCTAGGTGTGGTTTCTGCTATGGGTTTCGGGTCGATAAACGGCTTGGGAACCCGACCCTTGGCTTTGGACCTGTTTTGAACTGCAACTTGAAGGTCATGTTATTGTCACTAGAAAAGAGTGACTTTGGACATGTGTCTGAAGACATTTTTACAGAATTTTTTGATGAAATTAAAACCCATTATAGATGAGATTATGTAGATTCCAAATATGTAATTTTTTTACAATTTGAATTTTTTTTCTATTTTTCAAATAATTTTGGATGGAGCTGGTCCATAAACTTGAAATTCAGGTTTTCTTATTATTTTAATAACTTTTTATTAAAATAATTTTTTGAAAAACAAATTATACGTCAACAATCTTCAGACAATTATTTTCAGTTTGAAAAAAAAATCAACAAATGATAAGTTTAGGTCATCTTATGTGTGACGTACACGAGGGATTTTCAAAACAACAATTATGGCCAATAAAAAATTAATTTAAAAAATATATATTTAAAATGAAATTACAAAAAATATCATCAACAATCTTCAGTGTGTTACAAATCATTTCCCAAAACGATTCAAAAAAATACAATTATTTAGGTCAAAATATGGTTGACATACACATGTATGGTATAGTAAAAAAAGGTGACTTTTAAACAATGGTTTTTAGACATGCCCATTGAAAATCAATTTGTATCATCTAGGCATTAAAATAAATTACATATTTGGAAACTAGACTCCAAGTACTACATTTCATATTACTGGTTTTTTTTAAGATTCAATCTTTAAGTGCTTTAAATTTTTAGGTCAAATGTGACAAATTCTAAAAATCAGGGAAAACACCCACTTTTTGGCCAAAAAGTGGACTCAACTTCTTGCACACACCTCTTCATCTTCATCCTTGTGGTGTTCTTGAGTCATCCCAATAGGGCTTGTGTTGTGGTAAAGGTACTTTATTATAGAATTCTTTTATTATTGATTTTCCTCTATCCTATAAGGACACGCGTTTTCTCATTGTCATCTTGGTTGTTGTGGAGGTGGGAACACCATTCACAAGGTTTGACTAAGGCAAGCCCCTAAAATAACCCAAACCATTTTCCCTCTTGTGTTTGTGCAGATTATGGAAGATTGGAGACCGATACAGCAGATCGGAAAGCAAATTGACAAATACAGATCCTAACTCTCGGAAACCACCTTCAAAGGGCCCTAAACCCTAGGACACCTACGCCTAGGAAAAATAGTCCTCCCAGATCTTCCCTAATTTCCTACAGTGACCTCTAACAGCTTTACACTGCTCATTCTAGATCTTGTTTTATGGGTACTCAATTCTGTAAGGTAAGTAATCTCTATTTTGGCATATTTCATTGTAGAAACCCTAGATCTAGCATATTTCATCTCAATCTTTATGATTACAACAAAGGAACAAAACCCCTATAGCTTGGCTCTCATTTTAGACTGTAGCTAAGCTTGATTTGTGTTCCAATGTTTGATCTAACGAATTGACTTAGTTAACACATGATTAATTAATTCTTTTCTTTTCCATCAAACAAGTGTTTACTAATTATTATTTTTTTATCTACACTAGATTATTTGAAAGGGTGTGTCTTATTTCTTTACATTTTGGTGAAATTGACATTGCTTACACCCTAAGGTTTGGTTGGCCTACATTCAAATTTCATGCTCTAACTTGGTGCTTCTATTAAGGCAGTGATTTTCTATTTTCTCAAGCATCTTTTGCAAGTCACCTCTTTTGTGCTCTTCCTACTACGACTCATATAGATGTATTGTCTTTAACTTGCAGTGCTTCCTAGTGGGTTATTGGTGGTGCCTTATTTCATCTTGTCATGTCCCCTATTGCCTTTTTGTAGTTCCCTATCACCTACTCTTGCTTGATATTGATACCGCATGTGCTCTTGAATTTCCATTCTCACTACAAGGAAGTATACTTTGACTATTTAGCTTTTATCATCCTCTTTGTGATGGAGCTCCTTCTATGTGGTGGTCACTCCATGGGACCAAACTGATGGTACAAACATGTCAAGGTGAGTGAATGAATGCTAGTGGAGGCCTTATTTTCTCCCTAGGTGTCTCAATCCTTTTGGGGTACATCAGACTAAGAAAGTCTCTTAAGAGCCCTAAGAGCAAAAACGTGTCAAACTTTGATGAAACAATTCTCAAGATTTGTGGCACCTAGGAATGTTTTGATAACACCTATAGGTGGATGTCAACTCTATCTATAATACCCTATCTCAATTTTCATCAACTCTAAACTATTTGACCATGTCACTAATGAATGGATTCTTGCAAAATACTTCATTTGCATTCAGTCTAAGGGTACCAATAGCTATTTTTTGTTCTACACCTCATGGAACTGAACCAATAGTGCCAACATGTCAAGGTGGGTGGGTGAATTCTAGTGGAGGCATCATTTCATTTCCCATGTGTTTTGATCCTTTTAAGCTACATTGGACCGAAAAAGTCTCTTAAGAACCCTAAGAGAAAAAAGGTGGGTGGCTGAATGGATAATCACTCATGCAAACCAAGGATAGTCTTACCCCCAAAGGACTTCCACTAAGGCTAAGGTTTATCATCATTAATTCTAAATGCATTGAACATAGGGTTTAGAGGACAGTCATCTACCCCTAAACACTATCATCAACCTCTTCAAGCTATAATGAACAATATTTTATCAAGTCTTTAAAAATATAGTTATCAAAGTCCTAATAATACTCATTTCCCTATCACAAATAGTTATTACACAAAAAGATAATTAAGTTAGATAAATGACACTCGTATATTTATATCATTAAATATAAGTCATGAATGTATGATAGAAGGTCGGGAAGATGAGCATTATAATGGACTATCACCAAAAAAAATTGTTATATTATCATATGTCACCTATTATAAAGGATAATCAACATTGAGGGATAGCCATATAAGGATCAATAACAATCTAGGAATAGTCAATATGTCAAGTGGGTAGTTAAAATTCCATAGAAGACTATCATGCCAAAATGCCTATCATAAATATAGTCTCAACCATGCATAAAACAAGAAAGAACTATCATGGAGAAAGTATTTGGATTAGGGCATGAGAAGTACACCTTGTCTATCATAAGCACTAAGATACATAGTGTAATGTGAATTGTAATGTAGATAGATCATGAAGTTCATAGAAGAAAAATTACCACAAGGTTACCAGAGCTATCATGGAAACTTAAGGGTTATCTCATCATCAAAAGATCAACATAAGAAGGATATTACAAATACCAAATAGTTAGTCATGCAGAGTAAGAGGACTAGTATGTTATACCATCTTAGTCACTTATCATGTAGGATGCCCTACAAGAGAGAGAATGTAATCAACTAATAAGGGATGTCGACCTAATCTTATAGGTCATCAAAGTCTGTCATATCAACAAAAATTTGTCATAAGTATAAATCAATCGTTAATCATTATAAACAAAAAGGACTATCTTTGACCACAAAGGTCAGCCATATATCAAGAATAGGTAGTCCAATTTCAAAAGGATAGTGAAAAGTCCTTGAGACCACATATCAAAAAAATGTCAATACAAGAAGAGTTATCTTACAAAAGGGGAATACTATTATTAACATGAGGAATATGTTGATTAGGGTTGTCTAATAAGAATGATCTTAAGTTTGAAGTGAATTTTAAAACCATTTAAAACATTTATAATCACTCCCAACAATACCTTTAATCTTAAGCCTTATTATTCAAACCACTCAAACAATTTAAGCCATCAATTCAAACAAGTTATTTATATATATTGATCTCAATAAGGCCATTAAGATATACATAATGTCATGAAAATTCCATATAGTGTCATAAGGCCTACAATGCCATATAGGCATATGATGAATGTATAAAAAAAGTTGTATATGCATATAATGATATGTATTGGTACAACGTGAATCCGAAAGGGTCTACCCCTACATGGTACTGCAACAATCCTTTCAACAATGAAATTCTGATGGACTACACCAAATTCTCTTACTTATCTTCTGAGTTCCTGGCCAAGGTCTTCTTCTTCATCCAACACTTGGTTGACATGGTCGAACTGTTGATTAGTTCTCATGTTCCTCTAGGCCAAAACATGCAAGTCAATTATAAAATCCTCATGTTCAACGTTAAGCCAATTAATGTTGGGTTGTAATACATGACCAACATTTCTTTGAAGCACCATATGGATTTCAAAGTCAAGCTCTCTGAATCCTCAGACGAGTTAATTTCCCTATAAGTCCTTCTAGTTCTCTTATAGCAGGGCTTTTAATCAACACGTGACTTCTTCCAAAATCTCACGTCCCAATTGCTCTTCTTGATTAATAATATGTTCAACCTCTTGATAATGAGCCTGAGATTGTCTACTCCTCCATGCAACTACTCTGAAATCAGTTATGATGTCTTCACAATTTCCACCAAGCCAAGTTCCACCAAGTTGAAGAACAAGAGTCTGGTTAGATTGCAATCTCATAATATGACATTTCGTGGGATTGAAAATAAGGCAACTACAATAGTATTAAATCTTCTTTTTTGTTTCCCCAGCAAAGTCACCAAAAATATGTTAGTGAATAGATTTGTCACTATGCTCTTAAATATAAATTCACCCAACAAATAGCCACAAATGCACTAACAGTTGGAGAGGTTATTATCAGCCAATAACCTTCCTCTGTGTTTAGAGGGGCAACTCCCTCGTATGATATAAATAGAAAAATAAAACTAGGTTTTCTTTTAACCTGAAAGCAGGAAAGGATATTTTCCAACAAAACTTAAACAAAGAATGAGTGCAAAGCCTTACTGGAAACAATCTATCCACTGCAATATATGTGTATAAACTGAAAATATAAAATCACCACTTAAATCCTTTAGCATACGAAAAAGAAATTCCAAGTAATGAGCCCAATCAAAGAGACATAATTTGAATTTCCACCATATAATGAGATATCTCTGAGATTAAATACTTGCACATTCAACATATAAAGAACACACAAATACATGAATTGTAACACAAAGTTTACCAAGCTCTATAATTTATTCTCTTCAAAATTCTTTCATATGCATGAGAAACAACAGAAAAGTCTTTGTGAAACTTTCAATGATCCATTAACAAAGAAAAATTTTCCAAAAGATCCCTAAACATCCTTCAAAGAGGCTATATATAGAGCCTCAAAAATGAAACTGTCTTAGCAAGTAACAGCTTCTTGGAAGTTAGCGGATCGAAATAAAATATGTACATTTAAATATGAAATATTTAAATAAATTTTACTTAATTTGAAAAAGTCCAAATGTCTTTGCATGAAATAATAGAAATTAAACTTGAGCAATGGCCTCTTGATCTCCCCTTTCGTTCAATTTATCTTCATTCATATGGTCTGTTGTAGCTTCTTTGTCTTCTGGAGGATTCATCTTTGCTTTGAAATTCATGAACCTAGTGATTACTGGGTTGACAATATTCCCACTAGGATTGATAGTGATATGTACTTGAATTCTCCACATGTCAATTGCTTTATTTGCCTCATTGAGTCTCATGTGTATGTCTGTGAGTTCCCATTTGAAGTTGGTAATATTGAAAGATATATGGCCTACTTTTTCAATAGAAATACCATTAACCGAATCTTTACCAGTTAGTTCTTCAGTAATCAAATCTTTGAAAGTCTACTTTACATCTTTTACATCCAAGAGGTTCTCTTCGTTTTCATCTAAAATGTCAATTTCCAGGGCTAAACAGTTGGCTCTGATGTCCAATAAATTTGCATTGTATTGGCTCGAGATTCTCTTCAGTTCAGCCAAGAACTGTTTGACAACAAAGAGTTTCCATTCAACTGCGTTCAACCATGAAACAGATTCATTTTCCTCTGGTTTACTGAAGATATTTTCTAAAACTAAAACACCAGTATCCACCTTAACTATCTCTTACATATCCCTGGCAATAATCATAAGCAAGGTTTCCTCCTTAAAAGATTGCATATCAATATTAAGTTTCTTTCTCTTAGCTACAATTTCATGACCTCCTCAATATATAATAATCCATCTATTGTCACCTTCTTGACCCATAATTATGTGGCTCTTGCCAAGGATTGATATTTTCCAATCTACCCTATCACACCTAGACCTACACCTTTCACAGAAGTATCAAGTGCATTATCTGAGGATTGGGAAGTAGTATCAACAATTGACTGTTATATGATGTGAGGATATTAACCTGCTCTTATAGCTTTTATTTTTCTTTTTTTTTTGTCTTCAATCATTTAGCCAATACATTAACTGGTAATTTTGCATGATAAATATCACCTTCAACTGTGGGAGGGCCCATATCAATTTTACTAACACTAAAGTAAGCTTCAGTAACACTCCGTTCATCTTTATCCCCTATGGGATTAGCAATCTCAAGAACATGATGTCCTGAAAGAGAGTCAACTACTACTCGTGGCATTCTTTTGGCCTTTTTGGGTTGAGGGTTAGCTTGGAGTAGCTTAGCCACTATGTCAAAACCCGTATCAACCATAGGGGTGTATTTCCTCTTTTTCTCCACTACTTTCTTAAGCCAGGAAGGGGATGGTGAAACAAACCTATTATCAACAACATTAGGTGTAGCACTATCTCAAAAAGAATCTGATGTTACCTGGTGAACTTGTTGTTGAGGCGGGGAAGGAGGCACATTGAGCATAGCATGGAAAATACTATTTTGACCCATTTGCTAAAAAGAGGGAGATAAATTACCTTGAGAAGATGAAGTGGGGGAAGCATCATGGTCAGCCTATAGTTTCTATAGAGAATTTCCTATGTTTCTTTCTCCTCAGTCGTAAGATTTCTCTTCACATCCAATTTTCTTTTGGGTACTTCACTGTCATCTTCACATGTGCTTTTCAATTTTTAATTTTCTTTAGGCTCATCCCACCATCTCCTCTCTGTGAAGCAACTCTAGACCTAGTAGCATATACATTGGTTGGAGCCCTCCGGGAAGCAGAAGTTGTAGAAGACCCATGTTCTTTTATAACCTACTCATTTTGAGGAGAACTAGCTCTAGTATAATCAATACCCTTGGATGCACATAAAGGTCAGTAATCTCTTTTTCTAACCACCGAACCTTTGGCACAGGTCTAGAGCTCTCAACATAGTAACCTTCATTGATCATATCAGAATTATCATCAATGACATCCGATACATTCCATTCCAACTTAAAAGCTTTGATTTGATCAATCATCAGCCTCATCCAGTCTCTTCATTACACTTCATGTTCATCAATACAATCCTCCCAGTAGTCTTCAAGATGAGACTAATGTTCATAGGATGATCCACCATAAAAGTTCTTTTTCACATAATCTTTACTATCAAAGAATAGTCGAGTAGTGAACAAATGAAAATTAAATTTGCACAGGATTCTCTCCACATTCCTTGCATTGTCATGGGTTTTACATGTATAATAAGTCAGACTAGTAGGGAAGGCATAACCCTTCTTCATGTCATGATATTTCTTACTAACTAGTGCCATCTGCTTGCACGCTTCAAGGAAGACAATCAAATCACTAGTGTACCTAGGTAATTTATAAGGAGCATTTTTAAAACCACCAATTCTCACATAAGAGAATCTATCAAACTAAATAAAGAAACTCCCATATTGCATCACAAATTATGCTTCTTCCTGAGATATCCTGATGCTTGGATTGCCATCAATTCTTCTCACATTAAACATTAGGAATACATCTCTTACTCGCCTATAATCCTTATTCACATGTTCTTGCAGTTGTGGAAAATACTCATACACTGGTGTATCACTGGAAAGGGTTCCATAGGTTCTCAAACTTGGCCACACAACCTGAGTATTGGCTATTGCATAAAACAAATAGCACATATGAAAAGTACTCTTTTTGTGAAAATTCACCAGTTGATCGTCAATGTGATCACTGATCAAGCTAACCCAATCAATATACTGATATTCACTACAAATAACCAAAATGAACTGGCACATTCATTTCTCAAAGGAAGTGGACTCATCATTCCCCTTGCTACTCTATACAATAGAGTAATCATATCATATTTGTCCTCCTTGAAATAAGCTCTTTTCAAATTTGGGGAACCTGAGACTTCCCTTTCTTCTCATTTTTAAGACAGAGCTTGGCAATGGCTATTAAACACTAGTCTTTTCTATCCAGAAAATAATTCCATCCAACTTCAATAGACATTTTCACAAACTCATCTCTTTCTGGTAGCATGCGAGTACGACTAATTGACTTAGGATCCAATCTAGCAATAAGGGTTCCATCAAAAGACCTAATCTCTCGAGACTCGGTGTGATAATTCTTGACATAGATGAGGACTAAATAAGGGCATTGCATAGCTAGTGGAAACCATCCCGTATGGGCAAGGACTCTAGTGAATGTCTGTTCTGCTAATGCTGATCTAGGATCCTCATTCATTCTATTCCAGAAATCCTTTAAATCTACGTGTCCCAAATCTATGTCCTTAATTCCCACCAAATTATTGTCTATGATGGAAGCTACATCAAAGCCCTAATACTTATATTTCATTCTAACCAATTTTACTACCCAACAGATGTATGAATCAAGGGCTCTTAACAGAGTTTGGTAAGCTTCGGGAGGAGTCAGATAAAATGCATATGCAGAATTCATGAAAACCCTATTTAACTGAAACTACAAATTTCTGATTTGAAACTAAGTTTTCAGTAGAACAAGAGTGCAAAGAAATTCACAATTTGACTAACCTAGATGATATGCAAGTCGTGAGTTGATTAGATTGATGCAAATTCGCCAAAATAAGAGAACACTGGATTCTTGAACAAATGGAGCAGCTATAGCTACGATTAGAGAGTTTACAAATGCAATGAGTCGCACAAAGCCTTGATAAATTCCATTTATTCTTGCACTTATGATGAGGTTATGTCTCATTAATGAGTTTCAAGAATTTTTAAATATGATGAGACTAGTCGTGCGTGCGAACTAACTCTCAAAATTGTACAATGCCTCTTTTCTCGTGCATGTCAGTAGAAATGAACTTTTTTGAACAAAATTGGCAAATGAGAAGATTCACTAAGTAATCAAGAATGTTAGCGATGAAAGCAAACTTTATCTCATCAGTGAACTCTTTGTCAAGGAATCACTTAATCAATGAACTTGGAAACTCACAAACACGTGCGGCAGAAGAAATAAGTTCACAACTTGAAATTTCCACCGATATCCTTTGCTTGAACTTCTTTCTTCATCAGCAAGGAAACAGTCTTGGGAACAACTTAAACAAATTGAGGGGTTACAAGGTTTACAAAACATGCAATGGACCGATAAGGACACTAAGAAAGAAGGATGAGTTAGTGATCGGTAGGATTGGCCGACTAGAAACAAAGCGAACACTACAAAGACAAATCACTTGATCGGTGAGTTTGAGAACTTAAGGAATCATCGATCAAGTTTGAGAAAAGACAAAAGGAATAACAAAGGGAAATAAAAACTTGCAAACTAAGAAGGCTTTTCACAAGGTAAAGACTTGGCATGGAAATATACCCAACCTATGATGAGAAACTTAAAGGTAAAATTATCGAGTAACAACTCCCTACCTCAAAATATTATAGGCTGCAGTCGTGGAGGGAGGAGATGAAGTTTGGGTAGTCTATTGGTCACCAAAGGTGGATATCCATTCGTCAAGAGATGAAGTTTGGGTAGTCTATTGGTCACCAAAGGTGGATATCCATTCGTCTCTACCTTAAATTACACTGCCTTCAATGCGATAAACAATGAAAAATCCCTATGGGCATGAGTGAAAAAAATAACATATTCTTTTTCATAATTTGGATACCCATTACTAAATGGATATCCATTCATTTTGTTTGCCTGCACATAACGTATATTCATTATGAATGAGCCTCCATTTGTAATGGATGTCCACTTAGGTTTGGATGTCCGATCCATAATCAATACCCATTTATGGAAAGTGGATATATGAGTTCTAGAGAATGGCTATCCATTATGTGTGATGAATTTTGGCCCCACATTTTTTCGCTCAATGTGGGCCCACTATTTGACACTTACCTGAGAGCATTGTTTCAAATCTTGTGCTTAATGAAGTAGTGGGTGCATTACTCTTAGAAGAGATGAGGAAAAAAGCTTCCAAATCTACCAAGAAAGCTTTGACTATTCATGGATGGTCGAAGGAGAAAGGCAAGAAGAAGGATAAAAGTAGATACATGTAAGTCTCGTGGGAGATCTAAGTCTTTTGATAAAAGGTCCAAGGCTAAATGTTAGAATTGCGACACGATAGGTCATTTCAAAGAGGACTATAAGAAGGAGAAAAGGAAGAAAAAGGGTAGATTTAATGATAATTCTGATAAATCTTCTTGAGAGGATGCAAGATATGCCTTTGTCATAGCCTTGGCAATGCATGCATGTGAGGATACATGGATGATTGACTATGGGGCTTGTTTCCACATGACTCCCCATTGGGAGTGGTTTTTAGATTACAAGAAGTTTGATGGTGGGAAGGTATATCTCAGCAAGAACTCATACCTTAATATTGTTGGCCATGCAAGTGTCAAGATTTGATTCTCGAATGGGAGTATCAAGGGTATCTCAAGAGTTTTGCACATCCTTGGTTTGGCACAAAACTTGTTATTTGTCAATAAAATGAATGATAAGTTGTCTTCGGCAATGGAGGGTGTAAGATGGTACAAGGAGCTATGGTGCTCACAAAGGGAGTTCGAGTTGGTACTCTCTTTCTGCTTGATGCATGCACATACACTCAATGTAATAGTTCTTCTATACACGCAGAACTTGTAGAGTATTTATGGGTTGGTTACAAGTCTACAACAAGACCTATAAAACAATTATGGGCTTGTTACAAGTATATAACAAGACTTGTAGAACAGTTACAGGTTGGTTATAAAACTGCAACAACCCTGTAAAGCAGCCACAAGTTGGTTATATGTGTATTGTGCTTGGAAAGAGTTTCTATCACCTATGTTGTAAATGTACAAGTTACACTCGTCGTCAATGTATATTATAATGAATGGTCCTTCGATTGTCAATTGCCAAGTAGAAGTACAGCTGCATCCACCATTGCATTTTAAAAGGCCATACTTCTGAAATCCCAGAGAGTTTAAAGGCCATACTTCAGAAGGTCCGTTCAATGAAGCGCTCATTCGACCGGTAATAATAATACCTGCATGTTGGCAATTTAAAGGAAGGTTTTACGAGTCTCATCTTTGATACATTCTTAAAGTAGACCAATGTCCGATAAAAGTTTAAATCTTAAACATCTTCCAAATAAGTAGTTAACACATCCAATGTAGAATATTTACCCTAAACGAAGGTAAAAGGCGTTTCTCATCTTAGTCATTCAAGCGAATTATTCCATATAAAATTATATTTTAAGATAGAAATAAAAACTTAATTTATGTTAGAGTGAAAATTGCCCACCTTTTACCTTTCCCCTTTATTTTGGATTCACTTTCGTTTATTTATCTTAACGTAACAACTAGTGTATAAGTGGCATGTTTTTATATAAAAGTTGGTAATTAATCTTAACTTTATTTGATTTTACCTCCAAACATATCAAGAGTTTGAATTCAATCTACATTTTATCTATTTCCTAGCTCAAATGCATGGGGTGGAAATGATCCTAGTTAAATCACTCCCTAATTCTTAAATTTGAATTTGACTATGAATCCAAGCCAGTTCCCTTCTTACTAGTTGTTACTTGCCAACTTAAGCACAAAATATGTTAATTTTTGTGCTAAGGTGTTATAGAGAAAGAGACATTTCATATTTTTTAAACATGTTTCAAACACAACGGTAAATAGATTCCAAACATCAAAAGGCATGTAGGTTATTTCTATAGTTAAGGGTCAAGTTTGCATACTATGTTCAAATTTGTAGGCAGGTAGATCATTTTTGTAGGTGTGAAAGTGGCCTACAACAAAAAAAATTATCTCACAATCTATCATGGCACAACAATTTCAAATTTGATGACATAACAAAGTTTTGGATCACATAGTACAATCTTCAACAAGGAACTCCATTGTCACTTTTAAAGCTAAGTCCTTATCCCTCTTTGTTATTTCCAAAAGCATGTTTAGTGTTGTTACTTTCTAAGCTTATAATCCTTGGGTGTTTACTAATTATTAATTTTGTTTTATCTACCCTAGAGTATTTAAAAGGGTGTGCCTTATTTCTTTACATTGTGGTGAACTCGACATTGCTTACACCCCTAAGGTTTATCTTTTTACATTAAGGTTTATCCTTTTATACAAATAAGGGTATCAACATGGTAAAATTAGGAGAAATTAATTTTACATTAAAGAGTATAGGGGTTCCACATTACACTTGAACAACATGGTTGTGCTTCATTGCTTTATCTCAATTAGCATTTGGTCTTCATTGTTTGTTATCTCTTTGATATCTACCCACCCACCCTTGTATTCCTTGTGCATTATTGCTAAACTACTTACCAAATTCTCATTACCCTTTACCTTTGACTTCTATGCATGTGTACCTTATAGATTTTGATGTGTTTCAATGCTTTATTGTATTTGATCCTTTTATCCTAGATGATATCATATATTTTTATTGCATGGATGGTGTATTATTTTGTATGGAGGTAGTGTTTCATTGTATATGTGATATCTTATCATTCATGGAGATAGTGATCACTTTTCCTTCTCTCTCAAAAACAGTCACTTTGATTGTCTATGAGCTTCATCTTGACTATACTTGTCTTATTACTAGTGCTAGTGATGTGCATGCACGTGATGACATTTTACCTTTGAGCAAGTTTTTCCTTCATTGGATGATGATGACAATGTCACCCTATCTCTTAGTGATATATTTAGGGATGATACTTTATGTGATGACAATACATCTTCCTTAGATATTCATGATGTTGTTGAGCCTTGTGATGCTATTAGTCGTACATTTCATAATAGTCATGTGTCTCTATCCTTAGGTTTATGTTTCTTTGATGATGGATCTTATGAGGAGCATAGGGATAGTGATCCATATAATTTACCTTCTTTTATACATGATGATGTTGTGCCTTATGATGATATTTCATTATCTTCTCATGTTGATTCTCCATTATTGACATGTGGGCCACACACTAGTGATCAAAGAATACATCAATCATTATCTCGTTTAATGGTCATCTCCATAGTTTTGAGATAATCATGCATGTGTCTATATCCCTTCTCTCTACCAAGTGAGTCTTGACATCTCTCTGGAAAATAACATTGATGATAAATCATGTATGTACCTCAATCCAACAACATCTAACAAGATTAGATCCTCTTTTATACTCAAACCAAGTGCATATAATGTCTATAGCGTCACATTATTTGGTCACTCCCTCACCTCTAAGATACTCTACACACAACAATGCCATAAAAACCAACAAATTTTTTGCATTTTTTTGCAAAATCATATATTCCAAGTATACTAAACAAAGAAGATACAATAAAATTGAATTCTATGATTAATACGATTGCATTGCACTCGTTTTGACATGGTTACATGGATTGGGATGTGAACATGTCAAATGAGTTGTAGATGCATCAATAAGGACATGATCACATAGATAGAGGGCATGCCCACACAAAGCAAAATTGCATGTAAAATATTCCCCTATATTTTAAGAAAAATAAAATTTAAAAAGCACAAAATTATTAAAAAAACTAAAGAATATGTTGACACCTTTTTTTATTTTAGGGTTTTGAATTAATCCTTAAACATTTTTCATATTTTTCCCTCAAAACCCTAAGGCTTATGGTCATTTTTCTACTTTATGTTATATTTCTTCATTGACCATTTGTCTCAGTTCCTGGACACTTAAGTTTTCACTTAAAGCCTTTTTAGATCGTGAAGTGACTGGCCCCTTTTATTTTCCTTTGTTGTCGCAGGATTTTCATTTTCTAGAACCCAAGTCATCAGCCTTTTCAAGCCTTTGTTGTCGGGAGGTTGAGAGTTTTCCTAACTTTTGAACTCCCGACTTGTGGTTCTAAAGTTCTAAAAGTGCCCAACTCCTCGACTTGTCTCAAGGCCTTTTCAAGCCTTTATTTTTGGGAGGTCGGGAGTTTTCCTAACTTTCGAACTCCTGACTTGTGGTTTGCAAGTTCTGAAAAGCTCTGACTCGGTGACTTCACCTTTTCACAGTACAATTTTTGGCACCTATCCTGCGGTGCCACATGGAGAGTTCAAATTTGATTCTGTGAGGCTCAAACAAAGGTGGCTCTTCTCTTCCATGCGGCTCTAGAATCGTGACATGTGGCAGATTTCTGGGTTGCAGTTTTAAAAGAAAGAATAGAATTTTATCAAAGGCTCTGGAATGCTACTCCTTCCCCGCTTGCCCGCGGGGAATCTTTCCAAGATGCTAATTCTTTGCGAGGCAGCAAGTGATAGTCCATGTGGAGGGTTTTTCACACTAACACAGAGCAAGGGGCTGACGTCAAGTTACTTTTGTGGGGCTATGAAAAGGATAATTGCAAGTTTAAGTTGGAAGAAACATTTAGGGGTCGAATAATGAAGATTTTCTCAGCTACCCCTTCCAAATATTTTGCTACAGTTATTGTTAGTAGATGAACATCCCTTCTCGCCATATTTTTTTCTGACACAGCCAGTAGGAGCAAATTTATTGCAACCTGGATTAGGTCAAGTGAAATCAATGGCTATATATGCATGAATCAATGATGTAAAATAGGTTGGTCACTGAGCCAATTGTCTGGTCTGGAAGACACCTAAGGAGATTTTAGGGCATCAAACAGAGGAAAATGTATGGCTAGTGAATGAAGAAATGTGGTTGATACAGTGTAGGAACAAATTGTAATGCATGTTTTATATAATGGTATGTCTCCATGGCTATTTGTAATAATTCACGGGAATACATTGTCGCAGCTTCGTATTTTGTCTTCACCACATTTGCTGGTGCAATTGTAACGAGATCTAATAATGTATGACAACATTTAAATCAAGCAAGCTTTGTGTTGGGTCATTTCTCTTTTGCAAATGGGTTATTATAGTTTGGCTTTGGATAAATAAGTATGTCTAGGGTATGAAATGTAATATGAGAAATATATGTCAATATATTTTAGTTTTCTGTTGACGTTGGTTCAGCCTATTTCTTTCCTCTTTATTGCTTATGACTTAGTTGCCCAATGGAATAGGCATCGGTCCATATTGGAGAGGGACCAATCACCTTTTAAAAACAAACAAATTATTCACCTGTGGTTTAGGGGAAAAAATCATCTTTCCTGTGCATGTACATTCGCACAGTTGAATCAGCTATATAGGGGTTTTATGACAGCCAATTGTTCTTAGCTCAGTGATAGGTTTGGGGGCTAAGAAGGCGAGCTGGGTTTGGTTGTCCATGTTTTTTAGTTGTTCATCTGGTTTGGATTTAATACCTATTCAAGTATACCCCTTCGAATATCCCTCTAGAGTTTAAGCTGAGCTTAAAGTGCAGGGGATGAAACCCACTCCCATAGGTTGTCTTTTAACCCTCCATATTTTGTTGATGAGTTGATTATACTCACATGATGACATTCCCTAGCTTTGTGAGTTTGATTTTGTCCTAAGAAGTGGAGTTGCGGTTTTGGGAGTCAACATTTTTGGTGTCATTTCCAGGGATGGTACTATTGTGTTGAAATCAATTGATGACTCTGCTGGTGAGCTGAACCCAAAATCAATTTGTAGCCTTCAAGATCAATCACACTTCAAGGAATTCCTCTTTGGAAGAGGTGGTGACTCTGCTATTAAAGAACAAGAATTTGTTACTGTTGTCCCTTTATTGCTGTTGGCGATTCATGTGCTCCATCTTAGTATGCAGTAGCTGGTGAAAATAAAGGCACACATGATTTTCTTCCTAACCTTTAAAGTTGGTTGTTCCAGCTATGTTGAAGGAACAAATTTATATGCCTTAGTTTTCTGCCCTACATTGTAGGATATTTTAGTCATGGATGGTTGGTATGAATATGACTACTCTAGGGCTGCTCCTTTTTTTGAATCTCCATATTTATCAAACCCTAGAAATTACATTGGAGTGGATTCCTATGACTGTCCTGGTAATGCATATTCTAGTCATGGCTCTGCATGTTATACAAATCAAAACCTATATGCACCCATGCACAATCATAATGACTTAGCAATGCAACATTATGAAATTGATAAAAACAAACAACTGTTGGAGTCATTGTTGCACTAAGAAGTAGAAACAGAAAATCAAATTAGGTTGCTAGAGTCTAGAACACAGTATAATGCATTCCTTGTTGTCCCTAAAAATTAGTTTGATCCATCCCTTTCTCTTCCCTTATATCTTGTGTATGATCAGCTAGACCTCTCATGGGTTGATTACAAAACAATTAGTATGCCAACCAAGGTCTACAAACAATTGCCCAAGTTTGATGAGTATGATATTTGGGAAGGGGACACGCATGTTGATGTATTCTCAAAATTCATGGAAGAACATCAATTTGAGAATGAGGCTATGTACATAGGGTTTTTTGTTAGGTCATTACATGGAAAGGCAAGAGAGTGGTTCCAAAATTTTCTAAGGCAGTCCTTTGCCTCATGGAATGAACTTGTGGTAGCATTTGAAAATGAATTTGCCAAAGGTCTTGACCCTGGTGATCTTGTCATAGGGATGGAAAAAATTAAAAGACAAGAGGGAGAGTCAAGCACGGAGTTTTGTCATAGGTTTGTTGTTTCTCTTTCCCATATTTTTGAAGGTTTCAAACCTAACATTCCCACCTGCATTGATAAGTTTTTTGAAGCATATGAAACTGAATTGAGTTTTGTGCAGGAAGATTTTAAAATAATGAGTATCCAGCAAGCATATTTGTCCCTAGACTCTATGGAGAAAGTGAGATGACTACATAAAAGTTTTTTTGTCCACAATTGCATGTGCTGCTAGTAATGAACATGTTGATCCAAACAGCAGCAATGCAGATATAGGCAATAAGATAATGCAACATCAAATGAGGATTATTTTGTAATCAGAAGGGTAGAAGTTGAAGATGGTGCATCATATGACAGTGATGCAAGTGATGAAGGCAGTGTGTGCACTTACCTTCTACTGGTTAGCTCATCAAGTGAAAGTGAAAATGATGAAGCCAATGGTAACTCCCAGCCCAGTGATGAGGTATGTGGTTTAGTGAACAATGAGGATGTTGCGTGCATAAATAAACAGTCAGATGGATCAAATTGTAAAGTTGATTATGAATATTATGCACAAGTAAATGAAATAGATGATGAGAAAGAAACTTGTTTCTTGTTTGATGTGCTACCCCTTTTTGTTTTTGTTTGTGATGAGGCAGTTAGTGCTTGTTTGCATGAGGTAGAGGTAGAGGTGGCTACACATGATGATAACTGATCAGAGACAATTATTGGTGCAGCTGGATGGAGTTTCTGTGTGAAGAGATTGCCCTAAATTTTGAAGATGGTGATCATGTGGATGCATATGAGAACATGTTCCTTTGGTGCAAGGTATGTTCTCTTCCTCATGCAAAATGTGCTTCATCTCAGCCACAAAGAAATGATATAGAATTGAAGGAAGAAGAAGTGTGTCATCGGTCTGTTTGTAGCAGTGAATATGACACATCAAGTTGCCAAGATGGACATGAAATAGAGAGAGAGTTTGAAGAACATGGTTCTCCACTTGAGGTGTCTCATGGTATTGATTTATGTGATGATGTTTTGAGTTGCAGCCTGAGTCATTCTTATGATTCAGAATGTGAAGTCTGTAGTAGCACATATGAAAATTTTGTTCAAAAGCTTGATGGAGTTACAAATGTTTATGAGTGCTTTCATTTTGATGTGAAAGACTTGTTAGCTTTTGAATGTGTTGGTGCTGCAGTAGAGGTTGAGTCCTTTGTGTGGGACATTGATGTGAATGAGCAACAAGGCATGTTTATGCCTAAGTTTGAAAAGATGGCAGCCCAACTAGAATATATACCAATGATGGATTCTTTCCATTTTGATTTGCATGAAGGTATGTCTTCTTTTATGGATCAGTAGTGCATTCAGGCACAGTTTGCTTTGCAATGTGAATTGGAGGTATTTTCTTTTCCCTTCAATTTGCATAAAGAGGCCAACAGGTATGATAGCCTGGTAAATGATAATGGAGATTTGTCTTCATTTATTTCTTTTGTTCCTGACCTAAATTTTAGTCTTGCACCCCCTACTGCTGGGAACAAACATGATGCAATATGGAATAGGTCAAGCACCTATTTCTGATGGTTGCCCTGTAGCAGTGATTTCATTGGTGAAGCTCTCCTTGGCTCCAAGAGTATATGTTGTAGATTGGCACATGTTGGGGATAGTTTTCAGTTGTTACAGCTGGGTGAGAAATACAAATTTTGTTTGAGGGAGATCAGCTCCTTCATTCAACTTGTCTTTGACAGAGGCAAATGGTTGTGGCAGTTTTGTGTAGGTTTGACTTGAAAGTGACTACAAATTTTGATTATAGTCAACTTTCCTTTTGTACCCTAATGCATATGACTATATGCCTTGTAAATATGTTTTTGTTCTTCCTCTTGTTTGTTTTTTGCCTTTTGGTCTACCTAGATATTTTGGATTCTCATTGTGCCACTGCTTGACATATGTCCCCAACCAGAGCCAGTGTTGACACCTTTTTTGATTTTAGGGTTTTAAATTTATCCTTAAACATTTTTCATGTTTTTTCCCTCAAAAACCTAAGGCATACAATCATTTTTCTACTTTATGTTATATTTCTTTGTTGATTGTTTGTCCTAGTTCCCGGTCGCTTAAGTTTTCACTTAAAGCCTTTTAGACCATGATGTGACTGGCCCCTTTTATTTTCCTTTGTTGTCGCAAGATTTTCATTTTCTAGAACCCAAGTCGTTGGCCTTTTCAAGCCTTTGTTGTCGGGAGGTTGGGAGTTTTCCTAACTTCCAAACTCTCGACTTGTGGTTCTAAAGTTTGAAAAGTGCCCAACTCCCTGACTTGTCTCAAGGCCTTTTCAGCCTTTCATCGACCCCGGCCTTTTCAAGCCTTTGTTGTTGGGAGGTCGGGAGTTTTCCTAACTTCCAAACTCCTGATTTGTGGTTCACAAGTTTTGAAAAGCTCTGACTCAGCGACTTCACCTTTTCACAATACAATTTTTGGTGCCTATCTTGCGGTGCCACATGGAGGGTTCAGATTTGATTCTATGAGGCTCAAATAGAGGTGGCTCTTCTCTTCCGTGCGGCTCTGGAATCGTGACATGTGGCAGCTTTCCGGGTTGTAGTTTTAAAAGAACATAATTTTATCAAAGGCTCCAGAATGATACTCCTTCCTTGCCTGCCCACGGGGAATCTTTCCAAGATGTCAATTCTTTGCAGGGTAGCAGGCGATGGTCCACATGGAGGGTTTTCCGTACTAATACAGAGCAAGGGGCTAACGTCAAGTTACTTCCACGGGGTTGCAAAAAGGATAATTATAGGTTTAAGTTGGCAGAAACATTCAGGGGTTGAATAATGAAGATTTTCTCAACTACCCCTTCCAGATATTTTGCTGCAGTTATTGCTAGTAGATGAATGTCTCTTCTCGCCATATTTTTTTCTGACATAAGCAGCAGGAGGAAATTTATTGCAACCTGGATTAGGTCAAGTGAAATCAATGGCTATATATGCATGAATCAATGATGTAAAATAGGTTGGTCGTTGAGCCAATTGTCTGGTCTGGAAAACACCTAAGGAGATTTTAGGGCATCAAACAAAGGAAAATGTCTAGGCAGTGAATGAATAAATGTGGTTGATACAGTGTAGGAATGGATTGTAATGTAAGTTTTATACAATGGTATGTCTCCATGGTTGTTTGTAATAATTCATGGGAATGCATTATCGCGGCTTTGTATTTTGCCTTCACCACATTTGCTGGTGCGATTGTAACGAGATATGATAATATATGATAGCATTTAAATCAATGCAAGCTTTGTGTTGGGTCATTTCTCTTTTGCAAATAGGTTATATTATAGTTTGGCTTTGGATAACTAAGTATGTCTAGGGTATGAAATGTAATCTAAGAAATATATGTCAGTATATTTTAGTTTTCTGGTGATGTTGGTTTAGCCTATTTCTTTCCTCTTTATTTCTTATGACTCAGTTACCCAATGGAATAGGCACCAATCCATAGTGGAGAGGGACCAATCACCTTTTAAAAACAAATAAATTATTCACCTGTGGTTTAGGGAAAATCCATCTTTCATGTGCATGTACATTCACAGTTGAATCAGCTATATAGGGGTTTTATGACAGCCAGTTGTTCTTAGCTCAGTGATAGATTTGGGGGCTGAGAAGGCGAGTTGGGTTTGGTTGTCCATGTTTTTTATTTATTCATCTAGTTTGGATTTAATACCTATTCAGGCACACCCCTTGGAATATCCCTCCAGAATTTAAGTTGACCTTGAAGTGCAAGGGATGAAACCCACTCTCGTAGGTTGTCCTTTAACCCTCCATATTATGTTGATAGGTTGATTATGCTCACATGATGACATTCCCTGGCCTTGTGAGTGTGATTTTGTCCTAGGAAGTGGAGTTGCAATTTTGGGAGTCAACAGAATACTTACCAAATCTATATCCACTCCAATGGCAGTCAATTCATACACCTAATCTTCCCTATGGTTCATAAAAGCATGTCATAAAGCCTTTTACTATTTCTAAATTTATGTACTAAAACCCAAATATTATCTTCTTTACTAAAACCCTTTTTGTGTTACAACTCAATAGCCATTAGAAATACATTAAAACTATTTTCACATGATTATTTATTCTTGGTGATAGTTCTAGTCATTTACAAAAAAAAACCATCCCATTTTCATCCAACTCTCCGTTTGTAATGCCCTAGGCTTTCACCCAAGACATTAATAAACAAACATTTATTTTTTGATACAAATGTGACACTAAACATGTCATGTTGCACTACTGTGTGCACAAGGTGCCATGACACAATGCATCAACACACATGGCATGCACACCAATACACTAATCAAGGGGACGCAAGTATAAGACTTACTCAAATATGGATCAAGTCATAGTTTTGATCAATTAATGAGGTTCAACAAAGATTCAAAGTTCCCATACCCCTTTATCATCCCCTACCATTTGCATACCAACCTATGGATCCTACAACACATACCTTCAAAACTTTGGGGTCCAGATGTAACTTGGTCACATGAAAAATGTTGAACAAACCCTAACCTCTACATTTCTAAGTACCTTAGGACTTTGGGTTGTAGAGGCAATCATGAATCATGCAAATTTCCATTCTATGCACCTCAAACTTGCACTTCAATCTTTAGAGTCTAATTGCATCTTTGCATCATGCAAAATGCAAAGTCAACTCTAAACTTTGACAAACTTGCACTTTAGACTTCAAATTCTGATTGCATCTTTACATCATACAAAATTCAAAGCCAAATCTGGACTCTGACGAACTTGCACTTCATACTTCAAAGTCTAATTTCATCTTTACATCATGTAAAATATAAATCTAACTCTAAACTCTAATGGACTTGCACTTCATACTTCATAGTCTAATTGCATCTTTTTAACATGCAAAATGTAAATCCAACTTCGAAGTCTAAAGGCTTGCACTTTAGACTTTGGAGTCTAATTACATCTTTGCATCATGAAAAATACAAATCCAACTCCAAACTCTAACAAAATTGCACTTCAAACTTTGGAGTCTGATTACATCTTTGCAATCATGTAAAATGTAATCCAACTGTGAACTTTGACGAACTCACACTTTAGACTTAAAAGTTTGATTGCATCTTTGCACCATGCAAAATGTAAATCCAACTATTAAAAACATTTACATACTTTCACTTCAAACTTTAGAGTCTGATTGCATCTTTGCAACATGCAAAATGCAAATCCAACTTTGAACTCTGATGGACAAACTAGGACTACAAACAAGGAAAGGTTTTCTTTTTTTAGTTGTTGTACAAAAATGGCTTGGGCCAAGCACTTGAGAACACACAGGATATCCCTTGGCCAACAAGGAATCCCCAAGCACCTCACTAACTATGCAAACCAAAACCTTGTTCCATGTTGTCAACATGGGTCTGTCCATGCGACAAAACAATATTAAGAAAGTGGGAAACAATCACAAACAAGATCCTATTTATACCACAATTTGCATTATTCATTCCATTAAACATCATAAAAGGACAACATCCATAATAATTGCACATTCAACTAACCATTGGAAAAGTAAAGTAGGCATTTAAATTATGTTATCTGAATTATTAAAAATATGAGAAACCACTACACAACACCGCATATTTGACCTCAACATTGACATATGATAAAATCAATAATGGCATTCATACCACATATGTGGGTAGATTGCAATCCAATGAATGAATGTCCATGATCATAATTGCATCTTTACATATAAGGACTCAAATGCCCTGAATTATACATCTTTAACAAAAGTACAATAAGGTAATTTACCACATCTACAAGGTCATGAAATACTTGAATGCCCTCTAAGATGCTCCAAGGAACCAATGGACCCAATGGCGGTTCAACTTCACCCAACCATATGGAACCCTTAGACCCACCCCTATGAACTAGGTGACAACCAACTAGGTAGTTAATCAACATGCACACCACTCACATGGGTACAACACATGACCATATCAACCAAAACACAACATCAATAAACACATCATACCCACACAAGAGATTGGGAAGAAAACACCAATCAGTGCATACATAATGGGCTCACAAGCACTCATTAGATTCACAATCTAATGCACAAACAAGGAAAGGAGTATCATAGGTACACTAATGGAGTGTCATCATGTGGAATCACTAACCATCATAGAAAGGTTTCTTGGAGTATGCCCCAGTTTATGGGGGTCGTCAATGACATTGTCATCAATCTCTAAGATTGGATCCATGTCCTTCACAATCTTGCCTACATGGGCATATGACAAATGAACTCACAAATTAATCTTTTTATGTGTGAAATATTTAACCCCATTCTTTTTAATTATATATCTTTTATTACAACTCATTGACCTTGATATCATTGCATTAAAAATAGACAGACATGAGAGTCTGCTCCATTAAGACCTAAAGACCTCACCTCCTAAGGCCACATAGTCAAAAACACAATATGGGCATGACATGAGAAATGAGGTCCGATCATAGCACACCTATGGCCATATAATTCTCCATCTCATTGCCACAAGATAATTTCATTCCTACAAAATAATACTCACAAACAAACTTGGAGTTCAAATTTTCATTTTTCAACAAGCATAAATTGTAAAATCCCAAAATTTCAACCGTAGGAGCTCAAACCCCGCCCAGAATTCAAAATTATAAATTCTAAATTTTAAGAATACCCTTTTGAAGCTAAAGGCATAAAAAACACACTTTTCCAATCACATAAAAAAATTAGAAAAAAATTGCCATAGTTCCAGTGCAAAATAGAAAAATCTCAAAACTAATCAATCTAAAATTCCACCAATACAATATTTCCTATGAAATTAAATGCTATATGTACCCATTTAAGGTGGGCATGGAAAAGCATGAATAAATTTCAATTTAAATGCATGGGGATGAAACCCTTACCTTCAATCCAATGCACAACAAGAAAAGAGAGATTTGTTGAAGATGATTCACCTTCCAACCAAGCAAGCAATCATCACTCATATCCAATCTAATCAATCCAAGAAAATTTTCTAATCCAAACACACAAGGAAAAATATAATGGAGAACAAAAGCAAGAAAAAAGGTAAAATATAGAATACTCTTCCAAGAAGAACTCTTTTTTCCATATAAGCAATTTACTTTTCAAAAGTCCTCTTTTTCCATTTCACACTCAAAACCACAATACAAGAAATTTTGAAAGTTAAATGACTTTTGCATACAACCAATGGAAGAAAATAATATGCTTACATTAATTTATGAAAGTCTACCTATTAAAAGGCTTACAACATGCTCAATCGAGCCTACCAAATACATAGTTCAATAATGAACCACAAGATAGTTCTTCATCCTAGAGAGATGAGATACAAGTTTAACTACCACTCCTTTGCCTTTCCCTTGTCTCCTCTCTTTGGCACAATTAGCCTCTCAACTCAACTTCCATCTCTTTTACTTTATGTACACTCTTTCTCTATCTCTTGCTAGAGGACACACTTTATATCCTCTATTCATTCTCTCATTACTTGGAGGATTATGTTTTATTTTATATGTGCCCTCTTTTATTTTTTTAGATCCATAGCTAGTCGATTATCATCTTCCTCATGGCTTCCCCTTCTTCTTTGGATTCCTTTACCAAGAATATGGATCATTGCTTCCAATAAACAACAACCTTGTCAGTGCTATCATGATGGAAGGTGGATCACGTGTATGCAAATACAATGATCATCCAAAGAAACCACCAAGAATTTGACGACCAACCAAAACATCCATACATAGTCTATGCAAGCTACGAAACACCTAGATGACAAAGATAAATGATGTATTGTGTGAAGGAATAGGAATAATTGTCAAAAAATAAAATAAAACATCACGACCCAACAAATCATCCACCAATAGTCAGCAAGACAAGAAAACATCTACGCAAAATAATAGCAGTCAATTTCATGCTGAGGAAAGTGAACATTCATTGCAAGAATAGATGAGAAGCCACAAAAACATAATGATTAGATGTACTAATGCTCCCAAAGACCAAAAAAAAAAAAAAACCAAAGACATAGCATGCTATCAAGTCACCTATAGCAGTCTAAATAGCACTTGTAGTATTTCTCAACATGCCTATAGCAGCTTCCAATATACCTATAGCACACTATATAACACCTACAATAGCTTGCACAATAATTGACACTCGCAGTAGCTTGCACAATAATTGACACTCGCAATAGGCTAAATAACACATGTACCAACTTGTACATGACTTATAGTAACCCATTTTACACTTGCAGCACCTTGTAGAAACCATCCAAGAATACATGTTTGGAAAAACTTTCTAGGAAACAACAAAAATTAAAGAAACTTGATTATTTATTTAAACATGACCAATTATTATTTTGGGTGATTCAAGATGGCATGTGGACTCGGATGCTCCTACATCACACATGTCAGGGAAGAATTTTAGTGAGCATGGTGCTAATAAAGTAGATCTAAGTGGTAGAACCACCCTTTCAAAATGCACACAATCCTCAACATGCTTCATTACTAAACTTAGGTACATCAAAATAAACATCTTCATTCACCTCTTCCAACTCTTGATTGGACCATATCCCATCCTCCTCCACCATGTTTAGCCATTCAATTTCATTCCTCTTGTGGATCTCTCTCCACCATATTTTGTCCACCTCCAATTACTTCTCTTCTTTCTTCCCTTTTTGGGTTTTGACCCACCACTATTTGTCCACCTCCACCAAATTCTTCCCCTCTCTCTCTTCTCTTATGGGATTTGACCCACCATTATCCATCCACCTACACCAAAATTTTCTCCTTTTTGACCTCACTACTTCACCTACACACAAATTAGCACAACAATATTATGGAATGCAAGATTTCCCATAGACACCTCTCCATCCTCTTCTTCTTATGAACTCAACTACACCACATCCACCAACACCTTCATGTCCTCCAAAGGACATACTATTGATGCACTCTCTCCACTTAAGATTTTTCATAGTGACTCCTCTTTCTCAAATTCAAAATCTTCTTTTAAACTCAACTCTATTTACATGATGGACTCAACCAATTCCTCTTCACTCTTCTATCCATCTTCAATCAAGATTTTCTCTTTCTCAAATGCTTCCTCCAATAGCCTACCTATTTCTCTCACCTCCTCTTCCAATAGGACACTCTCTTTACCTTTAGCTACTTCCTTGTCATAAATGGGACCCTTATAGGCCACCATTTTAGCTCCCAAATATACTTCATCCTCCAAAGGTAATTCTACTACAACACTTATTTTTCTTCCTTTAATGTTGTCTCAACATCTTGTGCACTCACTTGCACCTTATTCATCTGCACCTTCATGTCTTCTAAAATATACTTTTATGCTACAATATCATCCTCTTCTATGTTTGCTTGGAATGATAACAACATCAATTATGCAACCTTCTTCTTCTCTTCTTCCATTCCACCTACATGATATTCACAATCATCTTCATCTTCCTCTAATGATAGGTCTTCTTATGTTGGATCTTCCACCACCACTATGCTTATACCTATTGGACTTTCATCCAACAACTTTTTCTTTACAAGTTCTAATCTCTTACCCCTTCTAGATTGTGGATTCCAACTTTCCTCCCCTCAAAAGAATTAATCCTTGCTCTCAATACACTCAACATCTCAAGAGCCCTCTCCACATGAGCCCTTTCTCTATGCATCATGAATGCAAATTTCAAAGGCCTCCTCAAGACCACTTGAGTCCTCCTTTTTGAAGAAATGCTCACACTAATGCTTACACACCCATAATCTCAAAAGTACTCACACTTTGAGATAATGACACTCTCACACTCATCTTGATGTGCAACTAGTTTTATATTCAAACAAAATATACACTCTGTCTACCCAACACTTTCATTGGAAGATGTAGACTATCAAAAACTCCTCTACCCACTATCCACTTGGTTGGAGGAGTTCCTACACCTTCTATGCAATACTCTTTTGTTAGAGGACATTCAAACACACTCCAATATAAGGCACCCTCTTTGACACCATTTCCTCTTACTACTCTCTAATAAATTTACTAGAGCCTCATAGACACAACTTTTCAACGAAAAAGTCTTGCTTTGATACCACTTAATGCAGTCTAGGAAGGATTTCAAAATAGTCACCTAAACCTAGCAACATAACACTCATTCAACAAATATATACTGTTGGGAAAATGTGTCTCAACCTTGCAATTATATAAGGCTTATTGTTGATAGGATATATACATATATTTATATATATTTCCTGGTTACACCGATAGGTGTAATATACAATGGGAGAATGGGGTGGAGTGGGCTGCATGTTAACATTTTTTGTTAACAAAAACTATTAAATGGTCGACATACATTAAACTAATGATATATTGTAAATATGGACCTTTCATTATTAGGTTTTAGATCTGATGGTAGATATTTTGTCAGGTTGTCTTGCCCTAGAAGGTAACCCTATTTATGAGGGTGTTGTATTACGGTTGTGGTATCATGATGTATTCTATGAGTTGATAGTGGTCATGTTGTCTCTAGGTCTCTGGTGGTGATAGTCGTATGAGAAGCTTTCTTTGCAAGTATACTATAATCTTTGTGATTTTTCAATACTATATTGGGCAGATTTTGGAGTGTGGGGTTTTTTCTCCCGAAAGGGTTTCCTCGTGTAAATCATTGTGTTGTGGTATGCATGATATTTATGTTTATTTATGTTTAAGTTTTTGTAACTGTTAAAGATCTGTAAAGTTTTGCATTATCCTCCTCTCAAGATTAGTGTAGGAAGTTGTTTCGCTACCTTAGCTTCCTTACAAGTGGTATTAAAGCCTGATCACCTTTGGTTTCAGTTGTGGCTTATTGGGTTTTTTGAACTAATCCAGATTTGAGTGGGAGCTTGCGCAGAAGACACTTTGTGATCTTGTAGCAGGAATTTTAGATGGCAAGTTCATCAGGGAAAATAGAGGTGGATACATTTTTTGGAAATAATTTTGAAATGTGGAAGCTAGAGATGGAGGATTTGTTGATAGATTGAGATCTGTGGGATGTTGTTGATGAGAAGGTTTCAAGGCTTGCAGATCCTACTTTGGTTGCTCAATATGATGTTATGGACCGTAAAGCCAAGGTCTAATCAGATTGTGTTTGGCAGACTCTTTTAATCAATGTCCATGAAGAGACCTTTGCACAAAAACTATGGAAGAAGCTTGGTGAGATGTATCAAGCCAAATCTTTAGTGAAAAAGATTTTTTTGAGGAAGAAATTGTATTCCTTGAGAATCGAAGAGGGTGAACGAATTACTGACCACCTGGAAGCATTCAATATGTTGGTGGCTCAATTAGCATCAATTGGTGTCAAAATAGATGAGGAGGACAAATGTCAGATATTTCTTTGTTCTTTGCCTGATTCATTTGATTCTCTTGTTATGGCTATTGGGAGTACTTCTATTATATTGAAGATTGAAGATGTGGTGGGTTCTTTGCTTTTTGAAGAGATGAGGAGGAAGGTATCCATCAGTGCCAAGGAGGCCATAAATGTTCATGGAAGACCTAAGGAAAAAGGCAAGAAGAATAAGAAGCGTGATAAATACAAGTCAAAGGGGAGATCCAAATCTCTTGGAAAGTCCAAAGTTGTTTGTTGGAACTGCGGTAAGCTTAAACATATTCATAAGGAATGCAAAGAAGAAAATAAAAAGAAAAGGAAGAGATTTGATTCTGATTATGAGTCTGAGAAGGAAGATGGTGATGCATTCATTGCAGCTTTGACAACTCATGCAAGTACTGGTGCATGGTTAATTGACTCAGGTGCATCTTTCCATATGACCTTTAATAGAGATTAGTTTTCTGAATATGAAGAATTTGATGGAGGTAAGGTGTACTTGGGTGATGATTCTTATTTAATTATTGTTAGCCATGGTAAAGTTAGAATCAGGTTTCCTAATGGTAGAATAAAAAGGATTGATGGTGTGTTGCATATCCCTGGATTAGCACGAAATTTGTTATCTATGAGCAAACTAATAGATGCAGGTGTGCATGTAGCATTTTCTGATGTAGGATGCAAGATGGTTAGAGGTGCTATGGTGATTGATAGAGGTGTTAGATATGGCACATTAATAAGCTTGATGCATGCACTATTGAGTGCAATAGTACTTCTGTGAAAATAAATTCTATGGAAGAGGTGAGGGTTTCATCTTCAACAGATGGTCATGGATTTTGGGTATCCAAGGGTGCTCTTTCTTCTGAATCAAAGTAACCTATAAAGAAAACTATGTTATGGCACAAAAGACTCGGCCACATTGGAGAAAAGGGTCTTAGAACCTTGAAAAATAAAAACCTTGTTGAAGGGTTGTCTGATTGTAATCTTGAGTTTGATTTTTGTGAGCATTGCATTTATAGAAAACAAAACCATGTTCATTTTTACTCGAGTTCTCATAAATCTTGTGGTGTATTGGATCTTATTCATTCTGATGTGTTTGGTCCTGTAGATGTTCCTTCAATTAGAAAATCCACATATTATGTTTCATTTATTGATGACTATAGTAGAAGGACATGGGTATACTTTCTAAAGAGTAAATCTGAAGTTTTCAGTCAGTTTAAAGAATTTAAAGCGATGGTTGAGTTGCAGACTGGAAAGAAAATAAAATGTTTGAGGATTGATAATGGCAGTGAATTTTGCTCTAATGATTTTGATAGATTTTGTAAAGATTGTGGTATTCATATACAAAAGACAACTCTGTATTCTCCACAACAAAATGGAGTTGCAGAAAGAATAAACGGGACACTAATGGAGAAGACTAGGAGTATGTTGAGTGGTGCTAGTCTAGAACAAAGGTTTTGGGCTGAAGCTATTGCCACTACTTGTTACTTGATTAACAGGTCTCCTACATCAGCTCTTGTTGATAAGATGCCTATTACTATTTTTTTCTTGCAGCGTAATTTAGCATGGCCTTAGTAGCAGTGTTAGAAGGGGGTAAGAAATCTTGATAACATGAAATATCCAGTTGACATTGGCTGTCTTAGTGAGCAAGTTGCAACATTCATTTATCAGGATCATGTAACAGCTCGAGTTGAGCTGTTACACAACCCGGATAAATAAATTAATTTCCTCATTAAGAAAGAAAACATTCAAACGATATCATTTTTTATCAGGTATGTTGTTGTTTATCAGTACAAGACAATGCAATAGCAGAAAAGAGGTATTTATAATTGTCATTTCTTTATGATATAAACACATGTACTTCAAATATTTTAGTTCATATTATGTAATTGATTCAGAAAAAGAAAGAAACATATAAGTCATTTACATAATATGAAATAGCTGATTGTACATTCAAAAGAAGTGTTTAAGGTGTCCCACACAAGCTGTGGGAATGACTGAAGGATGCAACATAAAACTAAACTATATATCTAAAAAGAGAAAAAAAGCATATGAAGAGAATAGGGACTCGTCATTGCCTATGAATGACGAATCCCAAGGTTGAGCAAGTCTATCTTCAGCTCCCTCCATCCAGTGAGCTCCAGAGATACCTACATGAAAAAAGTTGTTAGAGCTCGGGGTTCAAATTTTTTTCATATACAAAAGCAACAGATTTATAGTCTACCTTCATGAAGCATCAAATCTAGAAGTTTAGTTATCAAATAATACAAAAAGAAAAGTAGAAGAGATAGTTGAATAGTATATGCAAGTACCAGATCAAAAAGATAAATCCACACAAGAAGCATCATGTCATGTAACTAAAGGTGTGTTTTATGTTCTAACATGTTTGTTGAAATGTGCAGGAACAGGCAATAAATGATAATGTGTAAAAGATACAACATGTGGAGAAAATGTGGCTCCCACAAGGGTTGAGCCCAGTGATGGTGACGGGTTGTCATTGATGTCAAAAGTGTGTTCATATCAGGAGGAGATGGTGCAATGCAAGAGTTGCTATAGTTGTTGTTAAAAGAAGATCTCAGTTGGCTTATGTCTTATTCTTCATGGTGAGCTATTATGGTTTATTGGTATGATGTTGTATGGGTTGATCTTTTGGTAAAGCATGATTAATCATTTGAGTTTCAATTTGGAGTTTTTATGTGATGGATCAATTTATATGTCTTGACTAGTTGAGTTGGTCAGTTCATTAATGACATTCACATACTATGCAAGCAGTTTCAAATCAGGGCAAGGTTCTTGTTTGAATCACATGACAAGGAGGTAAAATGGCAATGAGTTTAACACCTAACAAATATTCAACAAGGTGCTTCATTTTGTCTCAGGACATAGTAATATCATCAGGGATGGATAAGTTACAAAGTTGTTTTTTTTAACACATGATGATCAAATGGACAATAGTGTACATGACAATGGAAAGAAATGGGATTTGCAATGTTCTCTGTCTGCCTTGTTGATCATGCCATAAGAGAATCAGGATTCTCATATGTTGTTATGCTTCATGCTATAATGATCTTATTTGATGTTTGGTGGTCATAAAGTAATAGGGTTACTGATGTTTTACACATAGTTTGTTGATAGTGGTGAGTACTAATGCAGATTGTAGATATGTCATTCAAGATGATGTCCATATATTTAATCATGTTATCTAAGGCACAAAAGATGGTTGATCAGATTATTACAAGTTGTTTGGTTCATGTTTGTCATAGATAGAGGATGATAGGTGCAGATTGTTTGTTGATGGTATGACATTGCAATAAGTTTTGATGATATGACATTGCAGAAAGATTTGATAATATGACATTGCAATAAGAAATGGCTAAAGGTTTATTATCTACTCTAAATCCTTAAATATTACTAAGTCTCTAAACCTTTATCCTACCGGTCTCCTCTTACATGTAATAAACGACAAAAGCCATAAAAGGCTATGTTTTAATGTGGATGGGGTTTGAGTTTATTAAGAGGTCATAAAAAGTTTTTTTAAAAGACTATTTTTAGTCTTTTCAAAAGGAGTTAGAATAAAGTAATTCAAAAACATCAAATTACTTTATTTAAATGGAGAGCATGTTTTATAAAATCAATAAAGAAAAAGGCCGATGGAAATTTTTTTAAAAAGTCATTTATGAAGTTTGTTTAAATGAGCCTTCCTCTCTCGTGCAAAAATCAAAAATATTAGAATGAAATATATGTTAAATATTAGAATGAAATATATTTTTGAAGAGATAATCTTGTTTCCAAAAAGAAAAAACCGATTCTTAAGGGATTTGAAAGCCATGTTTTTAGGGGAGTTATTTCTAATTTAAACTTCCCACTGAAGAAAAAGAAAGTTTTTTATTGGAAATATAACATATTAATTTTTTTTAATGGAGACATTTGTATGAAAGAAAAAAAAATCAGAGAAGAAGTTGAAATTTTTTTGAGAAGATTAAGAGATTTTTGGATTTTTCTCTAAGGGCAGATGGAATTTGTGAAGAAGAGATATTATTTCTCTTAGGAGCAGATTGATTATATTTTTGAAGAATATTTTTTGTGAAGTGATTTAAGAAGATTTCTCTTTGCAGATGAAAGGACATACAAATGAGCAGAGAGATTTTTGGCAGAAATATATTTTTTGTTGCAAATGAATGAAAGATATTTTGTACATAAAAAGGTTGAAGGTTTTAAAAAATATGAAAGACATTCAATGATTTTTTTAAAAAAGGCAAAAAGATTTTTGAAGAACACAGAATATGAAGAGTTTTAAATAGGGTTTGATATTATATGATTCAATTTTTTTTGGAGGGCTATTTTTTCAGATTGAAGATATTTTGCAGAGAAGGAGAATGAACTTTTCAAGGAATGTGAAAAGTCTTATGTAGATGAAAGATTGATTTTATTCTTGCAGGATGAAAAAGAAGAAAAGATTGATTTTGTTCTTACAGGATTAAAAAAAGAAGAAAACGAATAGTCATGGGCATGAAGAGAAAATTAATGATTTTTCAAATTGTATATAATGGTTTTTCAGGTACATTGACGAAAGTGTGTTGATGAAGAAAACAGAGATGAGCAAATAATGTTATGTATGTTATGAAGTTATGATATGTAGAGAAAAACCTTTTTGAAAAGAAAGATGAGTTGATTTAAATGGTGCAAATCAGATTGAACAGCAATCACTTCTTGCACATGAGATTTTTGTTTTGATTGATTGAGAAAAGTCAGTGAGGCACAGTATGCCAGTGAGGCTTATAGGTCAGTGAGACCATTTGTCAGTGAGACACTCACATCAGCCAGTGAGGCTTGTAAAGATATTTTTTAAGGTTAAGCTAGTGAGGCAGTTTTGGAGTGGTTTTTCTACCCCAGGAGGGTTTTCCACTTGTGCAATTCTTGTGTCTTGATTCATATTGATTTTCTCTCTGTTTGTGTGTATGATTTATTCATGAGATTTTAATCTCATCATTCATTCTCAGTTATGTGCACGTGTGTAACAAATGATATCTTTCTTTCTTCATGTCTTGAAAGTTAAATTTGCAAAAGGTTAAAATTTATACAACACTGATTCACCCCCCCTCTCAGTGTTGTCCTGAACTCCTACACCCAGCATGTTGCCCCCTAAATCTTAAGAGAGACATGGATAAGCAAGAGACATTCAGATTGTTTAAATAAAAGCATAGTCAGTTTGAAGAACAATTTATAAAGTCACAGAGCACATTGTTCACCCATGACTGTCAAATCAAGAAGTGTAATGAAGGTTTGATATTCCTTCACCTTGAAGTGAAAATCATAAATGAGCAATGAGCTCATTCAGACACATGTTAATCTATAGAATAGAGCAAAAGTGCATCATTTTGTGCCAAGGAAATCATGTTTGCATACATGTTTTTATGGTGTCACTATTTGTAATGAAGGAGTGTGAAAGCAAATTTATTAAGGATAGTCATTTGTGACTATGTTCCAGGATAGCAACTATGTCAAATCAACCATATCATCAAGGGACAATAGCTACAACTATTAAGAGTTTGAAAGGACAAGTCACTAGTGTCAACAAACAAGTATTAATCTAGAAACTTGAAGGTTGTCCTCAAGGCATGCATACCCATGTCCAAGTGATGGACAAGTGACAAAGTTGTTGACAGGGCTAGTACAGTCATTAAAGATTGTGCTAAAGAAGGATAGGATAGTCATCAATTACTGTACCAGCTGAGAATGTACTAGGACAGCTTATGAGGGCAAAGTACAGTCATGACTGTAGGACAGCCTTAGTGAATAGGACAGTCACCATTAAAGGAGCTATGACTGAAGATCAAGGCAGTCATTCATTACATTAACCTCATAAGATTAGAACATAAATGAATAGTGTTAGGACAGTCCTCTATAGCTGCCCAAGTTGAAGATACAAGAAGAGGGACAGTCAATTATAAAGTTCACAATTAAAAAGAGACCATTCAAGGTATACACCATGTCAAAAAGGTCTACAAGTTGCTCCAAGAGACATCATGCAATGTCCTACAGCCAAACTCACAAAGTAGCATGTGCAAATGTCCATAATGTACAGGTATAGTGATTGTTTCTTAACCATAAGTGACAAGTATATAGATGCAACATGGGGTCATCATCATGAGTGCAAGAAAAGTATATTGTAATGCTTATTTTTTCAGATTTAAGGTCATATACATGATTGAGGTCTGCCACACCAAAACTTACAAATACACAATCAAAATGTTTCAATAAACCCTTTCAAGAGAGTGATAATGTTTGGTGTTGCAGAGGCTTGTTTTGGAAGCCCAAGGTTCCATCAACTTGCAGCCCTCAAGATAACAAATACAATCAAAGTAGCATGCTTAGAAGACAGTAACAGTGAATGATTTAGAGAATAGTCCTTGACATTATAGGTGGTCTTGAGTAAAGACAGTGTGTAGATACATGAAGACAATTCCATTCAAGAAGTCAACCACCCATGGTTATTACACCATCAGTTGAAACAATCATTAAACATAAGATTCATTGAGTCCTTTGACCACATTATTGGACAGTCCATGGAAGGATAGATGAAAGCATATGCAGGAAGGTATACATGAGAAGCCAAAGCAAACAAAGGATTATACGATCATTAACAAGCAAAAGACAGCGACCTGTGGTGGAGACAATGAAATGATAAACCACATTGTAGCTGTAATCATTGAAACCAAATGCATATTTTTGAAGGATGGCAACATTTACAAAGCAAATTGTAGGTACTATGGCAGCACCAAAAGACAATCCAATCTAAAGATTGTATATTTATGTGAGTTATATGCAAGTAGACCTTCAGGTATCAAAAACATTTGTTGTAGTCAAAATCACAAGGGACAGTGTTGATACTGAGAATGTAGTTTATGTTGTAACATATCAGGACTTAGCCTAGAACAATGCATCATTGAGATGACAAACAGGAGAACACACAGTGCATGGGTTTTTATGATCTACAAGGGTATAGACAATGAACACTACAGTCATCATAAAGGTTACACAGTCTACAAAGGAGTAGTGAAAACATTTATTGCAGGCATTAATACACAAGAGGTAGCAAAGAAGAACTTATAATGCCATCAAGGGATAAGATAGCCTTCTTTTAAAGAACAGAAACCATCAACAGAGAAAAACTTCTTTTATCATTTTATTCCAATGAAAGCTCAAGCAAGGAGAGAGCAGAGATGTAAATAGAGCATATTTGAGTTTCTTTCTTTCAGAGGTCCCATAGAACAAAGTGTCGGTCGAAGGTTGACTGAGTCTGGAGAGAAAGAAAGAGGCAAAGGTCTTCAAGGAAACATGACAAAACATCCATAAAACCCCAGCAACCATTGTGAGTGCCTTGTAAGTTTTTTTTTATACAAAAATAAGAGCTAAAACTATAGAGCACGCCTGCATACATTTTCACATGCCAGAGCAATAGTTTTGCTACAAAAGAATATGAAACCAAAGAAATGAAAGGAAAAGATAAGCCCAAACACTGCAATGCACAGAGGCTTTAATGCCATTTTCATTCTAGAAGAAACTCATATCATAAAGAAAAGCATCTTTCAGAAGCAATGAAATGAAGACATTTTTATGTCTTTTATATTGAGATAACTCAGGAAAGGAGACAAATTACTTTTAGATGGAGTTATAGGAAGCAACTTACCAGTAGTGGAGTCCAAGTTCAGTCTCTAAACCTCTCCCAAATCTCACAGAAAACCTCCAAAAGCTCGAGCAAACCCTCATGATGGCGGCGGGACAGAGCTAATGGAAAAGAAGTGAAAGAGTAAAATGAAGGTCTTTAGGGTTTTCATAACTTTTTACTAAGTTGCCCTAGCCCGACAGTGGGATTTTGGATCTCTTTTTTTATTAAATCATTGTTATCCAAAAATGCCCATGGTCTATGACTTTCAAGTCATAAGACCTAATGATGCCCTCGAATCATGAAGGAGCAGCAATAATGTTTTGCAAAATGATAAGGGATAATCACATGCACCTAAGTCAAAACCTCAATCATTATCATTGCTAGGGGTAGATGCATGTGAAGGGGACAAAATAGCCTAGGGACAAAATAGCTTTTAGAGTCAACACAATGATATTATAGGAGATAGTGGAGTGTAAACATATAATGTTTTCTTTTATTCCTTGTATATTTTCATGAGAAGTATGAGTTTATGATAACATGTATTAAGGTAAATAAACAATAATTTTACCTTGATATTTGTTATAATAAATATATAATTATTAATTATTATAACACCTATGAAGGTTAAATAAATCTTTTATTTACCTTGATATTTGTTAAGATAAACTAATAATGGCCACAAACACATGTAAGGAATAAGAGGATTTGGTGATTTGAGTTTGCAATCAGTGAACTGGAGAGTGATTTTCCTTAACTCATGGTCAAATTGAGATGATTTTGGAGTCCCCTTGAGTCAAACTGATTGTAAGAGGGAGTTTCACGCTATTTTTGCTCAAATTACATCAGTTTTGACTCCTCTTTTGGGGGCTTTTCATTTTTTCTCATGGGAGAGATTTTGGGAGATATTTTTGAGTTGAGTTGACTTCAGTTAACACAATCTGACTCATCGGAGTCATCTTTTGTATATAGGAGAAAAAAACTTATGTTTTTCTCAGTTCTTGCCTTTTTGCTCTCTAGTGTATTGCAAAGAGGAGTGTTTGTATCTCATTTTTACATATTTATACAGTACAACAAGTTACAAGTTACCTTTTTGTCATCTATGCAAACATTCCTTCATTTTTAGTAAGATCAAGTATTTACCTTCTCGATTGTATTGTTTTATGAATGATTGGATAAAATTTTATTGTGTTTTAGCATTAGAACCTTAAAATATTTGTCTCATTCATACTTGCATGTATTCAAAGCAGTGAAGAATCATAGGTCTTAGGTTGTGCGTTTGAATAATCATTTCTTCCATGTTGTGAAAACCCAATTTTCCTCCAAGAGATAGTTTATTCAAGCTTTCCTCTGAATTATTTTTGTGGTCATATTGCCAAATTGATTTGTGTGGATAGATATTCTAAAAGTAGTTGTGAATCAAGGCTACATGTTTCTATCATTTAGGTGCATCACCACCTATTTAAATTCAATTTTATTGCATCCATTAGAGAGCCTTCTATCCCTTTTCCTACAAAATCATTAATTCATTAGAAAATCATAAGGGAACCAGCCCATAATCTGGAGATTTACCTTCATCATAGAGTACCCACAACTTGAATGTATTCCCATGTTACACAGGATTGCCGAGCTTTCCAATGTTGCATCACAGCTGCAATCCTAGTTGATAACAATGATTATAGAGGCATGATCAGATCACAAGCCTTCATTAAGACATCTTAGAGTTTTTGGTTGCAATGCATATGCACATGTGCCAAAGGAGAAGCGAACAAAGTTGGAGAATAAGGTTGTGAAATGTATCTTCATCAGATACAATTATGGTGTGAAAGGATACAAGCTTTTGGATCCTGTTGCACAGAAACTAATATATAGTAGAAGTGTTATTTTTAGAGAAACTAAGCCTTCTTCTCTTACATTGTAGCTAAAAAAAGTAAATAGGAAGATGTGATTCAATTTCCTTCTACAACTAAGAAAGTTGAATCGAGGGCCATGGATATCTACAAGAAGTTGAGGAGAGCTCATCTAGCTCTAAATCTTTAGAAGAGGAAGAAGAACCTCCAACTCAGCTTGTTCGTAGGTCTACAAGGCATAGACAACCACCTGAAAGGTATTCACCTAATGATTGGAGATGTATTTTTTCTTTGAATACTAACATGGATGAACCCAGATCTATAGAAGAGGCATTAGGTATGAATGATGGAAAATCCTGGAAGATTTCTATGGATGAAGAAATGACATTTTTGAAAAAGAATGATACATGGGATCTTGTACCATTGCCTAAAGGATGAAAACATGTTGGTTACAAATGGGTGTTCAAGAAAAAGATTGGTTCAAATGGAGGTATTGATAAGTACAAAGCAAGGTTGGTTGCGAAAGGTTACTGTCAAGTTGAGGGTGTTGATTATGGTCAGATATTTTCTCCTGTTGCAAAAATGACATCCATTAGATTTTTTCTTTCTATTGTTCTTTCTTATGATTTAGAGGTTGAGCAAATGGATGTGAAAACTGATTTCCTTCATGGTGACTTGGAGGAGGATATTTATATGACACAGTCACAGCACTATGTGGTGAAAGATAAAAGTAATTTGGTTTGCAAATTGAAGAAATATTTGTATGGCCTAAAATAGAGTCCTAGGATTTGGTACCAGAAATTTGATACATATGTGCTGAGTTTGGGATTTGAGCATTCTAAATCATATCATTGTGTTTATTATAAAATTGATGGTGATTGTTTCCTATTTATTGCATTATATGTTGATGATATGTTATTTATTGGTAAAGGGAAAGGTATGATTTTATAACTAAAATCTTGCTACTAAATTTGAAATGAAAGACCTTGGTGCAGCTAGACACACTCTTGGGATGGAAATTAGAAGAGATAGAGTAAACAGAAGGCTATGGCTTGGCCAAAGTACGTATGTCAATTCAATTTTACAGAGGTTTAACATGCAGGACTGTAGACCATTGTGTGTTCCCTTTTCAGTTGAAACAAAGTTATCTATTTCAAATTGTCCAACATCTCCATCAAAGATGGAAGAGATGAGCAGAGTGCCTTACCAGAGTGTAGTTGGAAGTTTGATGTATGTTATGATTTATACTAGACCAGACATTGCCCAAGCAGTGGGAGTTCTTTCCAGATATATGTCTAATCATGGTAGAGTTCATTGGGATGCAGTTAAAAGAGTCTTCAGATATTTGTGCGGTACCTCAGAGTATTCCTTGTATTATCATATACTTAATTTGACTGAAGACATTATTTCCCTTGATATTCATGGTTATGTGGATTCATACTGGGCAGGTGATATTGATAGTAGACAATCGATCAGTGCTTATGTGTTTACTTTATTTGGTGGTGCAATTAGTTGGATGAATAAGCGATAGGTTGTGGTTGCTTTGTCCACTATTGATGTTGAGTATATATGGCAACTACTCATGCTTGCAAAGAAGCCATTTGGCTTAAGAGACTGTGTTCAGATATTGGAATAAAACAAGGTGTAATGACAATTTATTGCAATAGTCAAAGTGCGATATGTCTAGCTAAGAACCTGACATTTCATGTCAGGACCAAGCATATTGATGTACAGTATCATTTTGTTAGAGATATGGTCGAAGATGGGAAGGTGAAGTTGGTTAAGGTAGAGACTTTTATGAATGTTGTTGATTCTTTAACTAAGCATGTGAGCACAGAAAAGTTCAGATGGTGTTCAAAGACTATGGGCCTTTTGGCCCCTAGAAATTAAGAGACGGTGTTTACTCCCTCCCGTTGCTCTTGCAAGGTGTTTGACAAGTGGGAGATTTGTTGGGAAAATGTGTCTCAACCTTGCAATTATATAAGGCTTATTGTTGATAGGATATATATATATTTCCTAGTTACACCGATAGGTGTAATATACAATGGGAGATGGGGTGGAGTGGGATGTGTGTTAACATTTTTTTTAACAAAAACTATTAAATGGCCGACATACATTAAATTAATGATATATTGTAAATCTAGACCATTCATTATTAGGTTTTAGATCTGATGGTAGATATTTTATTGGCTTGTCTTGCCCTAGAAGGTAACCCTATTTTATGAGGGTGTTGTATTACGACTACGGTATCGTGATGTATTCTATGAGTCTGATAGTCGTCATGTTGTCTCTGGATCTCTAGGGGTGATACTCCTGTGAGAAGCTTTCTCTGCAAGTATATTGTAATCTTTATGATTTCTGAATAATATATTACACAACTTTTAAAGTGTGGGGTTTTTTCTCTTGAAAGAGTTCTCCCCATGTAAATCATTGTGTTTTGGTATGCATGATATTTATGTTTATTTATATTTAAGTTTCTGTAACTGTTAAAGATCTATAAAGTTTTGCATTATCCTCCTCTCAAGATTAGTGTAGGAAGTTGTTTCGCTACCTTGGATTCCTTACACATACAACCAACAAAAGAAAAATAGCATGCCTGCACTAATTTATGAAAGTATGAATGTTAAAAGGCTTACAACATCATCAAATAACCTTACCAAATACACAATTCAATAATGAACCATAGGATAATTCTTCATCCTAGAGGGATGAAGTACAAGTTAATTACTGACTTCTCTACCTTTAACTTGTCTTCTCTCTTTGGCACAATCAGCCTCTTAGCTCAATTTTCCTCTCTTTTACTTTATATCCACTTTCCTCTCTTTTACCCTACAGGCATTGTAAACACTTGAATTTAATTGGAAGATAGTAGCATGAGGAGCATGAGCTCATTGTTCTAGAGTTTTGTTCCCTTTTGAGGGTTTCTCCAAGTGCAACCATTTGTCTTAGTCTCTTTTTGGTCTACTTTACAATTTAAGGTTGTATTTTTTATTTATTGTATGTTGTTGTGATTGATTTGAACATATTAAACTAATATTATAGCTATTAGATCTACTGAATCAATTGTGTGAAGGTGTTTTGTAGAGTTGATATATAGATTTCATGGTTGGTGATTGCTAGGAGAATATCTCCACATTTTATGGATCAGTACCTTCTAGTACTTTCAACCAATTAGTCCCTCACTCATTTATGCACTTCTTGCATATACTTTACAAAAGTTTCCACTTCAATACTCTTCACATTCAAAAGCTATTATAGTCCTAAACTTTGTGACACCCTAAGACTATGCCCATACACTATTTGGAATGGTGTTCTACTTATACTCCTATTCATTGAGTTATTGTATGCAAACTCAGTTGTAGTAAGACCAAGTCCCATTGTCCTTAGTTATTTTTTACAATACATCTCAACGATTTCCCTAAGTTGTGGTTTACAAACTCATTTTGTCCATTCATCTAGGGCTAGTATGCCAAATTCAATTACAAATTTGTACCTAACTTATGCCATTATGTTATCCAGAAAAATCCAACTAACTTGGTATTCCTAACAGATACTATACTTTTTGGCAACCATGTACTATGAAAAACAAGTTTGCTATGTTAGTAACATCATCAATCTTCTTGCATACAATGAAGTGTACCATCTTTGAAAACATATCCAAAACCAAAAAAGTAGAATCATTTCTCTTTTGTGTGTGAGGTAACCCCAACACAAAATCTATGTTTATGTCTTTCCGTGGTCACTTGGGATAGGCAACGGTTTGTATAATCCTACATTCAAACTTGTACCCTTGTCATATTGATAGATTCTACAACTCTACACAAACTTTCTCACATTGGTAATCATAATTGGCCAATAAGATCTCTCACTTAACTATGTTAATACCTTATCTATGCCAAAGTGTTCTATCAATCCTTCATTGTGTCTCTCTTTTATCAAATTACCTCTCATGGATCCTTGATTTGTGCACCATTGTTTTCCTTTGAATAATAATCCATCATGCAAAAAGAAATTCAACCATGGTGTTTTCCCCATGCTAGTTGGTTTCATACATGTTCATGTATCTTTGAAATCAATATCATCCTTGTATAATTTCTTCATAGAATCAAATCCAATTACTTCTAATTACATCTCAGCTAATAAAAGATACCTTCTGCTCACGGCATATGTCACTTTGTTAGGTTTTTCACTTTTGTTCTTCAAAAAAAATGAGCAAATTTAAAGAAATTCTATGCATTTCATATGCCTTTGATTCAACTAACCTTGGCTACTGATATATTGTAGTTCTTGGTGATCAGTATACAAAACAAACTCTATCAAAAGCATGTAATATATTCATTTCTTCAATGAATGCACTAAGTATAGAATTATTGGTCATACTAAATATTTTCTTTGCATCACTTGGCTTCTCACTAAAGTATGGTATAGGTCTATCCTCTTGACCCAAACAACTGCTATTATTGTACTACTAGTATCACAATTAGCTTCAACCCCCTTGTTGAAGTTTGGTAATGCTAACACTAGTTCAATTATTATTTTCTTAAAACTCACAAAACTCTTCTCAAGTGCTGTAGTCCATTTGAATTCTTTTCTATCAGCCCTCATAGTTTCAATTATTAGAACATAAATTGCATTGAATTTTCTAATGAACATCCAAAAAAATAATTAACCCATGAAAGCTTCTTGCTTCAAACATACTCTTTGGTTTTGGCCAACTCAAAATGGTTCACCTTTTTTGGATCCATCCTTAGTCTATCTTTGGATAACACATAACCCAAATATATTAATTTGGTCTCCATAAAACTACACTTTTTCATATTTATTGGCAACTTCTCTCTTAGCCTTTGCAAAACTTTGTCTCAAATGCATCAAGTGCTCTTCCTCTATCTTGCTAAATATCAAAATATTATGTAAATAAACAAAGACAAACTCACCCAAGTATAGCTTCATCACTTGGTTCAGAAGTCTCGTGAAAGTACTCAATATATTTGTGCATTTAAAGTAATCATTTTGTTTTGAAGGTTATCTTCCACTTGTCACCTTCTCAAATTCTAATTTGATAAAAAACACTAATCAAATCAAATTTTGTGAGGTATTTTGCTCCATTCAAACAATCCACTAGGTCATACAAGATAATGGAAACCTATACTTGACAGTTATCTTATCGATTGCTCTAAAATCAATTTGCACACTCACCATTATCCACCCTTCTTTAATGCTAGAACTACACATAGTCTCAAGCTTTCTCTTATCAACCCCTTCAACAACTCTTGAACTTATCTATTCAACTCTTCATTCTCAGTGGTTGTCATCTTATATGTCGTATTGTTTGTAATCAAATTAAAGTGATGGTTGACACTCCTCATTCGTGGTTATCCTTTTGATGGATTTTTCTTGAAAATAATTTATGCATGTACTTATTCAACAAATCCTTTAGTTCACCCAACATTTCATTTCCTTATTTATTGTCACCACTAAATAGGTTTGCGAATGAAAGTAAACCTTGATTTCTTTCCTAACCACTTTCAAAATGTATTTTCAAGAAATAATTAGCACCTTAGGACTAATGTACATTTCCTCTTCTTTGTCCTTGAATGGGCTCAAGGTAAACTTCTTTCCATTCTTCTCAAGGGTGTAGGTATTTGCCCTACCATCATAGATGATCTTTCAATCAAATTGCTATGGTCTTCCCAACAATACATAACATACCTCCATAGGCATGATATAACACCAAACTTTATATCTATATGATCCAATCTAAAAATTCACCAAACATTATTCATTACTAAAATTTGATGCCTTTTTTGCAACCATGACAACTTATACATATTTGGATGTCACTTTTATTAACCCAAGTTTATCCACCATTTTAATTGACACCAAATTATATGTGCTACAACCATAAATAATGACCTTGTAGCACTCACCTCTAGATTTGCAAATGGTTTGAAAAACACTCTTCCTTTACATTAGTTTCTTATGCTCCTTTGTTGGTTTTAGTAGCACCCTCTTCATCATGAGAACTTCTCCTTGTCCTAGCTTTTTAAAGTGCTTGGGCTTGTACTACATATGTTCTTGTTTTATTTCTCCTACAGTTGCCATTATGTGCTTAAAGGCATTCACAAGCCCTATGTCCCAATTTTCCACACATAAACCATGCTCAAAAAAATGATCTTCATATTGACAAGTATGGCACACCTCTATGTAATTGATTGTGATAATGAGGTGTTTGTTTCTCCCTCATGGGTATGTTGTCCTCTTCTAGCACTTGATTGACTTCATCCTCTAGAAAATCTACTTCTAACTCTTATTGTCTTTTGTTTTCTTCTTGACAAATTCTCTTCAAATTTCAATGTAAGTTGATAAGCATCTTCCATGGTTTGCACCAAACTATAACAACTCATTGGATACACTCATCCTCAGCCCATTTATATATCTTTTAACCTTCTCTTAATCTACTGCATGATGACCAGATCATATGGTTATCTTGTAGAACTCCTCCATACAATCCTTCATACTAAGCTCTCTTTACCTCAAGCTGTGTAGCTTTGTCAACAAGTCCAATGCATAATCTACAAACAAAAATTTGTTCTTCAATTTGGCAACCATCATATCCCAACAATTAATCTTTTGTTTACCCCTTCCATTTGTCTCGATCTGTACCTCTTTCCACCACAGGATTGCATGGCCTTTCAACTTGGTTTGGGCCACTTGTATTCTCCTTGTGTCAACCTCCTAATAAAACTTGAAAGATTATTCCATCTTAGTGAGCTAATCAATTAACTCCTCAAGGTTCCAAGTGCCCAAAAAACTTAAAACTTCCATCTTAGTTCCTCTTTCCATCCTCATAATAGCTCTAATGACCTTGTCTTCCCATGCATATAATTGTAATTTGTTGGCTTACTCTTACTCCTCATTATCCCCTTTTGTTTTTTCTTCAAATCACTCACATCATCTCTTGGCATAAATCATTTGCTCATATCTTCTTCAACAAAATCAAACATCACTTGCATAACTCTTTAACAAGTCCACAACCTCATCCAAACTACTTGCCATATTAATAGTTATAGTCTACCTCTTCTAACTACTCTTCTAGGAGGCACGTTAACATTCTTACCACTCAAACTCAAAAACTCAAAATCTATGTTAGTAATCCCTCTTATTACAATCCTATGAAAGGTACGTATACAATCACAAATTGGATACAAACTGTAGACACCCTAAAATGACCAAGTCGCTGCATCACTTGCATTTCATCATCTGTCTAATCACCTGCATTTCACACGTTAATTAAATAATCTAATTATTTAATTAATTTCACCAAATTCTTCTAAATCACAAAATTGCGACATTAATTAAATAAATTCTCGTTATTTAATTAATTAAATTAAATTCCTCTGTTATTCTTCTATTATTAAATAATTTTAATTATTTAATTAAATCATTATTCGCTTTTCGAAAATCAAATCCACATTAATTAAATTAATTATTTAATTAATTCATCACAAATTTCCTCTTATCTACAATTAAATAATTCTTAAATTATTTAATTAAATCAAAATTGTTCATCCAAAATCATGCACAACAATTAAATAAATTTATTTATTTAATTTGCTTTCAAATCTTCTAAATTAAATAATTCCAATTATTTAATTATTTCTTCCAAAATATCTTCTCTATATTTAAATAAATCAATTATTTATTTAAATTGCTTTTTCTTCTAATTTGAGTTATCTCTAAAATAACTCAAGCTTTCTTGCTCATTAATTAAATATTGCTATATTTAATAAAGCAAAATATCTTCTATTCTCATGCAAATCTTTTCTTCTTGTTTTAAATCACTTAATTGATTGCTTTATTCTTTTAATTGATTTATCTCTTCAGTTAACTTATTCTTCTATTCTTGATAACTCCTCTCATGCAAAAGCAAGCAAGACACGTGTCTTCTCCTCATTCGTTGCACATTCCTCAACTTATCTCCTCCATTGATTATTCTAAATTATCTGGACCGTTGATCGATTTTCCTTGAAATCTATATAAACCCCCCTCATCTCCTTCATTTACTCTCTCTCTCTTCGATCATATTCTCAGGCACACTTAACAGAGCTTTGAGCATACAAAACGCGTCGATTGAGCACTATAACGATCTTTTGACATTGATCTCTTGAGCACATACTTGCTTGTTGCAGCCATGGCTTTGCAACTACATTGAGCAATCCACATATCTCCAAAAGGGAACAATACAGGTTTTGGTAGCTTTCATTTGTCTTTGATTTGTGATTTATGGCTTTTACTTAGATTCGTTTCCTTTATGTTATTGGGTTCTTTGGTTTTATTTAGTTTAGATTTAATCCATTTTTCCTCATACACATGCTGGCATGCCCGGTGGGACCTATTGGTCCTGATTTAATATCAAATTTGTGGAATTTTTAGTTTGATTTCACAGGTTTTTTAACTCTTTTTTTGGAGAGATCTGAAAAAGGATTTTTAAAGGAAGCTTGCTGGGCAAAAACGGAGGTCACAGTTGCGTTCGGAAGGGTCAAGGGACGAAGAAAAATATAAAATTTGGCCTATTTCGGTGAAGGTAAATTTTTTTACCTCGGGCACGCAACCCGAGGCCGTACAACCACTGTGAGGTACCCAAAAAAAAAATATTTTTTTTTTATTTTTTGTATTTTTTTTGTGAAAGTTTTCTTTTTTCCAAAAATGAAAAAAAAATATATTAAAAAAAAAATAGAAAAGCAAAAAAACTAAAAATCAAAAAGCAAAATCAAAAAATAAAAAAACAAAAAAAAAAAGCAAAACACAAAAACCCAAAAAAAAAAAGTACTGCTGCGCAGTACCCTGCACAGGTAGTACGTACCTGCTAAGAGGTACGTCCTCTTCAAAGAGGACAGGCCTCTTTTTATTTTTGTCTCATGAATTAGATTTTTGGGTTAAGTTTAAAGTTAAAAAAAATGAAATCTTAAAAAAAAAACTTTTAAAATAAAGAAATTTTTAGGAAATTAATTTTAGTTTTCTAAAAAATAAAAAAGAAAAAAGCTTTTTTTCAGCCCTCCAGCCCAGCAGCAGGTCACATCAGTGACCAGGAGCCAGTCACAGGGGGCTAAGACAGACCCCTCTTCAATGAACTTTTTAAATGAATAGGTGATTTTCAAACCTCATTATCTTGGTCATACGGACACGTATTTCAGTGCTTTTTTTTTTTAAATAGGCTAGAATTTCGTGATCTACATCGTGGTGAAATTGGTTTTTTCTCAAGATTCTCTAATTTTTTAGAAAATTAATTTTCTCACTGCTGTCTTTGTCTCGTCACAGTTTTTTGACTTTTCAAGCTTCATAACTTTCACAAACGGACTCGGATTCAGGTGATGTTTTTTTTTGAAAGTTGGTATTTTTCTGTCCTCTACACAATGGTAATATTTTTTCAAAGATTTTCTGAGATTTATATTTTAAGACCACTCATTGGCCTATTCTCAATCTCTGACTTCAAGCACTTGCTAACTTTTGAGTTTGTGTGGACCTAATATCACTTGTTGCAGCTTCTTATTACTCACACAGAGCCAATAGGTGTTTTCTTAACATGTTCATGTAGGACGAGCATTGAAGACCTCTTGATCTATCTCACTAAGTCTTAGAAACACATTGCATGCTTAAAAGGATAATTGAACAAATCTTTTCTTGCAATCTAAGTCTTAGGAACATACTGCTTTTCTTAAAGGGACAATGGACATGTATGAACAAACACCTCAATTTTCTAAAGGACAATGGACATGAATGCCAAACACTTCATTTCATAAGGGACAATTTACAACTACAAACGTGTGTGTGCCTAGTTTAGTTGCACCTTATTTTTCTTATAACGGGACAATTGAACCTTTGTGTGATGTGCTTGCTCTTACTTTTCTGTACTTCCTTTAGAAGGGCCTGCTTTTGGATTGCGATTCATCCAAAAGGGACGACCCTAAGCGGAGTTTTCCTTTGAACCGCTATATAAGAGGGATAAGGCGAAAGCCAAGTCCTAACCAACGTCAGCCTTACCTTGTGGTGCCAAACTGAAAAGAGGTGTACTAGCTCTTTGTGGAAACGATTTTCACATTGAGCGAAGTGTTTAAAACTCTTAGTAGGATTGGTTAAAGCTTTTAGTAGCTTGTCGCATTGCTCGTAAGGCGTTGGTCCCTCAAAGTCACTAAGAACCATTTTAGATAGAGACTACCCGACCTACCTCCGAACATTGCGGTAATCATCAGTGCAATGGAAATCGATTTAAACCCTTAAGATACTCACCATTGGCTCCCTTGAGAAGAGATAGTATTCCCTTGGACATAAAGCTCTTGTGACCTACTTGAGCTTTCCAAGGGGAGGGTGAGATATCCCTACCTATCGTCTCTCGCAAAGATACTAAATATCTGACACCTTTATGGAATGATATTTTTATCGACGGAGTATTAAGCTGTGAGCTGATCTACTGCAATGAAACCTTGTCTCTAGGGATAAAAAGTGCTTGTTATTGATTGCAACTGTATTAGACTTGTGGAAACATTGGGCTTGTTTGGAGCCTTGAACATACACTATCTGTTGTGTCAGTCCCTTGCTTTTTGACCACTTGTTTGCTGTGTTTTCTCTTGCCAAAGACAAAATCCAACCATAAATCTGTCAGAATTGCCTTTACAAACATCAGACACTACTTCAGCGCCCTTGGTATAACAGCAGCTCGCCCTTGGTCATACAGTAGATCGCCTTTGGTATAGCAGTACCTCGCCTCTGGCTAACACTCTACTTCAACGCCCTTGGTATAACAGTAGCTCACTTTTTGTAACTGTAGCTCGCCTTTGGCATAACAGTAACTCACTTCTGGTAGCTCAGTCCGTCGCCTCTGGTCTATAGTAACACGCTTTTGGTTGCACAGTCCTGCGCCTCTGGTCAAACAGTACAGCACCTTTGGTCCAGTATACTGTGTAGCAAGAGCTTGTCCTTTTCCATATCAAAACAGAGATTCAGCAATTTCTTGTCCTAGTGTCATCCATGGTAACCACTAGGCTCCAGCAAACTATAAAGTCCAAGCAAGTTGGCCCTAGGAAGCACAAGTCACCCCCTCGCACACCACAATCAGGTCGTCTCAACATTACTCCCAAGGTGACTCCTAGTACACCCGCGGCAAAACCAATCAGCTCTCCAAACATGCCGCATATAGATGAACTAAGCAATCCTCATGAGGATAGAACCCCTTTGCTAAATGCACCGCAGTATACCACAGGCTTGCCTCCGGATTTTGTCCCACAAGGTTATATCGTAGATCAAACCCCATCTCAAGAAGAGCGACACTTTGAAATAGGTCAATCCTCTCAAGAAGATGGGCAAGATCTTGATGAATTCATAGAAGATCCTAGAGCTATAGCTGCCTTTGATAAAATCCTTAGTGAGAACCAGGATCATTTCTTTCGCTTGCTTGCAAAGCAAGGCGCCAAGTTACCTCAAGATTTTGATGTGTCCACTCTCAAGGAGAGCAACAACACCCAAGAAACCATACAAGCGGTGCAAACCATGTCCACGGTGACTACGCCCTTACCTACTCAAGGCTCGCAGTATAGGAATCCCCTTTTCCAAAATCCAACAGAGGAGAGGCCCATATCACCGCTTTTGACTCCTATGGAGATCTATCAAAACCAACAAGAAACTCTCCAACGTCAAGCAGAGTTAGCTAAGCAAGCCACCTTAGCTCGATCGAATGTGCAACCGCCTCCTAAAGTGTCCACCCCAAGCGCAAGTGGAATCTTGGTTACCCCATCACGCGTAGGTTTCCCACCCAATTACAATCCGGGGAACACATATGTAGCCATGCAACAAGGGTCTCAACATATGCCACCTCCTATATCATCACACCTGCATGTCTCTCAACCAATTGGAGTCACACAGCCCCAACCACAACATTCTTCTACTCTCATCCTCAAGCAACCCCAACCGTCGCAAATCACTTCTACCTATGTTCCTCCACCACAACATTCTTCTACTCTCATCTTCAATCAACCCCCACCGTCGCAAATCACTTCTACCTATGTTCCTCCTCCACAACGTTCATCCACGCTCAACTTCTTTCATACATTGCCTAGCCACTCTCAACATTCCCAACATCAGGTTTCCCAAAGCTATGTGCCACCATCACAACCTAATCAAACGCACTTTAGCTTTCCTCCCCCCAATACGTTCCTTCAACCATCGCAAAGCCAACATTCTTACCTAGCGCCACCTCCACCTCTGCCTAATCAAGGCCTCCAATTCCAACCCAATCTGAACCAATCGTACAATCCATACAATCCCAATCAATCTTACGACCCTTACAATACCAGTGCGCATGGCTTACATTATAATCTTCCATATGGGCAGCACCAACCGCTTGTTGGACAACAGGAGATGTTACCAACCCCTCCCACGACTATGGAACTAAAGATTGCGGAGGTGCAACAACAGCTATCTGATCTTACGTTTGGCCACACCAAAAAGACCTTCTCTTTAGAGGAAGTGTGTCCTTATCCTTTTGATCGGTCATTACCAATGATCCCTTTTCCTCAAAATTTCACTATTCCCAAGTTCGATAAGTACAAAGGAAAAGGTGACCCAAAAGACCATCTTAGGGAATTCTATCTTGCTTGCTTCGAGGTCTCTCACAACGACACATATCTTATGCGTCTCTTTCCTCGCAGTCTTGGAGGTCAAGAAATAGAATGGTTCTCACACTTACCTACGGGTATCAAGTCCTTCAATGAGCTAGCAGAGAAGTTTGCCACCCATTTTTCTTACAACGTCGAGCATGAGATTTCCATGACAGACTTATGCAACAATAAACAGAAGAATGGAGAAACTTTCATTTCTTTCCTTCAACAATGGAGACAAATGGCTAGTAAATTCCCTTTCAAGATTTCAGAGAAACAGCTTGTTAGCATATTTGTGCAGAACCTCAACCAAGAGTTAGGTTTCCATTTGCAAATTCTTAGTGCTACAACCTTCGATGAAATCACATACAAGGGTATCAACATTGAGAAGGCCCTCATTGCTAAGGGTGTGGTCAAAATCTTTAAGGAGACGAAAGATAGTACTTCTCATCAACAGTCGAACGATAAACACAAATATTGGAACAAGAACAAAAATGTGGTCAATGATGGGGTGGTCGATACTAAGCATGTCCAAACGTTGCAAACACCGCTGCAACTCTCCAAACCAAGTCAAACCCCACCTCAACAACAGCAGCAACAAAGGCAGCCTTATCCCAACCAACAACAACGACAACAAGAGCAGCCCCAACAAGATTACCCTCCGCGACGTCAATTTACTCCTTTGGGAGTGCCCATCGAATCGGTCTTACAGCAAGCTTTGCAGAAGGGGCTCATAACCTTACCTGATGCTCCTACTTATGGAGAACCTGTCTACAAAACTGCACATTACAGAGACAATGAGTATTGTGAGTTCCATAGGAGCAAAGGGCATCGAACTACATCTTGCATGAAGCTTAAGCACCTCATCCAAAACCTCATCGACGGTAATCAAATCACTTTTGAGAATGAACCACCAGTGCAACACACGAACAAGGATCTCGATATGTACAAGGAACCATTCCCTCATCATGGTCCACCTCCTCCTCAGGATAGGGGTAAAGGTATCAATCACGCATCCACGTCTTTCCATTCCATTGTAGGTCGTTTTGAAGAGAGTCGAGTGTCTACCCTCACCATCAAAGGCAAATCTACGGATTGTGCTGTTACTACTCGTCGAGGTCATGTCACCATCCGTGCGCCTACACCTAGGCTTTCGGTTCAGTCTGATTATAATCTTGTCGAACATCTAGGGAGAACACCAGCACAGATCTCTATTTTGGACCTCCTACGGTCATCACCTGCACATAGAGTGGTGCTAGAAAAAGCTCTCCAAGAGTCTTCCGTTCCTAACAACATAGCAGTCGCGGATTTCCAAGCTATAGTGGGTAACATTGCTTCACCCTATAATGTGGTCTTCTCTGAGAAAGACCTCCCCTCCCATGATCCTTGTCACAACGATGCCCTTCATATTGAGGTTCTCATCCATAAGCACAAAATCAAACGTATACTCATAGATGGTGGTGCTGGTCTCAACATCTGTTCTTTAAAGTTACTAAAGCAATTGGGATACTCTGAGGATCACGTCAACACTAATCATAGTATTACAATCAAGGGGTATGATGATGCAGAACGCCGTTCAGAGGGTGTTATTCACTTGCCTATACAACTGGGCCCTGTCATGCTTGAAACTAGGTGTCAAGTCCTTAACATTGAGCTGCCTTACAACATTATCCTAGGCCGCCCATGGATCCATGCAATGAAAGCTGTCCCCTCCACGTACCATCAGTCTCTAAAGTTCCCATACAATGGTACGGAGATCACCATCCCAGGAGATCCTAATCCTTTTGAATTTTGTCGTGTCTTGCAAGGAAGCTATAAGAATTGCAACCAAGTGCCTAAAAATGACAAAGCCCTTGAGTCCCCTCTCTATGTTGACCCTGAAACTCTCACGCAAGCCTCTACAAGTGAGCCTACACCCCTCCCCAAAATCACAGCTCGTGTCCGAGATATAGGGTTTGGCACTTATGATATCTCAGAATCTTGTTGTGTAGGGCGGATGCCTCTATCTCCAAAATCTTACGGCCAACCACCCATTGCTAAAGTTATCAAAAAAGTAGCTATTCCTCCCCCAACATTCCTAACCCAATTCCAACATGGACGGTTATTGGAAGAGGAAACTATTGAGGACATCTCTTCTTGGCTCTACAAGGAGAAAGAACCAGTCACGATACCAGTCAAGCAATATGGCAATGGCTTAAGGATAGTGAAAAACATGGGCTATAAAGGCAAAGGTGGCCTTGGGAAACAGAATCAAGGCACTATGGAGCCCATTGTGGTAACAAAGAAGCTAGACAAGAAAGGATTAGGATTTGGTAAGAAGGTACCACGCGCCTCGGACATCGAGTATATCCTCGACGAGGTAGCTGACACTTTTCCCGCCGATACGACGTCTACAGAGGATATCACCGATGACTCTTCCCTCCACATGACCAATCTATTCGCAAAATCCTCCATTTTTACACTATCCTCTGTATCCTTAACTTATCGATTGGGACCAACAAGGGGCCCCCGTTATAGATGTATTTTAGAATGACGAAGCTCTCGCTGAGTTCATGGGACTTCGGGAAGGTATCCCTCTTGGTGATCACAAGGCAGGTTTTGTAATGGAACTAGAGCCCACGGCTTATTTTGGTGAGAATGCCAAATCCTTCAGTCGCAAAAGTACAAATCAAGAAAGATCTCTAGGTGAAAACCACACTGTGGCACCTCCTGATCATAAAATAGTAAAAATAAAGGACGTATCCAAAGGTGAAAACCCAACTGTGGCACCGGAGGATGGAGGATTTGACCTTCCCTTACCATCTAAGTATCAGGAGAAATCAGCTCTACTAGTGGAAGATTCTACAGAGATCAACCTGGGTACAGAACAGAATCCAAAGACCACATTCCTAGCAGCATCCTTATCTGACACAGAGCACAGAAATCTTAACAACTTCTTCTTGCAACGAACCATCAACTTTGCATGGACCTATGCAGATATGCCAGGGCTAGACCCTAAGCTGGTAGTTCATTATCTCACAGTTGATCCCAAGGTGAAACCAGTCAAGCAGAAATTGAGAAAGATGCACCCACAGATAGCTCTCTTGGTGAAAGTGGAAGTACAAAAACTATTAGATGCAAAGTTCATACGACCTATTGACTATTCAGATTGGGTCTCAAACATTGTACCTGTGTCTAAACCTAATGGGCGCATCCGCATGTGTAATGATTTCAGAGATCTCAATAAGGCATGTCCTAAAGATGACTTTCCACTACCAAACATTGACATTATAGTGGACTTGACAGCAGGTCACGAGATGCTTTCTCTCATGGACGGATTCTCAGGTTACAATCAGATAAGGATAGCTGAAGAGGACCAACATAAAACAACCTTTACTTGTCCATGGGGCAATTATTGTTGGTGTGTCATGCCGTTTGGTCTAAAGAATGCAGGAGCAACCTATCAGAGGGCAATGACAGTGTTCTTCCATGATCTCTTTCATCACATCATGGAGGATTATGTGGATGATATATTGGCTAAATCTTCTAGAGCGGATCACATACAGGTCTTAGGACAGGTCTTTGACAGGCTTGAAAAATACCAAGTAAGACTCAATCCAAAGAAGTGTGTATTCGGCGTAACATCAGGGAAGCTATTGGGATACATTGTATCTCGCAGAGGCATCGAAGTAGATCCAGCAAAAGTAAAGGCTATAGTGGAGATGCCTCCACCCAAGAACCTAAAAGCATTAAGGAGCCTCCAAGGAAGGTTGCAGTCCATTCGACGTTTCATCTCTCAGCTAGCAGATAAATGTCAACTCTTTCAACACTTGCTCCGAAAGGATGTCTCATTTCGATGGGACAACAAGTGTCAGGCAGCGTTTGATCAACTTAAAGAGTATCTAGCTACACCTCCTGTATTGGTTCCACCAGTTGCGGACAAACCTTTGATATTGTACATCTCCACTACAAACTCAGCCCTAGGGGCTCTGCTAGCACAGAATGATGACACAGGAAAGGAGCATGCAATTTATTACATTAGTAGAACCTTGGTGGGATACGAGCTCAATTATTCACCAATGGAAAGGGCTTGTTTAGCAGTAGTGTTTGCCTCCCAAAAATTGCGGCATTATATGTTGAACCAACATACAAATCTGATAGCCAAGATTGATCCCTTGAAGTATCGACTAGCAAAAGCAGCTCTCACAGGCAGACTAGCTAAATGGGTCATGATCCTTAGTGAGTTCGATATTGAGTACATGGATCGTAAGGCAATTAAAGGACAAGCCCTCGTGGATCAACTAGCAGATGCACCTATGAAAGATACACATCCTATGGTAGCAGACTTTCTGGACGAGAATCTCTTCACTCTGGCTACCTCCATAATGTGGAAGTTGTACTTTGATGGTTCTTACACACAGCATGGATCAGGAGCTGGCATCTTATTTGTTATATCTCAGAATGACTACATTCCAAAGTCATATCGGCTAGCATTCCCTTGCACCAACAACATAGCCGAGTATGAAGCACTCCTTATAGGTCTCAATACAGCAGTTCAATGGGATATCACAGAATTACAAGTATATGGAGACTCACAGCTAGTCATTCGCCAAGTCACAGATGAATACCAAACAAAGGATGAAAAGTTGGTCCCCTACAAACAACTAGTGGATGCCTACAAACCACATTTTTCTACCATCACATTTGAGCAAATTCCAAGAGAGCATAATAAAGCTGCAGATTCTATGGCTTCTGTAGGGTCACTGATTGACATGCCTGCAAATACACAGAAGTGTGAATTCTTGATCGAGCAATTGTTGATACCAGTCGTCGATGTTCCTGTTACTGAAATCATCTGCGAACTTGTTGGTCCCAATTCCCCATGGTACGAAGATATCTATGAATACCTCACAAACAATACCTTTCCCCCTGACCTATCATCCACCCAACGCAAAACCTTTATCCGTCGATCCTCTCGTTACATCATTCTGGGTGATACACTATATCGCCGGAGTCTCGATGGTATCCTCTTACGATGTCTTAACGCGGAAGAAGCCGAAGCTACCTTACGAGACATACACGAAGGTGTCTATGGCGCACATTCTTCCGGTCCTAATCTTGCTAAGAAGATACTCAGAACAGGTTATTACTGGCCTACAATAGAGCAAGATGCTGCAAAGTTTGCTAAGAAGTGTCTACAATGTCAGCAGCATGGAGATTTGATTCACGCACCAGCTCATGAGTTACAACCTGTGACAACTCCATGGCCTTTTTCTCAATGGGGTCTCGACCTCGTAGGACAAATCCACCCTTCCTCCTCCAATGGCCACAAGTTTATCATTACCGCCACTGAGTATTTCACGAAGTGGGTGGAAGCCATTCCTATGACCTATATCACCGGTAAGCAAATAGCCAAGTTTATTCTAAACTACCTCATATGCCGGTATGGTATTCCCCAAGCCATTGTCACTGATAATGGGAGACCATTCAAGAACCAAGATGTCCGTACCTTATGCATACAATACAATATCCAACATCGCTTTTCAACTCCCTACTATCCGTAGAGTAACAGCCAAGCTGAGGCTTCCAATAAAACCATTCTCAAGATCCTGAAGAAAACAGTCAATGAAGCTGGTCGTGATTGGCACTTGCAACTCAATCCTGCCCTATGGGCCTACCGCACTAGTATCAGAACACCAACTGGTGCCACACCATATGCCTTGGTCTTTGGCTCTGAAGCCATCCTGCCTATAGAGGTCGAGATCCCATCCCTCAGAGTATCCATGCAGGACCTGATCGGCGGAGATGAGTATCGCACTTCCAGATTAGCTGAGCTTAAACTACTAGATGAGAGGCGCCTTGCCGCACTTAATCATCTCCATGTCTATCAAAACCGCCTCCGGCGTAATTACAACAAAAAGATCAAAGAAAGACGGTTTCAAGTTGGTGATCTTGTACTTAAGGAGAATCAGAGAAATCAAGCAGATCGAGAGAAGAAGGGCAAGTTTGAGCCTAACTGGTTAGGTCCCTTCATTGTGACAGCAGCATATGGATCAGGAGCTTATACTTTAGCTACCCCTGACGGCATTCCTCTAGATGAGCCGCTTAACAGTGTCCATCTCAAGAAGTTCTATGCCTGATCCTCAGAGTATTCTAAAAAAAAAAAAATATCCAAAAAAATCTATCCTCTGGTGAAAACCTGGCAAACAGGCACCTTGGATAAGTACCATAGTGAAAACCTGGCAAACCGGCGCTATGCGTAAGAGTCAGCATCCATCATCTATCAAGTCATGTCCGCTCCTTGTCAAGTTCGCAACAACACGCTTCATCCATCCATCCATAATAAAACCACTGGCTTTGTTTGCATTTCCATCTCCCTATCTAGTATAGCTTGGAAATTTGTCAATGTCCCTCGTCGTCATCCCACGTCGTGATCTGTGTCTACAGTTAACACTGTCTTGTCCTAGGTCATGTCTTTCTGTGTCTTCTTCGGCAGTCACCCATACAGTTTCCTCTACTAGAATGGGGGCAACTCTTTCCTTAGCTTCGGTCTAGGATTGGTTCCTTGTTCATGGTTCGCAGCGCATACTTCAATCTTGTCTCATTTCCACAGGTAACCCCCTTTAACGGACATAGAGTTCCTACGATAAGGCTGTTATCTTTTCAACACTTTTTCTACATCATCACTCTATCCAGAACTACATATCATCATTTCAATCTTAAGGTACCTTGATCCCATGGATATGGGTATGTAGGCAGTCTGGATTACGAAGGACGTATCCAGTACTCAGGTACATAAGACCCCCTCCTTTCACCTTGACCCATTCATCACTCTATCCAGAACTACATATTTATCACGTTCATCTTCCATCGTAAGTGTGCCTTGATCCCGTGGACACAGGGTATGTAGGCAGTTTGGAATACGAAGGATGTATCCAGTACTTAGGCACACACGATCCATCATTCTCCACCCGTCCCAATCCATTAACATTTCATCCTTCTAGTCTTCTATTTTTCAAAATCCATTCGCCTCGACTTGACTAACTCAAGCAGCAAGCTAGCGCATCCTTTCAAAGCAGTAGTCCTTCGCAAACCTGAAGCAAAGAGGCCTACTTCCGGAGTCATCTACTGTCCTGCATACCGATTGCCAACATCAGCTAAGTACCGCTTAACCAAGCCCTAGATCAACAAGCTTGTCTTCTACGAAGTGTTCCATTGTCGAGACCAACACACGCGTCTCCTGCAACATGTGGCATTTCCTGCAAGTGAGACATTGTCTTTTTAGGTAGATAGCCCCCTTTAACAGACACAGAGTTCCTACGATAAGGTTGTTATCTTTCCTATCCAATCTATCCTGAGCAACCTCTTTGGCAAGAGAATATGTTGGCTATATGTTTACTTTGTAAGTCAGTCAATTTGTGTTATGGTTTATCTTTTGTTCCTTTTCCAATACCTATTCAAGACTACCTTGATTTATCTATAATCTTGGTATGTTGCGATGCAGTATGGATTTGGGGGCATGGTCATTGCTTTCTGTGTGCCGTGTTTGAGGAATGATCTTTAGTATCTTTCTTAACATTCTATTTATCTTGTGTGTGTTACGACCTAGCATCTTACATATTAATAATTCTTCTTGCATTTACATGTATTGAAGTTTATTTTATGTTCAAGACTATGGCTTATTCGCATGTTCCAACAAGGTTATATTATGTCTAAGGGGATCTAAGTTCAAACCACTTGCTTGCAGAGTCAACGTCCACGCACTCAAATATTACAGCACCTTGGTCTTTTATACCTTGGTGGCAAACTATCCACGTGCTATATCAAAAATAAGGATTGCTCTTTATAAACAAATGTGAAACCATTGCAACAAGCTCATCCATCTACCCATCCATTCATCCATGGCCTTATATAGTTTTCCAACAATAATCGATCAACAGTCTTTTCTATCATGTTCTCTTCTATCTCCACTTTCTTCTATCTATCATCAACCCAACCTTATCTGTCTCCAACAAATCTTCTAGTCGAGCGTCAACACAATTCTTCTGTCACTTCCCTGTCTTTCCTCTCGAGGGGGCACCCTACACTAACTATGCTGGGGCAATTACCTACACTGGGGCATAAAAAAAAAAAAAAAAAAAACACATTATATCACATCTTCAACAATCGATTTTCTTTGACGCAACGCTACATGCTGCATTGCATCAAAGAGGGGCAAAATGTAGACACCCTAAAATGACCAAGTCGTTGCATCACTTGCATTTCATCATCTGTCTAATCACCTGCATTTCACACGTTAATTAAATAATCTAATTATTTAATTAATTTCACCAAATTCTTCTAAATCACAAAATTGCGACATTAATTAAATAAATTCTCGTTATTTAATTAATTAAATTAAATTCCTCTGTTATTCTTCTATTATTAAATAATTTTAATTATTTAATTAAATCATTATTCGCTTTTCAAAAATCAAATCCACATTAATTAAATTAATTATTTAATTAATTCATCACAAATTTCCTCTTATCTAGAATTAAATAATTCTTAAATTATTTAATTAAATCAAAATTGTTCATCCAAAATCATGCACAACAATTAAATAAATTTATTTATTTAATTTGCTTTCAAATCTTCTAAATTAAATAATTCCAATTATTTAATTATTTCTTCCAAAATATCTTCTCTAAATTTAAATAAATCAATTATTTATTTAAATTGCTTTTTCTTCTAATTTGAGTTATCTCTAAAATAACTCAAGCTTTCTTGCTCATTAATTAAATATTGCTATATTTAATAAAGCAAAATATCTTCTATTCTCATGCAAATCTTTTCTTCTTGTTTTAAATCACTTAACTGATTGCTTTATTCTTTTAATTGATTTATCTCTTCAGTTAACTTATTCTTCTATTCTTGATAACTCCTCTCATGCAAAAGCAAGCAAGACACGTGTCTTCTCCTCATTCGTTGCACATTCCTCAACTTATCTCCTCCATTGATTCTTCTAAATTATCTGGACCGTTGATCGATTTTCCTTGAAATCTATATAAACCCCCCTCATCTCCTCCATTTACTCTCTCTCTCTTCGATCGTATTCTCAGGCACACTTAACAGAGCTTTGAGCATACAAAACGCGTCGATTGAGCACTATAACGATCTTTTGACATTGATCTCTTGAACACATACTTGCTTGTTGCAGCCATGACTTTGCAACTACATTGAGCAATCCACATATCTCCAAAAGGGAACAATACAAGTTTTGGTAAGAGCTTTCATTTGTCTTTGATTTGTGATTTATGGCTTTTACTTAGATTCGTTTCCTTTATGTTATTGGGTTCTTTGGTTTTATTTAGTTTAGATTTAATCAATTTTTCCATATACACACAAACCATCTCGAATACCTTAATATGATATGTAAACAAGATAAGGGATAAAACTAATGACAATTATGTCTTTGCTGCCAAGTCCTAAATCACTCGATAAACACACACTATCTAATTATGAAGACTGTGATAGATTACATCAACTTCACATTTTATTATTGCTGCAAAACAAAAGATATTACAAGTAAATATTTATTAAAAAAAAAAAAAATAGAACATGCTACAGGTCATTTATTGTTGCAAAACAAAAATTTGCAAGCAAATTATTATCCCTTTTTCTTAAATACTTAAGCGTGGCCTTGGGGCCACTCCCTTTTATATTTATGCTCAAAATTATTGCTATCACTAGAACTAATATCCTGCACATCCAAAGGCACCTTCTCTTTCTCCTTGGTCTTGCCCTAAGCAGCAACATTTCACAGAGCAAAGGAAATGGCGTTGATTGCATTCCTGGTTCGCTCCTACAAGCCCCCACCAAGGGTCTTTCCTTGACTTCCCAGCACTGATTTAAACTCAACCAAGGATCCTGTGGTGAGTCTATTCAAACATCGGTCGCTCTTGCTTCAGCTTTGTATCCTACAATTGCCTCCGACAACTTTGGCTCCATTCAATATATATATGTACAAGAATATCATGGAACAAGTCTGACAAAAGTTAACACTGCTAAATTCATACATAGTACAGCATTGTTTTAGGGAAGGTAATAAATATGCAGACACCGTAATAAACTAGCAGTTGCAAGAAATTTATGTTAATAGGGTGTAATTGTATATGATTATGGTGTATCAATTTGTAATCATAAATTTGAAATGCAGACTTGCATGAAAGACATTGGGAAATAAATTGTAAAAATATTGAGAATTAAATCGACCAAAAAATTGTTGGCATGGCTTCCAATACCCTTTTTAATGTGTTTATTGCATTAATTTGGATACCAACTTAAAAAATAAATGAAATTATAAGTTTTAAGCAGCGACAGTTGCTTTTGAAAAAAAAACCGCATTGTTTTCACTCAAATTAAAACAATTAAAAAAAAAAATTTAAAAAAATTGTGATTACATTCAACTAATATAAATTTATAAAAAAAATTAAATATAAAATAAATCCATAAAATTATAAAAATAAATAAACATTAGTAAATATATTAAATTTTATATATTAAACATATTAATAATTAAAGATGTAAATTAAATTTTTATGCATGAAATTTTATAAAATACTAATAGACTATTTTAGTATATTATGAGAAAAGAACTTAAACAAAGCATTGGGAAAGCATATGAGAAAATAATTAATAGTATATCTATATACTACAGTTAACTATATATTAAATAATAGTAAAATAATCTATGACTCAACATAATAATGTAGTTTTGATATTAAATTATAATTAATTATTCATAGTTAATTACAATAAACAATCTATATTAATATATATATATATTAGTAACTTTAATTAATTATTCATAATTAATGACAATTCATATTATATCTCTATACAACATTTAACTATATACTAAATACTATTAATAAATAATATTAAAATATTTTTTTATTCAAGGGTGGTAGGGTGGGTGCCACCTCACCATGCTGAGGTGGCCGTCTCGGCGGGGTGGCAAAGGCTACTTGTTTGGGATAATCATTGTTGCACACTTTCGGCGGCAGTTTTAAGATGACGAGGACAGCTCCGTGCGATGCAAGGCTAGGTGCCAAGCGTTAGAGTGTGTGTTTGGTCAGTTCTTCGGTTGGTTCACTCCCCGAAGATCATGGGTGCATTGGTGATATGAAAGGAAGTAATTGTTTGAAGGTCTCATCATTTTAAGTTATGTCAGTTGGCTTTTTATTGCATTCGATTCCTGGTTTTGGTTCAGTAATCCTTTTATGGTGATTCCTCCTCCGCCGATCATCATCCATATTCTCCCTGCTAGCTACCTAGACTGTGGCGGCATGGAATCCCCAGTTTGCCTCATCGCGAAAGTCAGATAAATGGCTTTCAACGGAGAAATCATGGAGCAGAGGCTTAAAAGGGTTCTTAGGGAGAATGATGTTTTCTCTGTTAAGGCGACGAAGCTCATCCTTGGTAAGAGCTTTGTTTCTAGAGGAGAGAGATACTGCGTAGACTCAAATATCTCTTCTAGGGTGGTTACGGCCCTTCTGGATGTTTCTACTCCCAAAGATGAGGTCAAGCTCCTGGTGCAGCACCTGTTCAAGGTAACTTTTCTAGAGGGGCTTGATGAAGTGCTCGTGGTAGCAGAAAGAGGAGGGCTCCCAAGGCCAAAGGATTTATTCAGAGCCAATCAGCCAGGGGTTGTGGTGGAGTATTTTCCTTGCATTCTAGATATTAGAGGAGTGGAGTTGGTTGCGCACAGGAGCAAGGCTCAAAGGGGGAGGGATTTCTTGAAGAAAATGCTTAACCTAATCCCAACTGAAGGCTTTGACTGGGTTGGTGAATTCTGCGATTATCTCTTTGAAGAAGGCGAGCTCTGAGCTTTTCTTGCTAGTTGAAAGGTGTAGAAGGTCAGCGGTGGTGTTTTCCCTGTGCAGGTGTTTCGCTTTACTAGTTTTTCTATGTTAGTTATTTGGGCAGTATGTCTCTTCTATATAGTTATTTTCTCTGTTTCAAAAAGCATGTTAGTTTGTGAAAGTATTCGGGGGGTGTTTCTATGTTTATGTTTCAGTCTTTGCTCTATGTTTTGGGCAGTCGGTCCTGCATGACCCCTGGGTCTCATAGCTCAGTCTTAGCAGATGGAAAGTCAATTTGGCCATGGTGGCTATCTTTACTCTGTAATTTTGAAAAAAAATATAATATAATATAAATCTGCTTACTGATCAAAATATATATATATATATATTCTTTGATTCAACATAATAATATAGCTTTGATATTAAACAATAATTAATTAGTCAAAGTTAATTACATTGTGAACAAGTTGGACACATTATGAGAGGTATTGGTTATGGATTGAGATGGAGAAATAATATTAGCAATATGAGGGGAGAGTGTAATAGTAGTGGCTATGGAAGTAATGGGGTTAGAGATAGAGATTATAGAAGGGATGAAAGCAATAGTGGAGGTGATGAAAGGAGTGTAACCATTTGGTAATTCATATTGATGAATGAAGCCAATGCGGAATGAGGTTGGACTAACACTAGAGACTTGGTAGAGCTATGGGAATGGTAGGGTTGGTGTTAGAAGAAGAAGAAGAAGAGGGATTGGATCTGATACACCACTAGAAAGATTTGTTAAGGATCCTAGGTCTTGTAAAATGTTCTTTCCATGAGGACATCCAACTAATGTCTTATAAACGACATTTGTTGATTGATTAGGGGATCCAACTTGCATGAATTTATTTATCGAAGCTTATTCAATAATATCTATATCTTATTGAGCCACATGTGCATCATGGTCATAATCTTCTTGGTCACCCAAGTTGGTCTCGACATACTCACCATTAAATATATCATTATTATTTTTTATGCCCAAAATGAAAAACATAAGTACTCAAACAAAACCCACAAATTCTCTTTTTTTAAGATAAGAGTTGACACTTTACTAGGAGGCAACACACATTGTCATGTCCAAATATAACATGGGGGAAAGCATGGAAAGCATTGCATTTGTTTTAAACATAGATCACTACTTAACATTGTTGTACAATGGACATGTACATGTGATGTTGTCATGTGTGATGGTCCACGTGATACTAACACATGCAAGGAAGGACATGCTAATGTCATACAAAAATGAGGGATGAAAAGAAATTGAAGAGAAATATGGTAATGCGCTACCCTATGGAACATACCCAATCAAAGTAGGCATGCTAAAAGGGTCCAATACAATTCACACTTCTATCTTAAGAAGTACATCCTTGAAGTGTTATGCTTTGATGTTGCTAATTGAGTTCTAGATCTTGCTCTATACATTATTTGTTTACAAAGTACATGTGATGATTCGATATGCAAAGGTTAACCTATATGATGTTATAGCTAATTTGCCAAAGGTTGAATCCTCTCTCAAGTGCATCATACTAATTCAATTGATTTAGCTGAAGCAATGTGTTATGCATATTTGTTGATCAGGTACATAAATATACCTATATTTTTATTTCCGATCTCTTCCATATATTAAATCTTTTACTCTTGAATTCATGGTTTAATGCTATTGTTTGACTTTAAAGGAGGTGAGGGAGAGAGAAATATCATAGGGTCTACTTTCACGGATAGAATATTTTCCAACTATTTAATACAACATGCAACACTAATAATTACAACTGGTGTGCATTTATAACTTCCAACATTTTACTTAAAACTAATAAATTCTAAGAGTCATCATGAAATAAAATACCACCTTTAGTGAACACTTAAAACTAATAAATTCTAAGAGTCACAATGAAATAAAGTACCACCTTTAGTGAACACTTGGTTTAATAATAATCTTAAGTGTTATATCTTTGCAACACTAATATTATAACGATGTATAATGCCAAAAATAAATGAGTTCAATAGTATAACTAATATTAATAAATACTTATATTTATATTTTAATATTTATTACTTCCCAATCGTCATATATTATACTCCATGATATATTTAAATAACAATTACGAACCCACTTTTTTAAAAAATTTATATTTATAAATACAAAGTTATATTTATAACTCAAATATTATATAAAAAATTCTAAACACAATACTTTTTTATTTTAGTTTTTAGATTTTACATACTCAATTTTATACTTCCAAAAACATCATTACAACATCATCATATTTTCAGAGATAAAATAATCTTAAACTACTACCAAATAATCTCTTCACAATTTTGAGCAGTACCAGATAAATAAATTAGCTTTAGCGGCTGCATCGACCTATGCATGTTACCAATCGTTTCTTCTTTTGAATTGAATTCTTAAAAGGTACCTTTTTTCCTTTTTACTTTTCAAGCAATTTTACAGTAATAATCATACATATGATATTGAGTGATGCTTATTAAAAGGTGAAGTAGTTTTATAGATTCCCAGTTGAACACTCATTTTAAAAATTAAGTCAGAATGCATTAAAAACCCGTTTAGAAAATGTTACATATGAATATTTCAGCGAAGAACGAATTCTGATTGCAGGGAAGAAAAAAGTGTGTTAAAAAGAAAAGGATTTATAATTAAATTTGAACCGTGGGGAAAGGAAAAGAAGATGATGTAAGCTAAATCTAATATAAGAAAAATTGGACTGAGAGACGGAAATAAGATTGTCAACTGAAACTTTTAGGAAAGCGAAAGAAAGGTAATGGCAACATGCGTGCAGCGATTGTGGATGAGTGACAGAAATCATGGCTGCCCCAAGTTGAAGATAAGTTTGCTGGATATGTCCATCTCTTTTCTCTTTTATTTTTTCTTTGTGTTTCATCTGCTTTCGCCGTCCATCATTCTTATTGCTCGCGTGCAGTCACCAAACTTTTTTGTCGCTCGCATAAACGGAAATGATGATTTCATCGTCCGACATTTTCGGCGTCCGATGGTTTCCTGGAGCAAAAAGCTCCCACAAATAGCCTATCAGCTAATTATGCCATAGATCATAAGGAATCTGAAATCATAAGCCAAAGCATATCCCAGTGGGAGGAATTAAGTGAGATGGCACTTGTTTGAAGCCTTAGCTAAGTTTGGAAATTCTTGTGCACAGAATATCACCCTGGTTCATGCAAAAGTTGGTTACGATCTCTTCACCCATGACAAAGGACGATGGTGGTTGTTTCATAGCCATCACAATATGTTGGATTCATTATCCATTTCTTTTTATTCACATTAAGAAAAAAAATGGGAAAAAAAAAAAAATTCCTTAGCAAAAAAGCCTCATACATAATCCAAAAAAAATAACATTAAAGATTGGCCCCAAAGTAGCACTTGTTCTTCACATCTTGGTTAAAACTGTTGTGATGCTTCAAATTCCAACAATAATGGTGGAATTATTGTATTGTCGAGTCATTGGACTTAATGAAAACACTGTTGAATGTGAAACCCAACAGTCACTTGGTTTTTCCCTCCAATGACTCTTGGCTCTTCACATTTTTTAATGTTTGCTTATATAAAGCATGTTGTTGTGTATTGTAATGTATCGAAAGAGATAACGAATAATATATTGCCTTCCTTGAGAGTGGATGTAGCCTTTATGGTGAACCACTGTAAATTTGTGTTGTGTTGTGTTCTTGTTTTCTAAATCTTTGATTTTATTTTTCTACCATTTATTGTTTAACAATTGGTATCAGAGCTAGTTGTGCTCGATCGTTTGGCAGTAGAGATTCGAGTTTGAGTGGGAGCAATGTCGATGAAGAAAGAAAGATCGAAAGGTTCAATGGCTACAATTATCCATTGTGAAAGATGCAGATGGAGGATTATCTATACCAAAAAGATTTGTGGAGACCATTACATAGTAAAACAAAGAAACCAACTAATAGGTCAGATGAAGATTGGGATATTTTGGATACAAAAGCACTGGGAGTGATTCGATTGTGCTTATCTCCATCTGTAGCATTTAACATATCTAAAGCAACCACATATGTTGAGTTAATGAGTATTTTGGACAAGTTGTATGAGAAGCCCTCAGCATCGAATAAGGTATTTTTAATAAGGCAGTTGTTTAATATGAAAATGGTTGAAGGTAATTCTGTAGCTGAACATTTAAATAATTTTAATACAGTTACCAGTCAATTAGCTTCTGTTAAAATAAGTTTTGATGAAGAAGTTCGGGCTCTTTTAATTTTGTCCTCTTTGCCAGAAAGTTGGGATAGCTTGGTTATGGTTGTTAGTAATTTTGTTTCTAGTTCAAATACGTTAAAATTTGATGATGTTGTTGGTATAATTTTGAGTGAAGAAATGCGTAGGAAGAGCATGGGTGAGACTTCAACATCGGGTAGTGCTTTGAATGTAGAAGACAGAGGAAGATCAAAAGAAAGAGAGAAGAATCCAACAGAGCGTGGAAAGTCGCAAGGAAGATAAAAATTTAATGGTAGAGATGGTGTTTGTTGGTTTTGTGGCCAGCAAGGTCACATAAAAAGGAATTGTTGGTCTTACAAGAAATCTATAGAACAACCAAAAGAAGTTGAATCCAATGTAGCATACCAAGAAGATGCAGGTGTTCTTATTTTAACCGAAGAAGAAATTCCAACTAATGTTTGGGTGCTTGATTCAGGATCATCGTTTCATGTCACTCCGTGCAAGGAGTATTTTAAAAATCTGTAAATTGGTGACTTCGGTAAGGTTTTTCTTAGTAACAATTATTCTTGTGATATTGTTGGCAAAGGGGATATTTCATTAAAACTGAAAAATGGAAAGAGTTGGTTGTTACGTGATGTTAGATATGTTCCCCAGCTCAAACAAAATGTAATCGCAGTTGGACAATTGGGTTCTCAAGGTTGTGAAATTAGTTTTGAATCAAATAGATGCAAAGTTAAAAAGGGGGCCTTAGTAATCGCAAAGGGAAGCAAATTAGGTACCCTGTATGTAATAGAAAGTCGTGTTGAAGTGGGATTTGTTCATCCTACTTCAGATTCGTCGTTGTGTGAAATATGCGCTGCTTAGAAAAAGTTTTGGATCAATTAGATGTTGAAACTGATTCTGTTATTAATGTTTTTCTTAGTTCATTGGAATTTGACAGTGAAAGTTTTGGGGATCAATTAGATGATGCCAAAGAACCTAGGGCAGATAAAATTAATGGCAATGACAGTGAAAATTTGAAGGTGATTGAAGATGAGACTACTTGTAATGGTGATGAGGATGACAATTTGGAGCGAAGCGGTGCTGGTGCCGCTGCTACTACTGCTGTTGTTGGTGACAAAGGTATTAGTGTTGTTTCCAGTGATAACTTTAAGGAGACCCCCCCTAAAAAAGCCTATAAAATCCTGGCGAATCCTAGCTAAATGTCATAATTTTCCTAGTGAATCTTTCCTTTTTTAAAAAAAAAATTTAATTTTCCTGATGAATCTATGCACATTATTAAAAAAATTATAAAATCCTGGCAAATCCTAATAAATAATTGGTAAAAAAAATAATTACAATGGTGAATCCTAATGAATAATTACTAAAGAAATTAATTACAGTGGCGAATCTTTCCTTTAAAATTTTTCATAATTGGTTGGTGCAATCGTCCAATATATTTTTTTATTTTTTGTAATGTTGAAGCAGGTGCTCGAGGGTGGCAGCCACCGGCAGAGTCAAGGGGCAGCGCCCCCTCGTGGGGTCCAGGGCAGCAGCCTCGGCACGCTCCTATTGTAATACAGGCGGGGTCAAGGGGCAGAGCCCCTCGCCACCAAGCACAAATCCACTATCTAAAAAGCATTGGAGCACACACGGATTCAATATTTTTAAAATATCTCACTTTAAAACAAAGACTAAAAAAAGTGATTTGTTTACCATCGATTACCTTTTTAATCGAATGGTTGTGGTTAAATTCCATGGCACTCTATGCATGTGCCTTTGAGAAGGCTTGTTGAGGTAATCGTGTGGCCCAAAATTTGTTTTGGGCCACATGATTAAATCTAATCGTGTGGCCCAAAACAAATTCCGGGCCTCAGCAATCCTTTTCAAATGCATATGCATAGAGTCCCCCGGAATTAAACCATAGCCATTCGAATAAAAAGGTAATTGATGGAAACAAATAAAACCCCTTTTCAAAGCGAAAATATCCCTAGAACTAAGTGAGAATTCATTATTAATGGTGATATTGACGTAAAATTAATGGAAGGAATATACTGTTAATGGCGAATATAATAAAGATTTGTAATTACATTATAAACTACTAGTGAATTAGCTCCAATGCTGCATAATTTACCTGGCGAATCAACTTGATTTATTAGTTTAAAAAAATAATACATTGGCTAACTAACCAAGAAAAAATAAATTTCTGTAAAAATGGGGCGATTTAGTCTCCTTTAGAGCTCGTACTATTCACCATTTTTGGAGGCCCCAATTTCAACTATTCACCAATTGGCAAAGATTCGCCACTAAAAAAATCCCTGGTTGTTTCTGGTAAAATTGAGGAGTTGTTGCACAATGTATTGAAAGGGGACAATGATATCAGAGGCCCTAAAACGGTGGTTTCAATGCATTTCACTCACACCCAAAGGCGCCTTCACCAAATGATGTTTGCTAACTGGGACCACGAGCGCCCTAATAGAAGAGCAGATGCAGAGAAAGCTGCCCTCCATCACAATAATAGCAAGCCTAAGTTTTCTGTAATGGTGGACAACTGCTTCGAGAGGGGTTATTCTGTAGTCAATATTCAATGTAAAGACGGGTCGAAGCTTCTATTTGACATTGTCTGTACCTTGACAAACATGCAGTATGCAGTGTTTCATGCCACAATAGATTTCGAGGGAACTCAAACCTATTAGGAATATTACATCAAACATATAGACAGGTGCCCTGTGAATTCAAAGGCAGAAAGGCAACGTGTAATTCAGTGCTTGGAGGTCGTCATAGAGAGAAGAGTCTCAGAGGGTTTGAGGTTGGAGCTTTGTGCAGGCGACTGAGATGTTAGTGAGAATTCTAAGAATAATTACATGAGGGATTCAGAGATTGATTCTTCATAGATAAATTTGAAGGTAATTTTTATTTTACTCCCTTAGAAGAGACCGCTGGTAAAGAAACTTCTTCTCACTTAAGAGATTTTGTCCCTGATAATGAATGCATTAGTAGTGTAAAACAGTCAATGGACCTAAATTTTGAGTATGAAGAGTCGGTTGATTCTTGGGATGGGTTAGAAAAAGAATGTGAAGAAGTTGGCAAGTTTGTAGAATTAGGTGGGTCTAGGGACAAGCCTGTGGAGTTTGAGAAGGATCCAAAGGAAGCAGATCCGTTTGGTTTGGATTAGTTCTTGACAGAGGTGAAGAAAGGGAAGAAAGTAATGGGCAAAATTTTCCAAAAGGAAGGTGTTGCGAGGTTAAATCCTTGCAATGTGGGCTTGTTTTCAAAGTGATGATAGGAATGGAAATGCAGGGGATATCATTGTTCGTAGCAACAGTTGTTGGATTTCAAGTGGGAGATTGTTGAATGTGAAACCCAACAATCACTTGGTTTTTCCATCCAATGACTCTTGGCTCTTCACATTCTGTAATGTTTGCTTATATAAAGCATGTTGTTGTGTATTGTAATGTATCGAAAGAGATAGTGAATAATATATTGCCCTGCTTGAGAGTGGATGTAGCCTTTATGGTGAACCACTATAAATTTGTGTTGTGTTGTGTTCTTGTTTTCTGAATCTCTGATTTTATTTTTCTACCATTTATTGTTTAACAAACACCTAGGTGCTCCAAAATGAATGGAAAGAACTTTTTGTCTTTCTAGTCCTTGTCAAAGCTAGCTTTTAGCATTTTTAAACAATGTCTTGTGGAACTGTCACAAGAATGAACTCGACAACCATGAGAAGCTTAATCTAAATAAATTTTGCATTTATTCCTACCTACAATGCCTCAACTAACAAGATTCATGAAAAAGAAATTAATTTTCTTTATCTCCCATTGTGGCCATTACAAACTGTGGAATGACTTCTACAACACATGTAATTGTTGAGGATCAACTTTGTAGGACAACTTTCCATAACAAGTGCGACTGTTGCGCAATGACTTTCTGTAGAAACTATGTAACTATTGTAAAATGTCTTTCTATAGTAACTATGACTACTATGAAATGACTATTTGTAGCAACTATGTAACTATTGCAGAACAACTTTTTGAATCAATTGTAACCCTTTTGGGTCAATTTTCTAAAACTATGTGGCTACTGTAGAAAAACTTTTTGCACCAACTATTACTATCGCGGATTGATTTTCTACAACTACTATGTGGCTACTATAGAACAACTTGTTGTCAGTTTTGTAGGACTCGCAAAGACTCACCAAGACTTGGGAAGTCCCAAAGCGAGCAGGTCAAAATGAGTCTCGGGGACTCGTGACCTAGGTACCTAACAAGTCTGATTAGACTTGTCAAGTCTGCCAAAGTCATCGGACCCAGCAAGTCCCAATATTAAGACTTGTCACAACAAGTAGAAAGTAAATAAGAAAAAGAAAAAGAAAACTTAAAACCTATGCACTTAAAATAAACTCTTAAAGCATACTCATTTCATTTGCAAGCACAATGAGAAAAAAGAGTATTGGAGCCAAAATCACATGCCATAGAAGAAAAAATCAGCACATAAGTTGAGCAACAAACATTGATTGAATACCATTTGGGCAAGTTTGTAACAACCCTTAGTGCATCTAAAAGAGCCTATAAAGCATTTAGAAGAGCCCATTGTTGAGCAAGTTTGTAGCAGCCCTTAGTGCATCTAAAAGAGCCTATAGAGAATTTAGAAGAGCCCACTATGGATTTGGAGCAGCCCACTGTCGATTTGAAGCAAGTTTGAAGAGGTAATTTTGTATTTTAAAATTTTATTTTATTTTTAAATTTCATGTCTTCTACATTTGTTTTTTTAATTATTTTAGCTCCATAAAACAAAGAACAAACCCGAACTATCTTTAATCTCTTTTTATGAACAAACCCTATCTATTTTTGTAATTTTTTTAATTTATTTACAAACTGTTAACTATTTTTACTCTTATAATTTTTTTATATTAATTTAATTAGAAATCGTAAATGTTAATTTATTTTCTATTTATTTCTTATTGCAATGTACTTTACATTTATAAATTATTCTAATGTCTCAATGTCTGCTTGGGTTAGAAAGGACCCTTGTTTGAAACATGTCATCCTTAGGTCAAAGAAATGGGAGATAACTTGTTTTCATTGCAAGACAAAAATGCTTGGGGGAAGCATTGACCGATTGAAATATCACCTTACACAAATACCATGCCGAGATGCTAAAGTGTGCCCAAATTCACCTCCTAAAGTTGTTTGCAAATTACAAAGCCAATCAGAGACTTTTGAGTGGCAAAAGGAACTAAAAAAGGGGCAAAAAGAAAAGATGGTTGTCATTGGAGGAGACTCTTCTTCTTCGACTCCTCCATTTCCTATATCTTTCAGTAGTGGCAATGGTAGTGGTAGCGTTAGTGTTGGGCTTAGAGTCTGTGGATCTAATTTAGATTCACTATATTGTTCCATGCACTACTCCAGATTTTCAACCATCACTTGAGAGCATGGGTTGGAACAAAGATGCAACAAGAAGTGCAATCAAAGACTTTTGGTTCTACTTTACCATTCTATTTCATATAGACAAATAAATAATTTTTTTGTTTGTTTTAAAATATGTAGTTTGATTTTTTTGTCTTTTGAATTTAGGGGTATGTAAAATTTAAAGTTAAACTCTCAATTTTAAAATATTTATTTTGTTTATTTTAGTTGTTTTAGGTATCCTTATTAACAAAATATAGTAGATGTCATTATTGTTTGTGGGACGAGGTTAAAAGCTTCTAATGATGAGATAAAGGGCTTCATTTTGACTCAAAAGGTGGCTGATGTGAAAGCCACAATTGACGAGCAATGTAAGATATGGAGGAAGAAGGCTTGCACCATCATGATCAATGGTTGGCCAGATAGGAAGAATAGAACATTGTTGAATTTTCTTGTTTCTTCCTCAAGTGATTTTACTTCTTGAAATCCATGGATTTAATGATAAAAATTCTTATTTCTACTTTATTGATTGTGTTTCTAAGTGGCACAATTTTCTTTAAATCCATTGATGCTTTAAGAAACACAAAAAAATGTTGAATTCTTTTGTTAGGTTTTTGGAAGGAGTCTAGATCGAGGTGGGTGAGGAGAATGTTGGGCAAATAGTTACAGATAATGCAACAAGTTATGTTGTTGTAGATAGACTTCTCATGGATAGGCACCTATCCTTATTCTAGTTTCCTTGTGCTACTCATTGCCTTGACCTCATATCGGAAGATCTTGGCAAAATTCCATGGATCAAAGCATATGTGGAACATATTAGAAATATTTACAAATATATATACAACCATGCTTGGCTCCTTAACCTAATGAGGAAATTCACGGACAAGGAGGAGTTGGCTCATCCCGAAATACCCCACTTTGCAACAAACTTTATCACGTTGCAATCTTTGTTGGAATCAAAGGTTGGTTTGAGACGCATATTTGTTAATGAAGAGTGGTCGATATCATCATATGCTAAGACCAATGCAAGGGTTGGCGTGGTTCATTGAGTTTTCGATGAGTATAGCTTCTACCTTCCTATGAAGGAGATCATAGAGGTAAATTTTCATTATGTTTTTGTTCATTTTTACTTGTATTTTCATTCTATTTGTTTATTTTTTGCTCACACTTATTTATGTTAATGTTTAATAATAATTATGGTTCACAAAGCTTTTAGTTGTTCTCCTTCGAGTTGTTGATGGCAAGAAGCCTCAATGGGCTAGATATATGAAAGTGTGGATAAGGCCAAGAAGGCCATTAGATTCATTTATGTTGGGGTTGAAGATAAGTATCATCCCATATAGGCCATCATTGATCGACATGGCACCTTCAGCTTCACAAGCCTTTACATGCAGTTGCCTATTTCTTCCATTTGACATTTTAATTCCACCTAGATTTCAAAGCTAGTGAGGAGGTTCTGAGTGGGCTCTACACAATCATAGAGCGGATGGCACTTAGTCTTCAACTTAACATAGATAATCTCTGAGATTGAGATCTACAAACTTGCATAAGGAGGCCTCTTTGCATGAGAGATATGCAAGACAATTCAAACGTCACTATAGCCAGGTAAAAATCTATTATGAGCATAATTTAAATGTAAAATTAAAAATTTTCCCCATTTTTACATTAATATTGAAACTCAAAGTGGAAAATGAGATTTTTTTTTTCTCATTTTAGATGCATGGTGGGAAAGATTTGGTGTTAAGGTATCAAATTTTCAAACAATTACAGTTCGTGTCTTGAGCCAACCATGTCATGCTTCAAGATGCAAGCATAATTGGAGTATGTTTGAGCACATACACTCCAAAAAGTGCAATAGGTTGTTATTGCGAAGCTTGAATGATCTTATTTGTATACATTACAACCTTCACCTCCATCACAAATAAATCTTGAGCACTGACTTATCTCACATCATTCTAGAGGAGTTTGATCCACAATCATATTAGATCATCAGGGTTAACGATCATGTCTTCGGCAATGAGGACCTTGCATTGGTTGATCGGGTGGATCTAAACGTAGAGGTAGTAGCCATGGCAGAGGAGGAGGATAGAGCACAAGTAACCCCTTGGATGTTCATGTCACTAATCCACAAGTAGATATCGTGGCTACATCATCATCAAGAACCTATCTTAGACACTCACACAAGACTTGTTGTAATGTTGGGACAAGTGATGTAAGCTCCTCTGAGCCATAGGCTTATACTTTTAGTTTTAATACTTGTTTTGATGCCATGGATTTCATAATCCATGAGTTTTGAATACATTTAACAATTTTTATATATCTAAAAATGTTATTTTTGTAAACGAAAATCCACTTTTACACTCATGTGATCTATGTATATGTGTGTATGTGATCAAAGTAGCTTCTATTTGGGGTAGTAGCATGAAGATGAGTATAGATTTCGCATAAGTTTTCCATGCAAAATGTCGATTGGAACAGGCACCCATTTTGAAAGTAATGGGTGCCCATTTAGGAACGAGAGCCTGAGCCTAAACAAGTGCCCATTAAGAAACTAGCTCCCATGTAGGATCGGGCACCCAAAGCGAAATGGGCACCTGTTATGAAATGGGCACTCGTAAAAGGAATGAGTACTCATTTATAAATGGGTACCTGTTTTCAAAAAGTATTTATTTTTTAAAAAACAGGCCTGTGGCTTCATTTTAATAGCCACAGACCACGGAACAATAGGAGAAAAGATGCCTAAAAATGGGTACCCGCATCGCCTAACCCTGTCGCCCGCCTCCAGGACTTCCTCGCCTACTCTAGACTGACTATCAGTTGTGCCAGGCTGGTGGTCTATGCTTTTCTATTATTTTTCATTGCTTTTTGTCTTGTTTTTGTTATTTTTTATTGTTATTTCATTTGAAACCCTAGGTGCGTTTTAAATAGAAATTTAGTTATTTTTCACAATCTTAAACTGTAAATGTTAAATCCTAAACTAAAAACACTATACCCTAATTCTCAAACCATAAACACTAAACCCTTAACCGTAAACAGTAAACCCTAAACAATAAACCATAAATAGTAAACCATAAACCCTAAACACTAAACTCGAAACCCTAAATTGAAAACAGTAAACCCTAACACTAAACACTAAATTATTTCATTCATTTTGGTGGTATAATATTCATTCATTAGATATTGGGCCTTTGAAACTACTCCTTAATTATTTCCCATATCACAATATCACTATTGACTATGAGAATATTCAAGCCTGGTAGTACCACCATAATGTGGCTTCATCTATGAGCTAGTAAATGGTAAGGTAATCTTTCTCATTGCTAGTCCTCTGTCACTTTAATTGTTCTTTTTAGTTCCTTTTTCCATTCTATTACAATCCTAATCCTCTTGGTTTGGCTATATCTACTCTTCTTCCATTTTGGCCCTTGGTAATTCAACCATTATATGTTTTCCTTCTTCCTTTGCCATCTATTTAATTGACTAGTTAAGGAGTAAAGTTGATCTCAATAAAATGAAGGCTATTGTAGAGTGGCCTATTCTAAAACCCTTAATAACTTGAAAGGCTTCTTAGGACTTGAATAGGATACTATATAATATTTGTAAATATTTATGGCCACATGACAGCCCCTCCATGAACTAGGGCTTCATAGAACTTCCATGGTTTCTTTTATATAAGCTTAACAATAAACCTTTATCAATGATATTTCAAAATCATTTGAAATTGTCTATATAGACCTCAAGAACTACTTATACACTATAGGCTTGTTCTTAGTCTTCATGGCTTTCAATGTTTTTGATGAGTCACATAGTCCTAAAACCATTTGTAAAACTCTTTTCATGAAGCTAAAAGCCTACAAATTAGACACAATAGTCCTAATATCTTTTTCTACACCTAACCTAAATGACTTAAACCTAAACCTAAAACCTAAAACTCACTTTCAAACCTAAATAAGAATTAAGAGTGGTGATGAAGGGTTTCCAACAAAACAAGGCTAGGGATGACAACTCGAGGCTTAACAAAGGGGTAAAGGGGACAACAACAATGGAAAACATAAAATAAAGTTGACTACATAGGATGGGTTAAAAAATTGAATAAAATAAAACACTTAGGAAGGATAAACAAGGATTAGGAACAAAATTGGAAATGGTAACATGGGTAGGGAATGACAAAGGCTAGACTTTTTGCAAAAAGGGTCAAGATGACATGTAAAGCACACACATGGGAAAAGGGATAAAATGGAAACACATGTCTAGTAAGGAGTGGCCTATTCTAAAACCCATAAGAACTTAAGAGGCTTCATAGGACTTGAATTTAGGATACTAAATTATATTTGTAAAAAGTTATGGCCACATGACAGCCCCTCCATGAACTAGGGTTTCATAGAACTTCTAGGGTTTCTTTTATATAGGCTTAACAATAAACTCAATGATATTTCAAAATCATTTGAAATTGTCTATATAGACCTTGAACTAGTTATACACTATAGGCATGTTCTTATTCTTCATGGCTTTCAATGTTCCTGATGAGTCTCATAGTCCTAATTTAACCATATGTAAAGTTCTCTTTTCATGAAGCTAAAAACCTACAAATTAGACACGACAGTCCTAATATCTTTTTGTAGACCTAACCTAAATGACTTATTAAACCTAAACCTAAAACCTAGAAGTTACTTTCAAACCTAAATAAGAATGAAGATGGTAATGAAGGGTTTCCAACAAAACAAGGCTAGGGATGACAACTTGAGACTTAACAAAGGGGTAAAGGGAACAACAACAATGGAAAACATAAAATAAAGTTGAGTACATAGGATGGGTTCAATAATTGAATAAAATAAAGCACTTAGGAAGGATAAACATGGATTAGGAACAAAATAGGAAATGGTAATATGGGTAGGGAATGACAAAGGCTAGGCTTTTTGCAAAAAGGGTCAAGATGACATGTAAAGCACACACATGGGAAAAGCGATAAAATGGAAACACAAGTTCAATAAGGAGTGGCCTATTCTAAAATCCGTAAGAACTTGAGAGGCTTCTTAGGACTTGAATTTAGGATACTACATAATATTTGTAAAGAGTTATGGCCACATAATAGTCCCTCCATGAACTAGGGTTTCATAGAACTTCTAAGGTTTCTTTTATATAGGCTTAACAATAAACCTTTAGCAATGATATTTTAAAATGATTTGAAATTGTTTATATAGACCTTGAACTAGTTATACACTATAGGCTTGTTCTTAATCTTCATGGCTTTCAATGTTCCTGATGAGTCTCTTAGTCCTAATTTAACCATTTGTAAAGTTCTATTTTCATGAAGCTAAAAACCTACAAATTAGACACGACGGTCCTAATATCTTTTTGTAGACCCAATCTAAATGATTTATTAAACCTAAACCTAAAACCTAGAAGTCACTTTCAAACCTAAATAAGAATTAAGAGTGGCGATGAAGGGTTTCCAACAAAACAAGGCTAGGGATGACAACTTGAGGCTTAACAAAGGGGTAAAGGGGACAACAACAATGGAAAACATAAAATAAAATTGAGTACATAGGATAGATTCAAAATTTGAATAAAATAAAACACTTAGGAAGGATAAACTTGGATTAGGAACAAAATAGGAAACGGTAACATGGATAGGGAATGACAAAGGCTAGGCTTTTTGGCAAAAAGGGTCAAGATGACATGTAAAGCGCACAAATGCGAAAAGGGATAAAATGGAAACAAACGTTTAGTGAGGGTATACAAATTACATTATATTATAATTACATACATGATGATGATACTTTGATGCATGAATTTAGTGATACATTGATTGATAGAGCTAAAAAATGGTTTAATTCATGTCATGATTCTTACACATTCTTTCATGCTAAGTTGTCGTGCATTCCTTTATTGATTACTGTATTGAAGTTATTAAACTAAATCCTAAGTTTACCTAACTTATGGAACATAGCTAGGGGATAGATTAAGGGGAGTTAAGAGGATGTCTTAAGGGGAGATGGAATCAACTCTAGTATTTTGGTAAGGGTGTGCTAACTTATATCAATTAACTATATTGAAGTCATTAAACTAAATCCTAAGTTTACCTAACTTATGGAACATAGCTAGGAGATAGCTTAAGGGGAGTTAAGAGGATGTCTTAAGGGGAGATGGAATCAACTCTAATATTTTGGTAAGGGTGTGTTAACTTATATCAATTAACTATATTGAAGTTATTAAACTAAATCTTAAGTTTACCTAACTTATGGAACATAGCTAGGGGATGGCCTAAGGGTAGTTAAGAGGATGCTTAAGGGGAGATGCAATCAATTAACTATCAATCATATTAATCCTAAACTCACATCCTAGACCAAACTCTAAAGCTATTAAACTAAATCGCAATTACTTAATTTATGAAACTTAGTTAGGGGATGGCGTAAGGGGAGTTAAGAGGATGGCTTAAGAGGACATGAAATCACTTAATAAATTGGTTAGAGCATGAAAGTAAATGAATTAGTGCTATCAAGTAAATATGTATACAACTATACATTAGTCAAAAAATAAAGATTAAAAGTTTAAAAATTTATACATATCTACTCTAGGCTGTAACAACTTGTGTTTTGCCTTAACATGTTGAGCCAACCAATACTCTGTTTCCTCTTCAGTACCCTCAGGTGCAACAACAGCATACACATGTCCTACAAAAAAACATTCAAATTCAATAAGTCACAAAAATGTACATGCATATATACAATTAAATATAGATTACAAAAAAATGTATTGAAACTAAATATTGAATTAATATACATTCTTATACAAGGTCTGAAATACAATCATAGTCATCTGATGCTTGCAAATGATTATCATCTTCAAATGTTATCTCATTTTGATCATGTGTTTGTAGAGGTGTTAGGGATCTTTGTTGCCATCCTTCAACCTATTATGTATTTTCACATGCTTCCTACTCACCTCTAATACAAAACTGACAAAAACATGCGAGCTCCCTAGTCCATATAGTCCATGTGCTTGCATTTGAACTCTTAAATGAATATCATTTTGTTGATCCACTAATTGTATCACAATCATATCGCGAAGGAATGTTCTCTTCAACCAACAAAAAAAATTGTTGAACTTTAGAGTTTTCACTTGATCCTGTAGTCAATTTTGCATTACACTAATCCACAATTGCACATACATATTTAAACTTTGTTGCATCATAAAATTTTAGTTGCTCCCTAGCAAGAGCTCTTTTCACATATACTCCAGCTCCATCATGTTCTCCTTTACCATGTTCAGCTTCAAAGAAACTCCACATATGTTGGATATTGTTTTCTTTATGGGCCCTACTTAACCAATAAAACATTCGAGCATTTTTAAATTGTCTTATACAATTGTCTGACCATATGAGATGTTGTGTCATTTGGATTTGTCTTTCTTTTAAATTGTCATTAAATACTTTGAAACAATACTGCACAAACTCTGATCAATGTAACCGGTTATCACTCACATAAAAATGGTACTCCCTCAAAATTTTCCTGTCATCTTATGTACTGTCAACTGCATGTCTATATATAATATGAACAAATATGGCCACTTGTATGGAGTTATAATATTGAGACTGAATCTCCTTTTGTGGACCAAGGGTATAGTTTTCTGCAAAGTCAACCACTGAAAGTATAGTTCCAATTGGAAATGTGTTTTTACATCTGCGAAATTATTCATCAAGCCACCGAGCATAGAGTGTTTCACATATTTATACACAATCTTAATCTTGAACTCTGTGATGAATGCATGTACACTACTTTGTTATGTGACTAACTCACAACGCTTTCCAATTTTTCCATCATTTAATGGATATTGAACATTGTTGAACCTCTTCACATCCAATAATTGTTGTCCAAAATCATGTGAACTACTTTCATACATACATTCTCCTAACAATAAGACATTACCACATCTATGGCATTGTCCAGAAACACGTGGTTTTAAAAAAAAGAATTGTCCATCAGTTGTTTCACAAAGTAAGCTTGTTATAAACTCCTTAATTGTTGTAGGTGGCATATTAATACCACATTCCTGCATAATTTGGTTAGTATGCAAAGTACAATGTATATATTGAAAAACATCATAATAATAATGAAATTGCACATGAGTTTTGCAACAAGAGATCCGTTGCTTATTAATCTTGACGTACCAAGGTTTACATTTCTCAAATGATCTTTGACTTATAATAAAAATTTCTATAACTGAATCATCTAAAAAATTTCTATATAATTATGTTTGAGTCATGTCGAAAAGATGTTTTGGATGAGGATCATCATTTTTTGACCCCCTTCTCTCATTTTTGACATTCTCATCAATTGTAATACAAATTGGCATTGCAATCCAAGAGTTTTTCTATAAAAAAATAGTTTATACAATCTATTTGCATGGGTTTGAATTTGTCTCCAAAATATCTTACCATGAAGATCCTTCAAAACATTACTTCTAATTTTTTTTAAAAACATTTTTATTTTCACTCATACAAGGGTTTTCGTTTTCATTTTTTATTGTCTTGTTTGTAATAGAAGAATTTATCTCAACAATGTTATATCCAGCTTACTTTAAATCATTAATCTCGTTATCATTCAAGGGATTTGAAGACATACTTGGATTCGTTCTTATAATTGCATGTTCCATAATCTTGACCTCTTCCACATTTGCGTATTCTACATTCATTTCATCCATATTGGCCTCTTCAATGTTCTCCTCTTCAATAGTCATCGAATGCTACATCATTCTTCATTTTTTTAGTCCTCTCCTATCTCTTTGTCGTTTTGTCTATTTCTCTCAATGTGCTTCAATTTCTCCAAGTGTCATAACATTCCTCTTTTTTTTTTGTTATGTTTATTTGATCCCCTGATTATCAAAATGTGTTGATAAAATCAACAAACAATATTGTATTATACTTAGAGTTGGATCTTTTCTTAAAATTTATGAAATATAAGTAGATGTAGATCCTTTGTTCAATATGACATTTGCTTGAAATTTGTTTGATCTCTCTAAAAAATACATCTTCTATTTCATTCCACTGAAAATACTCTATCTGATTGAATACCTGTAAAAATTGCATAAAATCTCTTGTTGAGAACTCAAATTGGCACCTACATATAAAACAATCACAGAATTCATCGTTGTCGATCATACTAGTATAAATGAATGTTGTAGAATATTTGTCATACTACAAATTTATGAAAATAAATAAATAACAGCTAAATAAGAAACGGGTGCCCATTTAGAAACGGGTACCTTTTATTTTTAAAATGAGTACCCATTTATAACGGACCCCTGTTATGAACGGACACCCGTTTATGAGTACCCATTTCTAGTAATTCAAATTGCAAACCCGTTAATTTGCATTGGTTTCAAGCTTGGTAAAGGATTGAAAACCCAAGCCTTAGCTTTAGACCTGCAACTAGGAGACCATGAAACAAAAGAAAAAACTAGTTTCACCACTGTTGCTAACGATTTTTTTTAGAATATTTTAATGAAATTAAAAACTCATTGTAGATCTGAAAGTCTAATTTTCAAATATATAATTTTTTATACTTTTGGACATAATTTTATATTTATTAATTATTTTCTAAACAAACAGATTCATAAATTTGAAATAACATGTTACTATTTTTTTAATAACTTTTGATTTTGAAAGTTTCTTGGAAAAAAAATTATGTCTGACCAATCTATAGTTCAAATTATGTTAACCGTACATGAGGGGTTTTAAAAAGCACTAATTAAGGTCATTAAAAAATTAATTGAAAAAAATATTTATCAAAAAATTACAAAAAAATATTCTCACCAAAAATTCAACATCATGTGCATCTTTCCACAAAAGGAATTAGAAAAATACTTTCATTTAAGTCAAATTATGTTGGTCGTACACATGCATGCTTTGACAAAAAATAGGAGACTTTTTAAAAGTCACTTTTTGTACATCCAATAAAAAACCAACTTTTATCATCTAAGTATTAGAAAAAATTACATATTTAAAAATTAGAAACAAAATCCTACATTTCTTATGTTTACATCATATTAATATTTTTATGTGCAAGTGCTTCAAATTTTCACTCCAATTATGACAAAATTTAAAAAATAAAAAAAATACTTCCACTTCAAAAAGTGAATTCATCTTCTTGCACTTACCTTTTGATTATATTATTGTTTTTATAGTTTATTTATTAAAGGGTGCATTATAGAAGTTGTAAATCCTCAAAAAAATCTTTATATTTCTTTTTTTTTTTTAAATTTGCGGAGTTTTTGCTAAGTCTTAACCAAGTTTGAGCAGTTCGGGTTAAAAATCATCTTCCCGAGTCTAAGTCAAGTCCGAGTCTCGTAACACTACTTTTTGCATCAACTATGACCATCACAAATCGATTTGTTACAACTATGTGGTTGTTGTGGAACAACTTTCTATAGCAATAGTGATTGTTGCAAAACAATTTCCCCCATACTCATTTCTACAATCAGCGAATGCATGCGCATATAAATCATCAAATTTTTTTAGTAATGCAAGATTTTTTTTTCACTTAAGGATGCTTCTGCATCATTTTTATACACTTACCTTTTGCTACTTCTCAAGTTCTAATAAGCACTGGTTTTTGCTTTGGCATGTTTCCAAGCAGTGCTACCATTCCCCCAACTTTATTTTAAAAATGCACTAATTTTTTGGCCTTATTATCGAATGGATTTTTCAAGTCAAATAGGATAAGCTCAGTGGTATAAAACTGGGCCACTCAAAGGCATACTTTATATTCAAATTTCCCCATAAGACATGATAATTCTTAGGAACTAAAAACACTGTGAAAAGAAGTCCACACCCAATTACCCCTAGTTAGTCCCTGGGATACAAATGTATTAGGTTTGTCATAAATTATGTTTGATTAGTCATCTTTCAGCCAAAGCTCTCAAACTATCTTTGAATACAAAAAGCATGTTATCCTATCTTTAACTGCAAAAATAAAAGCAAGCAAAAAGAGGTGTCATGTTGTTATATGGAGCCTAGTCAGACTCGGAGGTTATATTTACCCCACTTTTATCAGCGCAGTTTCCCCCCAAATTCCTATGGGGTCAAGGGGCAGCGCCCCCAAGACGGGGTCCAGGGGCAGCGCCCCTTGCGTGTTCCTTGTCGCGATACAGGGCGGGGTCGAGGGGCAGCGCCCCCGTGGGGGCTCGGGGCAACGCCCTCGAAACCTCACACGGTTTTTTATTATTTTATAATGCACCAAGAGTTAATTTTTCCATTGACCGACATAAGAAAACCCTATTCTATAACCGACAAAAAGTTTGCTAAAAAGCGGCTAAGGGTTAAGGTTTTGCTATTGTATTTTATTGTAGCATTTTACAGCGGTATTGAGTTGCAGGGATTGCTGATTGTAATCGATTTGATTTACTGGATAATAATATTGGACTCTCTGTTTGGTGGATGTAGCCCGAGTTTGGGTGAACCACGTTAAAACTTGTCTCTCGCTATTATTATTTCTGTGTATTTTCATTTCTCTGTTTAATCTTTATTTGCATTTAATTGATATCTTCTGCCGGCTAACCCTAACATGTCCGACCTTTTTAACTGCATTTATTTGTCATTCAGACAAATTATCTATTTCAATGTCCACTCTATTAAACACAAATTAGGAAAAACTGAGCTGCAAACTCCAATCAAAGAAATCCACCGCCTCTATAAATATTCCCGATCACAGTGTTCATTCATTGCATAGTCATGTTACAAGAAAGTTCTGAAAAAAATGGGCATGCTATTTGTAAATTACACACCAGTGCTTGATAGCTTTCAGTTCTCCAAATAAGACCAGCTTGGTTTCAATAAGATCAGTTGTACAATATTATTACCTCAAAAGTTTTGGCACAAAAATGAAAGAAAATCAATGGAGTGCCCTGTTCCAATAAGAGGGATGCTCATCATCCCATACAAAAGAAATGCTGTTGCTTTCAAACTACAGAATATATTACTTCAAAAGGAAACTCAGGAGGTGGAATAATAGAAAAAAGAGGATGCTGCACATTTTCCATCCCCATTATTAAAAACCTTCCTCGCTTTTTCTCACAAATTAACATCAAGGAAACTTGATTGGAGCAGGCTGCAGTGCTGTCTCAACAAGTTCTTTCTGTTCCCGTACATGCACTTGATTAAATCCTGTTGCTGTGGCAGCTGATGGAGCTCGACCAACATACTTGATATCTTCAAATGTACCTCGACCCAGTGCTTTCATGGCAGTTAAAAGACGCAGAGAAATATAATGATAGCCTCCCATGTTCATAGGCTCTTCCTGGCACCAGACAATCTCTGCGTCTGAAATGAGATGAAAATTGGAAGAAAATCAGTTAATAAGACAGGTTCATTTTCTGTAAATTATTATCTTTAATATGCACATCGAAGACATTGTAAATATAAAAGCATTAAAACAAGTCAGCCATCATCCAGGGAGAAATATTCAGTGAGCACACATTTTAATTTTTTAGTGAAAATAGAAAGGGACTTACTTGGATACCGCTTCAATTCGCGCTGCACCAGATCATAAGGGAATGGGCATAATTGTTCAATTCGACAAATAGCAACATCTTTCCTCTGACCTCTTTGCCTTTCATCGTCAAGTTCATAGTAGACCTGAAGGAAAATCAATGGAATAAGAAAGCCGCAAGGACCAAAATTACAGACAACTATACAAGTTATGCAAAGTACTCTGACGAGGGTTGGTCACTACAAGAAAAGTACTAATTTAACAGCAGTTTAAAACAACCATGGAGATTATAAAGCCACTAACTTCAACCCAAGTCTATTTAGTACCTTTCCAGAACAAAGTATTAGACGATTAATGCCTTCCTCCTGATCCGAATGGTCATTCTGATCCTTAATGAGACGCTTAAATCGGGTCCCCTGCTTGTCAAATCCTGGATGGCCTTGAACATCATCAAATTCAGACAGATTTGATTTGCAGTCCTTGTGTCGAAGAAGATTCTTTGGAGACATAACAATCAATGGTTTACGGAAACCCCGGTGTATCTGCAATACAAATAACCACCACTCTAGAAGTAAATAAATCTTCTAAAAGGAGCTAAGAAACATGTCCTGAAAACCACCCAAATTAAAGCTGTAATGATAAAAATTCCAAGCCACTGGTACTTCCAAGAATAGATGTCCATTCTAAAGCATGAGATTAGAAGAAAATTTCCTACCTGACGACGAAGAACGTGAAAGTAATTAGCAGGAGTTGTCACATTCACAACTTGCCAGTTGCATTGTTGAATTTGAGTGCGTAATGTAGGATCCATTTCAGGAATCACAAAAGGATTGTCATCACTACCCTGGACAACAAATCAGCGGAAACCAAATCAGTTCTGCAAGTTTTTACTTTTTAGTGTTAGATATGCATAGATGCTGGGACCTTTCAGAAGATATCAATCTTCAGTTAGAAAACTCAGTTGGGCACATTGAAATTTGCACAAAAGCTAGTAAGATTCATTTAATGCCATTTAGAAAAGTAGGTTGTGCAAACGGTGTGGAAAATATATTTGAACTTGAAATTGTGACGTAATCAAGTCAGTACACTGATGAATAAGTTAATCTTAGAAGACAATTTAATAAGCACATCATTCAAGGTTGGGAATGATAACTGCAGCAACATAGTTGTAGCTCCTGCTTATATGCAGCCAAAAGATGCATGTTGGCACAAGAGAAATGTCAAGCAATTATCAAAAGAAGAAAAAAGAAATGAATGAAACAAAGTATTAATTAAGTATATCGATTACCACAGTTCCTCAATGGAATCCAGGAACAAATGAAAATCATCACGGTAGCATGACTTATGGATTTGAATGCATAATATGTATAAGAGCACAATCATGTAAGTTAAGTGAAAACTAGCGACCAGATATCCCTGACGGCAAAAACAAGCTGTCAGTTTTCAAATCTATCTGGCCAGACTATAAACAAAGTAGAAGAAAGGCCATGTACAATGTGTGTTATAAATAATATTATACCCAAAATGGAACTACCACAAACTAGTAGTTTCAATATTTAGAGATGTGACTTCGTGTATCATCACTTTAACCATCAAGAATTATAAAACAAACCAAGGTGTGACACAACTACAAGATCTACATGCATACATGCATTTGAACTACCAAATTTCAAAAACCTTTTCTTTGGAAAATCCAATTCATGTAACTAGTAATGGTGTTATGTCTCCACGAATACATAGTACATATATTGGGACAATCAAATTTCAAAAACCTATTTTTTGGAAAACCCACTCTATAACCACACCAGCAACCACAACTAGTAAACTTGCTATCAACTTGTAGTGTCACGGGCTTCAAAGCTATGTTACATGGGGATGCATCCCCAAGCCTTTTCCAAGCATCCCCACCCCCAATACATTTCAGGGATGCAGGGATGCCTTGGAATCGTACCTGGAGCTGTCCTCAGGCTCCTATCCTGATCAGAAACATGGGGGCGCCTGGCCATCCCTGGGATAGCAAGGGGGGGAACCCATTATTCTGGGGACGGCCAGACATCCACAGACATCCAGGCCCCCTAATTGATATTGCAGCCAGGGGAAGGAAATTTCTGCTAACTTTGATGTGGTCAGATCAATTTTGGGGAAGAAGAGCAGATCTTGTGATTGATATCTACTTGATATCTGTAATTTACATGATGTTTATAACAGTGGACATCATGATGGAATTTCATTCCACTTTATTAGTTTATTCTTCTTCTTCTTCTCCTTTTCCTTTCAGCTCAGTGTGTCACGAAGGAAGAGGATAATACACACATTTCTAGGTTGAGGTTGAAGAAGTTGCTTTTTAAGGGCTTCTGTTGTGCTTGTTATATATGCACATTGACAGTGAAATTTTGTTGATTTGTGTGTTGAATCTTGTGTGAATTACCAATTCAACTCTAATGATATGTAATATGTTTCTATAATGAAAATGATGAATGTCTTACAATATGAATAATTTAGATTTCTGATATTTTTTAGTTTTCCCTATTTTTTAATTTTTCTCCCCACAAAAAAGGCCTCCTGTCCCCTGTCGTCCCAAAAACACACTCCCCCATTTCCTGCCATCCTCATCTTGGAAACACTGTGGAACATAGCTTCAAAGTTCATTTATCTCATACAAGAGTGTTAGAAAAGAGGGTTCATTTCCACATTAATCCTAGGAAGAGAGTTGTGTAGTTTATAGATCAAGAAAATATTTTAGAAAAATAGCAGCTTATAAAACCTACTTTTAGGAGAAAATAGAATGAGATAAAAGAAGTGAAGAATAAGAAAGATCACTAAGAAAGGACACAAGATGTACCTGGGGAAAACCTTTTTGAGTAAAATACCTCACCCTCCAAACACCACGAAACCCTTGTATTATTCAACAAATAAACATGTACAATACAAAGAGTTGGTTTCAACATCATGGAGATCAACACCCAACCTGTAAGACAGCATTCAAACATCTTCTACTCTGAAAACTTGTCGCATTTTACACATGCAATCAAACATCCATAGCCATATTGCATATTACAATGAAAAACAAGAACAAGATTATACCATCCAATATCCATGGTGGAGATCAGGCTGCAATCCAGCAGCCCCCATTTCTCCAATGCTGCTCCACAACCCAAGGAGAAAATCAACTCATTGCTTGGCTAGCAATCATTGCTCTTGCAGCTACCCTCAAACTAGAAGGTGAGTCATTGCCATCAATGGCAATGAACATCTATGTAACTGCCAAGGTACTACCGTCAACCAAAAACGAAATGCCCACACAACCCGCACGGTATTAAGCGACCATCATTTAACCATAATGGCCCATCCACGTGGTAGAAAGATTGAGCATCCAAATAGGACAAAGTATTTGCTGCCAACAAAACATAATAGTCCACCACTAGGAAATTGAAAGACAAAACACTACTTCATTCAACTCCCATTGTCACAACCCAGGAGAATAAACAACCCACCAAAAAAAACATTCCAGCTATCGCAACTAATAAAAGACAGAACTGCCTTTTGCACACCTATAGCATTTACATGCACAGCAACTATGTTGTGCAGCAATTAGATCTTGTTGTGCAACAATTAGATCTTGTTTCATAGCAACTAGATCCTCTTGCGCAACAACTAAGAGGTTACACAGCAATTAAGATATGTTGCACGACTATGACATGTTGCGTAGCAACTAAGAGGTTGCACGGCAACTAGGACTTGTTGTGTAGCAACTACGAACTAGGAGTTCTATGCAAGTGACTAGCACATCAAATTTCCAACAGCTGCAAGGTGTACAACACACCATTCCCAACATTCTCTCACTTGTTCACATTGCAAGGAATAATATCATGACATAGAAATAGATCAAACCAAGCTTACTAAACAAAACCTAAGATCCATTTGTCAAAATAGTAGAAGCCCATAGAGTTCAACTCCATAAACATGTAAACATATCTAACAAAAATTGTTAGATAAAAAACATCAGATAATGATGTAAGAGCATCCAGATGCATAGACAATCCCGCATCACCAAAAATATTTCAGGTTCCATTTTCCAGTTTTGTTTCCATTTTTGGTGTTTTTTGATGCTTAGTAGCCTTGTCATCTTGCTTCTTAAGAGGTGCTTCAAAAAGATTTCAATGACTCATGTTGGCATTAGGCTTGTAGCTATGCTGCAAACTGTCTTTGGGATGTTCCAAATCATCTCCATGATGCTTTAGGATAGTTTGATTGAGTTAATGTATTATTCAGCTATAGGAGGATTGTGTTATTTCTGCATCAAGAGGTCTACATTTCTATATTAACCTTGGTAATTAGTGGTGGCAGAAATTAAACTAAAGGTTATATCAGTTATTCAAGTTGAGTCATATATGATGTTGATCGATTAATGATTATGGTTGCCTTTGGCAACATAATCAAATAAAGGCTTTTACTTTATAACCTGGTGATATGGATCAAACTGTCATTTGATTATTGTTGCCTTCGGTAGTGGGAACAATTTATAAAGATTCTCCAAGTTTTATGGCAAATGATCTCATTTGGCAGTTAATGGATCGTGACTCCTCACTTTTCTTCTATTCTTAGTAACTAATTTAATGCATGCGTGGACAGTTTCCTGGTTTGGTCAAGCTGTATTCCTTTGACAACAGTTTGAAAATCAATAAATCCGTGATTCTTGATATTCCTAGGGTTTTGAAGCATCTATTTCAGCAATGTTCAATAAAATATTTTCTTTAGAAAAATGTTAGCTATTGTTTCAACAGGCCATGTGGAGTTTTCACTTTTCTTGGCCGTTCAAATGCATGTTGTGACTTTCTTCCTTTTTGTCGTGTGTCTGTCTTTTCTTTTCCCTGGTTGTTTGAAGATGTTGATTAAAAAAGAACTTTTCATTGCTGGGTCGTGTGGCTGTACCACTTATTGTTCATTTCTAAAAGAGGGCGACAAGGCTGTGATAGTTTCATGGCCGAGAGTTGTAACAGAACAAAAATATTAATTTTCTTTCAGAAAAAAATGAGTTAAGGGAGGGAAGGTAATTCTATATAACAAAGTTCCAAATGAATTGTAAACCCCACAGTTGCATGGGGTGATGTAATGAGAAAGTGACTATTTGTGAAGCCTTGTGAGAGAAGCAGGCTACAAGAAATATTGTTGTGGCACAATGTTTTATTTAGCAAGTTGTAATAAGCTTGAAGAAGTGAATAAATCATTTTGTTTGCATTTTAGATCTTGCATATTGCTGGTGTGTGTTTTGAGTGTGAAGGCTGTAAGGATTGACGGCCCTTTTGGGTTCCTCGATCCCCAACTGCATCAGATCACCTTATGCCATTGTACTCCAACCTGCAAATAATCAAAGTGATCATAAAATAACATCATCAGAGAAAGAGTCTATCTATCACCGATAGAAATATGCAAGCAATCATGTATGCCTAGACCTCCACTTGTAAACTAGAGTCAAAAACAAAGCATCATATTCTATATCCTCCAAATCACCAATTTTCTATCCTTGTACAAAACCAATCACCTCTTGCCAACACAATTCTACATGCAACACCTACACTACAAGAATCCACCAACGCAAAGTGATCAATTTACTAACCCAATGAAAAACAAAATACTAAAATCAATACCAAGGCTCCATTGCAAAGCTAGTGCAGACTCCTAGAACTCAAAAAAGACATGGCAACTTGATTTCAAATCTTCACAATAGAAGATACTCTTGTCCCTAAGTGCAATAGATACCAAACTAATACCTCCATGCTAATACAACTCCACATGCAAACCTGCATCAACCAGTTGTACCCAAGCAAAGTAACCAATGAACTTATGAATCCAACTCGAGACAACAAACACCAAAACCATAGTCAAGGTTCCCAATGCAAGATCAATGCAAACTCCAAGAACTCAATCATGACCACATGATCTCACATTTATCTCAAAATAAACAAATGACTATAACCCTACTATACTATGCCAAAAATCCAAAGTACCATCCAAGATTAGCAACAATTCCTCAGAACAAGGAAACCACTTACAACCAAAAGCTTCAACTACAAAACAAAGCTCAACATGGTCCAAAGCTATCAACAACTTCACTAAACATGAAGTCAAAACATCCTCTGCTGATAAATCATATAACTGTCGCAACTCCCACTGCTTGTAGCCTTGTACACAATTGTAACCAAGAGTTATCCATGACACTAACATCCATTAGTAAAATAAATCTTCCAAGATGCATATATTATCCTCAAGAAGACACTTCCAATCTTCTCCTACATGCAGCATTTACTCATGAAAATGACATGCATATGGTATCCTCAAGAAAACACTTCCAATCTTCTCCTACATGCAGCATTTACTCACACAAATGACATTAGTTACCATATCACGATCAAACAAATGATTCCGCCCTATAGTAACCCTAAATCAACGCCATCCCTTTAACCAAAATACATCCACAACACTAAAGATAATACACCAAGAAGAACAACAAAACTAGTCATTCTTGCATTACTCGCAAAGCCTTGCAACCAAACCTTTAAATAGATGACAAAACCACATTGAAAATCTGGTGCAAACCTTTCTTTGCTACTTGATGCACTTTACCTAGTTTGACTATCACTTTTACAAAAGACAACCTTTAAAAAGTGCACTTGATTAACATTTCATCAAGCATGATTTCTTTAGATGTTGACTAGATTTGGTTGGCTTATTTACTCATATTGTGATAAACAACTTGAGCAATGTTTTATTCTTTCTTATGCATTGATGTGATTTGTCTTAATTTGATTGGACTGCCACCTCACAATACAAGACATAAATTTGTGTGCTCCTATTTCTCCCTTTGGTGCAATTGACTTGAATGAACTGCCACTTTATCATTGGCGCTTCCTTTGGGTTACTAAATTGCCACCTCATGCGCTAACTTACTTTGTATTTTCTTTGCTGATTGGAGGCATTTATTCACCCTCTAGCCACAATCTGAGCTGAATTTTATGCTTGTTGGAGCTGTTATCACTTTAAAAGGATGTTCTTAGACTTTTTTTTAATCTACCAATACATTCTCTTGCAGAGCCGCCAAATCGCAGCCAGTATCATCTGCAACTAATTCATCTCGATCTCAAAACATATGTGACCATGATCAATCTGCAAAAACTTGTTAATCTAAAAAACCAGACCAAGACACGACACCATTATCATTCATCGGCAACAACTACGAATTAGATTTGACACACAATTGATCAGTTAATTGATAATGGAAAATGGATCACGTAATACAAACATTGAGCTTTGGATTGAGTAGAACAATTGGCTCTATCTGGGGACCACAACATATACTTGCACCATAGGAAAACTACAAAATCTTTGGTTTTATAGTAGACAGGTGCTTTATCAGTTGGGCAACAGAGTCACACTATTGCTAAATCGCCTAAAGACGAACATTCCTGAATCACCTAACAAAACATGACATTTACATTGCTAAAAGGGAAAATACAATACGACATAACAAAAATATCACAAGTTGGGAAACACAATACAAAACAATATTGTTAACAAAAATGCTCTTTTACGAGCAAGAACCAAGGGAAACTAAGTGGGTTACACAAAACTATTTACAAGCTAAGAAAATAACAACCTCTCCCATGAGCTGAGGTTTCAGTTGTGATAGCATATATCCTAAAAACCTTTGAAAAAATTTCTCAAAGATCTAGGATTCAAGTGGGTAGGAATGATCGTGTACCAAAAAAATCAGCACAACAGATTGATATGCATTGGTTTAGATAATCTTATTCCATGAGGAGAAACCTCTCTAGCAAGTGAAGATACCATGCCTCCTTCTAGAGATGTTAGACAAGGTCTTGCAGCTGTAGTATTATTGTAGGAACAGTAACAACCACATATCGGATTTGATCCTCTTCACCTGTGTCTTCAATATACGTGACTCTAAACGCAGTCCAAGTATCCTCCTCTAGGAATGGCTGAAGCCATTTAAAGAGAATCTCGCTCACCAACTCTTGATTTGCTAGATCTACAACGGATAACAACTATGTACCTTGTGGTAGAGACACTTCATTATTTTCATTAGTTGAACCCCCATTTGACAACCCATCAAAGTCTAAATCTTCAAATACTAGATCATTATCAAAATGCACATGTTGAAAAATATCATCTTCTGGTAGTGAATTTTGCCATACATCATCTTTTGAAACAAAAGCAGGAGTAGAAACTTGATCTTCTAATGTTTGTACTTCCTCTTCCTTGATATCTTCTCAACATTCTTCGTCCTCTGTATTCACTCTTTCATACTTCTAGTTCCCTTCACATACTGCTTCCTTAATGCACTCTACCATAAATTTGTTGATAGTTTCTAATTTTTCAATACCTTTATCTTTATTGATCATAAATGAATGTTCCATGATATTCTCTTTGCCTATATGTGCTAAAATATAGAAGTCTTGAGCTGCATTCATCATCAATAGAACATTATTATATTCTGTGGCAACTTTTTCTGGCATAGGTTCATTGATAACCTTCGAGTGTTCAGCAATTGTTTTCTTACTCTCATGCATGGGATCTATTGAAAATGAAGGTGAAGACGATTCAAACTTCACAGGGAAAGGGAAATTCATCATCTACTCCACTGAAGACTCACTCTCTAGGTGTTGCAAAAAACAATGTTCAGGAAATTGTTCTTAATCTAACTATGATCTTTCATTGACATCATGAAAAATATCAATCTCCTGAAACCTATGTTCCCCAGGGATGCGTCCCCTGTCCTTTATAAGCCATACCTGTCTCAGGGACGTCCCAGGGACGCGGGGACGGCCAGGAAACGTCCCCTGGCCATCCCCGTTTCCCAGGGACGTTCCCTTTTTTTGGAAAACGTAGGGGACGGCTAGCCGTACCCAGTACGGCCGGGACGTCCCCCGACCGTACCGGGTACGGCTAGCCGTCCCCTACGGCCCAGCAACTTTCAAACTTAAAAAACAAAAAAAAAACTCACTAAAATTTTTTTTAAAAAAAGGGATGGGGGGGGCCACAAGAACCCCCCCATCCCTCATAAACACACCTAAACCTAAAAAAGACCTTATATCATCCAAAAACAAAAGACACAAACTCATTACCTCATTTTGGCACTCTTGAACAGCAGCTTGAAGAGGAGAAATAGCAGTTGGAGAAGGGTAACAGCAGTGAAGAGAAGGCAATAGGGCATCAAATCATCATCATTTAAGGTAAGATTGACATTTTTTGTTTTGTTTTCATATTCCTTTGTATTTTTTTTTTAATTTTTTTTCACTTTCAAACACATGGGGAGGGTTTTTAGTTTTTTTTTTTTTTTTTCTGTTTGCTTGCAGCTGTCTATTAGCATTTTTTCAAACAAAAAACAATGAGCAGCAGTGACAATAGTGAAAGTTCTGAAAATGACATTGAAATTCAAATGCAACGGCAACCAAGTAGAACTAGAGGCCGTAAAAAGAGTGGGGGTTCTGCTAGTGGCAGTGGTACAGCAAAGAATGTCAATTCATCCAAATCCAATCCATTTGAATACCCCTCCAAAACACTTGCCACTTATGCAAAAGGCCCATATAATCCTAAAAAACCTCTTACAATTTGCAACCCGCATAGACACTGACAAACAAAAGAATACTAGGGGGTCTAGAATATGGCTTTGTCACATTTGCAATGAAACCTATAGGGGCAGCTATACAAGAGTTTATTCTCACCTTTTGCACTTGGGTGGAGTGGGGGTAAAAGGTCGTCGAAAAATTACCCTAGTTGAGAAGGTCGAGGCAACTAGGTTGCACATGAAGGGGGAGGCAAGATCTAAGGGATTGTCAATGGAGAATATGCCTAGTATGCCTGAGTCATTGCCTTCACAAAGCCAAGTGGAAGAGGTTTCTAGTAGGGGAAAGAAAAGAGCTACTACTGTTGCAGGGTTGTTTAATGCACAAACACGAGAGGTGGCTGACTCTTCCATTGTTAAATTTTTCTTTGCTCATGTCGTACCATTTCATGTGGCACGCTCTCCCTACTTCAAACAAATGTTAAGAGATGTTACAGTTGTTGGTCCTTCATATGTCCCCCCTGGAGAACATAAGCTACGCACCACCTTACTTGACAAGGAATATTCTCAAGTGAGTATCTTGATGGAGGACATGAGGCAAACTTGGATTAGGGATGGTTGCTCTATTGTCATGGATGGGTGGACCGACATCAAACGTCAGCCACTCATCAATATCATTGTCACGTGTCCAGTTGGCTCTTATTTTCTTAGAGCTATTGATTGTATAGGGAGGAGGAAGGATGCTCACTTCCAATTTCAGATTTTGAAGGATGGCATTGAAGAGGTTGGGGCATCTAATGTTGTCCAAGTGGTAACAGATTCAGCTCGTGTATGTAAGTTAGCTGGTTTGATGGTGGAGGGTGCTTATAAGCACATTTTCTAGACCCCATGTTGTGTTCATGTATGAACAACGCATTGAAAGACATTGGGAAGATTACTTGGGTGAAGGAAATGGTGGCAGAAGCTAGAGATATACAGATGTTCATTTGCAACCATCAAACCTCACTTGCACTTTTCAGAACTTTTTCGAAAAAGGAATTCCTCAAGCCTGTGGAAACTAGATATGCCAGTTATTTCACTTTGTTAGAGAGGATGGTTGAGGTGAAGGAGCCTCTACAATTATTGGTGGTTAATGCAGAATGGAATAGATGGCCAGAGTCAAATTCCGCTGAAGGAAAAAGTGTGAGGCAAAAGATCCTTGACAATGATTGTTGGTCCACAATAAGGTATGAAATTGAAATTTCAAATTGCTGATTTTCTTTTTATTTATATTATGATATTATCATTTTATTAAAAATTTAATTTTTGTTCTTAAATTGCTGATTTTTGTAACTTGTGTTCACTTGCAGCTATGTTTGCTCCTTCATTGCACCTGTTGTGGATGTCATACGATATGCTGACACAGACTCTCCTAGTCTTGGAGAGATTTATGAGACATTTGATAGCATGCTTGGGAAAATGAAGCAAGCCATTCAGAGCAAGGATCCTACTTTGGGATTTTATGACGAGCATCTTAGGCCCATTGTGACGCGGAGGTGGGACACTATGAACACCCCACTTCATAAGGCAGCATATGCTCTAAATCCCAAATGGTATGTTTCTAGACCTGGAAGAGTGCCTCCATCTCATGATGATGAGGTGAAACAAGGGTTCATGAGGGCCCCTGAAAAAATGTATACCAAGGAGGAGGCTTCTCTACTTCGCTCACAATGGATGGCCTTTGTCAATCTACGTGGTCCAAACTTCAACAAAAAAGAGGCGAGAATGGATAGAGCTACATTAGCTCAAACTGACCCTATTGGATGGTGGATGTGGCATGGCATGGATGCACCAGAATTGAGGACACTTGCCACTCGCCTGCTTGGACAGATTGGCAGTTTCTCTGCTGCAGAGAGGAATTGGTCCACATATAGCTTCATTCAGTCAGTGAAGAGGAACAAACTTACCTCTAGACGATCAGAGAAGTTGGTGGCAATGCATAGTGCCTTGCGGCTACAGGATCGACAGAGACCTGAGTATCGTCAGACTCCAGCTGCACGTTGGGATGTTGATCCAGAGGATGTTATGCAGATTGATGAGGAGGCACAGGAGGGATTGGTTGGGGTTCCATTGGATGAGGGTCTACTAGACCCTCATGGTGGCAGTGATTCAAATTCAGATTCTGATTTTAATGCAGTATTAGGAGAGGCTGATTAGGGACAGCCATATACTCTATGTTTTTGACATTTTGCCATTTTGTTGTTGAAACTTGAAACTTGCAGCCTTTGAGCATTTTGATATAATATATATGCAGATTGTCATTGAAAACAATTAAATTTGGTTTATTTGTTTGCCAATTCTCATGTGACAAGTTGAAAACTAAGTTCAAGTGTAATGTTATGGTTATGTATGCATGTTTTAATGTTCTAAAATATCTAGAATGAATGCTTTATCAATGTTATCATCTAAATATTTGAAATTTCCTTATATTTTTAAAAAAAAAAACCGTATTTTTTTAGTAGCCGTCCCCTAAAAAATGGCCAAAAAAAATTGCCGTCCCCAAAACTCGTCCCCTTGTCCCCGTCCCCGATACTTGGGGGAACATAGCCTGAAACTGAACTTCCTTCTCAAAATTACACTCAGCGTTCACACAACTTGAAGCAGCAACATCCTCAGATAAAGAAACATCTACATCTTCTAACAATTAAGTTAGATGTTGAAGAAAAAAACATCAATTTCTAGCACAAGATGCTCTATTTCATCAAAAATCAACTGAGATTTTTTATCATTAATGCTTATGGAAAGTGTTGATCTTGAAGTTGCAAACTCCTGAAAGAGAAAAATATCTGTCTTTTTCTTCGATTCCATCTAGTGCAAGCTCATCAAACAATCCTTCGAATGAAGAAAATAAGTTACAAGACTCATCATCGTCTCTAATGCAACTGACTTCTTTGTGTTCACAACTTTGCTCCTTAAATGTTTGTGTGACTTCATGCTCCTTTGAGAATGTATGCAATACTTGTGTAACATCAAATTCTTCTATCAACAACTCTTCTTCAACCTCAATGAACTTGAGCAAAGTAGGCAAGATTTTTGCTTCTTGTGGATACTCTAGTTCAATTTGCAATTCCTAGTCATATGAACACGTGACATCATCCAATATATGATTATAAAAATTATTCCTCACCTCATCAAGTTTGTATTGGGAATATTCCATCACAGAGCCGCCATCAGATTTGTCTAAGAGATGTTCAAGATCACACGAAAACCCTTGATTTTTATTTGAAGCTATCAATATCTGTGTTGATCTTTGTATCTCGAGACAACTTCTATAATGTCGATCAATTTCATGAAACATGCAATATATGTATGCAGGAAAAGTAACTTCTATGCCTTATCTTGTTGGAGAAGTAGGTAGATGAGAATTCATGAAAGAAACTTTTTTGTTTGAAGGAGGAAATTGCTGAAGTGGTTGAATGTTCAAAGGAACTAATGACCGATTGAATCTTTCTGAATGGCATGTTCTTGAGAATCCTTCAATTTTGTAGCATTACCTATCTTGAGAAAGAAAGCAATTTCTGAAGTTAGAGCATTTATGAAGCAGCTCAAAAGAGGGAAGTATTAGAAATTCTAGTAACCAGACAATTGAATCTTGCAATGAACTCCCTCATTGGTTTGTTGTCTTCTTTCTTGGCACTTGAGAGTTGTGCAAACAAGACATGACAATTCTCAGCCAGATTGAAACACGCAAGAAACTTCTCACTCATTGATTCCCAACTAGGTATTGAACCGACAACGAAATGATGAAACCAATCAATTGTTGCACCTTGTAAGGTTTCCACAAACAAGCGAACTACAACATCTTCAAGTGCAACACTTAGAATTCCACATGCAATGGTGAAGGCTGAAATATGCTTGTAATGTCCCTTATCTAATTTGCCCTAGAAAATTCAAGTCACAATTAGGGTTAGGGTTTTAGAATTACCATTTGTGTTATCTTCAAAATTGCATAATTTCTTGTATTTGAATTCTGCAATCATAACATAGGAAAGACATATACGAAATATAGATATACAAATATACATCTTTAACCATTAGGGTTAGATAAGATTTTCCTTACATTCAAATTCAGAAGCAATATCAATATAGAGATCATATATTCACTACTATGCAGCTAACTCAGTTTGTCACTAAACTCAGTCATAGAAGTGGATGGTGTTGGGAGGCATGGCAGGGTGTAGACTGTCAACAATGCCTCCATGCAGTCCCCGCAAGGAGGCATGGCAGGGTCTTAATCAGTTCTCCCTCCAAACAGTCCCTCAGGGAGGCTTGGCAAGGTATAGACTATCACCAATGCCTCCATACAGTCCCCTCAGGGAGGCATGGTAGGGTGTTAATCAGTTCTCCCTCCAATTAGTCACTTAGGGAGGCATGGCAGGGATCCCTCCACATAGTCCCCTCACCATTCTTCTTTGACTGGTGAGTCTCAAGTTATATATAAAAGACAGTGACATGCAATAAGTAAGACAATCAACAGTCAATAATGATCTGACCTGCTATGTATATCCAATAATGTTTCTTATTGAATTCCTAGCTCAGTTCAAACTTAGCAATGTATCCTTTTGTTGTCCTTAACAGTCAATATGACTGAGTAAATAGATATACTTCTGCAGATCAAATGTCAGCTGTAAAATTCAATGATCCAATGTGTTGTGACGTTTCCACACATCGCCCCATTGCAAATGGGGACCCCCTCTTTTTGCTTTAGCTCTTAGGGTTTATTGGTTTGGTAGTAAATTTGCCCAAGTCTCGCCAAGGTCCTTGCTTAAAATTCATGAACATCTGTTCAGGAGGAATTTCAACGCACTAAACTCACAGGGAATTTGAGGAATGCTTAAAACAGTGAAGGGAAAGATTGATTTTCTTAAGGACAGATTGAAGAAGTCTCAAAAGTTGAAATCCTTGAATCTAGAGTGAAATCCCTTATCAAAATTCCTTGTCAAGAGTTGAAGTCCTGATGGTCAAGAAGGGCGCAAAAATCCAATTCCTACTGGATTGTGCGCCCAGGATGAAAATCCTGTTCCAGTGCCCAAATGCGTTCAGGAAACAGAATCCAATTCAGGGTCCTGAGTGCGCCCTGGCTAGGAATCATTCCACTTGATCAAAATTTCATCATTCCTTCTCCAGATGTCATCTCCATTGGTAAAATTCCTTATGTTTTGGAATCAAACTTGAAGAAATCCTTGTCAAACGTTGGAATTCCTTGACTCAAACTTACAAATTCCTTCTCCAATTTGAGAATTTCAAGACAAAATGAAGAGTTCCTTGTCCAATTCGGTAAATACTTGTCAAAAATGTGAACCCCTGACCTTGAGGCACAAAATCCATGGCTCCCTAGAATGTGCGCCCCTTCCTAAGCGCAAAATCCACCTCCATAAGGAAAGTGCGCACCAAGATAAAATGATCCAAGGATGGAATTCATCCAAGTCCAGGAGGAATGTACGATAGGGATCCAGTCCTAGACATCCTAGAAAATATGAAATCCAGCACAAGGATAAATGTGCAGAGTGAACTTGTCCTTGACTCCCTAAAATGGCGAAATTCCTCATCCTACTCAAAATTGCGACACTGAAAATTCCAAGGCCTTAGGAAATACGCGATTTGCATTTATCCAAGAGAGTGAAATGTACGACAAGGATTTGTTTAGCAGGAGACCAAAAGTGCGAAATTCATAACTTCAAAGAATTTGTGATGAATAAAATCCACAAGGCGCTCAAACTCGCGATAAGATTCATCCAAGAGGAACCAAAATTGCAAAATTCCAAGGGGTGGTAAAACATGCGACTTAGTTTTTTCCTTGATCCCTCTAAAAATGCGAAATTCCCAAGGTACCAAAAAACCATGCCTCCAAGGAATTGCGCCAAGTTTTGTCCTAGACATCATGATATAGACGACTTGGATTCTTGTCCATGAATCTTCAAAATGTGCGAATTGGAAAAATTCAGAGGAAGGTGGAAAGTGCGACAAGGATAAGAAATTCCACGACATCCTTAAATCTGCGACAGGAGAATCCACAACATAAGAAATTCCACGACATCCTTAAATCTGCGACAGGAGAATCCACAACATAAGAAATTCCACAACATCCTTAAATCTGCGACAGGAGAATCCACAACACAAGGAAATCCACGACATAGTAGAATCCGCAACTTAAGGTCCGTAAGGCAGCGACCAACCAAGAAGCCACTTGAAATTTAAAATCCTAGGAAAATTGTTAGATTCCTTATTTAAAGTCGGCCTTGTTGAAGTCTTTAAACATTAAAAAGAATTTTTTTTTCTTCTTAAGTTGGCCTTATAGGAGTAGTTCGCTTGAGTAATGTATTTATTAGAGCTTGAAGCTTCATTGTTACCTCAAAGCAAATCGAATTCCAGTTTTAGAAGAGCAAAACCTCCTCAAAGAAGGCGAATTTCATTTTGAAGAAAGCAGAATTTCTACCTTAAAACAAGGCAAATTTCATTAGAGGAGATCAGAATTGTCCCTTAAGGAGCAAAATTTCCAAAGAGAGCAAAATCCATAACACCCTGGAAAGTGCGACCTGGAATTCCTAACTGAGAAATTCTTGTCCAAGGAATCTTGTTCCTCCTCCTGAATGCACCCTAACTTGGAGTCATTCCTTGACAAAATTTTGTCATTCCTTGTTGAAAACTCATCATTCCATTTGAAAATTCCTGAATTCTCAACCCAAAACATGAAAAATTCCAAGACAAAATGAGCAATTCCTGGCCAAATTTCAAAAATCCTTGTCAGAATGATGAAAATCCCATCAAGTCCCTGGTAGTTCTGAAAAGTGAAAAGTCAGTTAAGTGTGAAGAATGCCGGAAAATGAGGAAAAACCTTTGTTTGTTCAGAAATTTATAAGTGAAATTAATCAAATCTTGCAAAATCATTCATGTTTCATTTCATATTACATTGCATTAAGGATTTCATCTGCCTTTGCTATTCAAGATTTCTTTCTGTTGCAGGTGTTGAAGACAAGGATCGGTTCCATGACAAAGATGCTCGTTGATCCAAGACGTTCAAGACACAGAGTTTCAAAGGCTGGAGAAGGAGATTATCCTACGTCAAGGAGACTTCACAAATCCAGAACAAGACATCACTCCATCCGTTGCCTGCCTTTCTCCCCCTGACGCTCAAACATAATTGGCACAAGGCAACATCAAGGATTCTAGTTCCAAAGGAAGATCAAGACATGTCAATGACACAAGGAATACACTTCAAGTCCAGCATCAAGGATTCCAGTTCTGGAAGAAAAGATCAATCTTTGGAAATCCAGGAACAAGAATTCAGTGCATCATTCATCAAGAGAACGAGCCCAACACCATGAAGACAAGAATTACACCAAGAATTCCATGCCAAGACAAGAACCCAAGTCAAATGCAACACAAGATGAAATTTCCAATTCCAAAGTACACTCAAGAGACAATTGTTTGGAATATGCTGAGGTGGCATCCAATCATCATCAACCAATCAAAGCATGCCAAGTGTACCGATGGACGAGCTAGAGATCAACATGTCTAGATTCATTGAACCTAGCTACAAAAGGACAAGATAAGGGAGGCGCCCTAGTACATGTGTCAGCTTTTCATTGGCCAGAGTGTTGGTGATCATAAATACTTTCTCATTAGGGTTTTTTATTGACCTAGTCTTGGTCGTTGATTCCTTGAATCAATCTGGGCCCTTCTTTGTATCATTGGAGCTCTATATAAAGGCACATTCGCCCATTTTTGAGAGAGACATAATGGAGTGAGAATAAAAAAAAGGAACAAGAGCAGCAGTTGCTGTTCATTATTGTAGTAGTACTCCATTTTTGTGAGCAAGAAACTTTGAGGTATTGGCAAAATTGTTGCAAAAGGCATTTCCAAATCAATACATAAGCATTGAAGTTTGGTGTTTATAGTGTTCTTTGGAATGTTGGCATGGTTTTCTGATTTCCTTAAAGCAAATCATAAGCTCCAAATTCAGATCTGTTTTATTTCAATTTCATTTAGTCTTCATTTAGTTAGAATGGTGAAAGATATTGCTATTGATGCATGTTGAAACCCTTATGTTCATACCATTTGTGATTTGTGGCTTGTAGATTACAGTGTATGGTTAATCTAAACTCTTTAAAAAGCTTAACTTCTATTGCTTTCTGCATATTCATTTCCATGTTTTATGTATGAGTGATTTGAAAATCGTCATAAATTTCTTAGGAGATTGCATCATCTTTGTGTAGTTGTTGTCTCATGGCGAAACAAAGCATGGTTTGGTTTCACTAAGTCAATAGCATTCTTTGCATCAAAATAGATTTCTAAACCTTCATCTTTCTTTTGCATTTTGTTTTAGATCTTCACTAGGATTAGTTTTCAAGAGCTTTATTGTCAAAACATACCCCCCTAATAGTAGGCCTTGAAAATTCTAAGTGTTGCCCATTCGTGAAGGAGTAACTTAGTGTAAGTTCCTTTGTGATTACCAGCATTATCACATCATTTCACTAAGTCTATCCTTGTGCATGTCAAGACCTGACATTCAAGGAACCTTGGAGTAGTCTCACTCGATCACATAGTTTAGCGTTTGAGATACTTTGTTCAAGAGAGGATAGAATACTCAGTATTTTATTCTAATGTTGTGCTATCTTAAAGAACACATCAACACAATGATAGATCCTTCCTGATGATTGATCGACTCCTTCCTCTTAATATCCCTTAATGGAGGCGCCTTTAAGAGATCAACGTGTCCTTAGCCAGGGGAGGCCTTTCTTCTATAGATCACGTCTCTTCATTAAATGTTGATTGCTTAACACAATTAGTTAATTCCTTTGACGCCGTCCAGACTTCGGATTTTTAAATCTTTAATTTAAACTTTGCAAAATATCATTAATCAAATGTTATTTGTTTTGGCGTTGCTTGATGAAATCAGCCCAAGGAATATAATTTTAGGTGGGGGCATGACAATGCTCGTTGGAATGCTACTTGCCATCATCGTAGAACATGGAAAAATCTTTCTTGATACACAAGGAAGCTCATGATTTTTGTGAATGCCAACAGACCAATCTCATTTCCCCATGGCAGCAACAAAGGTGGGTGATTGTTTTGAATGCGATTACCCTCCTAATCAGCCATTGAGTGTAAAGATTCTTCCTCTGAAGTGGAAAATAATTCTATAAACTCTAGAACATTTGTGCCAACTTGGATGATTCAATGGCTAAGACAGTAGTCTTATATCGCTTACCAGTAGAGTCGCCAAACTGTAAATGTTTTAATTTGCACATTTTAGTGTGACACAATGGAATAGATGTGCAATAGAAATACTCTTTGAATTCGAAGAGGAAGTACCCTGTAACACAAAAACTAATCTATTCTGCACAACATATACTTGTTACTCACAATCTTTATAGTGGTTTCTTGGGAAGGTTCTCATTCATGTTGAATCAAATTAAAAGTGTCTTTCTAGATTCGCCTAAACCAAAAGGCTAAGATGCTCTTCAACTCCAGGCAAGTGACTTTTATATTTTTGACTGAAAATACATTCTACAACTAAACACTGTTACAAAGGTAATTGGTAAAAACTTAATGATATTAACAATGAGCAAAGCTCAAATAAATAGTTTACAAAATATACAGGAAAGGCAAGTTTCTAAAATAGAAATTGTAGAAGATCGTAATCACGATCTTACTAAAATAATTACAAACAGTTACAACATTGACCATTAACTAAAAATAGCATGAAATAATATTCTAATACCCTCCCTTAGTGGTCAATCTATCAACTACACCAAGAGACCCCCTGAATTTTACAAACTTATCTGGACCAAGGGACTTGGTGAGGATATTGGCTGTCTGATCCTCCGTCGGAACATACAGCAACTGAACAGATCCGTCTTCAACAAGCTTTCGGATGAAATGACAATGAGTTTCTACATGCTTGGTTCTTTCATGGAAGACTGGATTTTTGGCAAGTTTGAGAACTCCCTGATTATCACAGAACAAGGGAGTCGAACCTGCTTGAGATATTTGCATATCAGCAAGCATCCGGTGAAGCCAAACTGCCTCACAAGCTGCCTTAACTGCTCCCCGATACTCTGCTTCTGTCGAGGGGAGAGCCACCGCCTGCTGCTTCTTACTAGTCCATGTGACTGTACCGGATCCCAAACTGAACACATACCCACAGGTGGATTTCCTGTCATCAACTGAACTAGCCAAATCTGAGTCTGTGAAACCACTGAGTCGAGGATCGTGACTCCTTGAGTAAAGAAATCATAATCAGAAGTGCCCTTCACATAATGCAGCACACGCTTCGCTGCTACCCAATGATCATCCTTGGAGGTTGTCATGAAGCGTGAAATGTAGCTCACTGCAAAACTGAGGTCAAGTCTAGTGGCAGTGAGATAGATGAGGCTGCCCACTAGTTGCTTGAACAATGATTCATCCACTGCAGGTGAGTCTGACTTGGCTGACAACTTAAGCCCTTTTTCCATGGGTGCGAAGGCAAGTTTGCAATCTTGCAGACGGAACTTATCCAGAAGACTTCGAGCATACTTGGACTGGGAAATGAAGATACTGCTCTCGGTCTGCCAAACCTCAACACCTAAACAGTAATGCAAGAGTCCCAAATCTGTCATGTCAAATGTGCTGCACAAATCCTGTTTGATCTCAGCGATCAAATGTGCCAAGCTACCAGTAATGATTAGGTCATCCACATAGACAACAAGAATCAAAATATCACTACCAGTGCGTTTGACATACAAGTTAGAGTCAGATGGACTCCTCTGAAAGCCATGATCTGTGAGGTACTTATCAATCTTGATGTACCAAGCTCGAGGAGCCTGTTTCAAGCCATAGAGTGCTTTGACCAATCTAGACACCTTATGTTCTTGACTAGCAACCTTGAACCCTGGAGGTTGCGTCATGTAGACTTCTTCCTTCAACTCACCGTTGAGGAAGGCAGTCTTAACGTCCATCTGTTGGACTTTCCAACCAAACTGGGCTGCTAAGGCAAGGACAAGCCGAATTGTACTCATCTTGGCTATAGGAGCAAAAGTCTCCTCATAGTCAATGCCTTCCTTCTGTGAGAACCCCCTAGCAACAAGACGAGCTTTGTACTTGTCAAGGGTTCCGTCAGCTTTGTATTTCACCTTGTACACCCATTTGTAGCTAATGGGCTTCTTCCCTGGAGGAAGATCAGAAAGGACCCAAGTGTGATTTTTCTGAAGACTCTGGTATTCAAACTCCATAGCCTTTTCCCACTCAGGAATTCCTTTAGCCTCTAAATGTGTCTAAGGCTCATAGACACTGTGAATGTTGGCCATGAGAGCAAAGTTAACTGTATGCTGCTGTTTGCTCTTGTTTCTAGATGATCTACCCTCAATGAGCTCATCGTCATGAAGATCTCCTATAGTCTTAGCCCACCATTTAGGCCGGAGAGTAGAAGTGCCAACATTGGATGTAACAGGAGTCGGAACAGGTGCAACAGGTGGAAGATCAACATCATCCGGAGGAAATTCGGGTTGAGCATCATCAAAATCAAAATCTGCATCATCATCCCTCTCATCAGGTGGACCTAACGGAAGAACACCCAAGTCAGAAGCCTTCAAAGGCTGATCCTCAAAATGTTGCACAGACGAGGAAGAAAGAAAAGGTCCTCGTTCTTCATCAAAGACAACATCCCAGCTGAAGGTAAGACGATTAGTATCGATATCAATCAACCAGTAGGCCTTGTGGTTGTCACTGTACCCTGTGAACATAAGCTTTTGACTCTTGGAATCCAACTTGGAGCGCTTGGCATCTGGAATCCATACATAAGCTAAAGAGCCAAATATTTTCAAATGACTGATCCGAGGTTTGCGGCCAATCCAAGATTCTTCAGGAGTCTTCTCCTTAACAGCATAAGTCGAAGACCGATTAAGGAGATAGACGGCAGTGTAGACTGCTTCTGCCCAGTATTTCTTAGGAACATGCCTGTGTTCTAACATGAAATGGGCCATCTCAGTGATTGTGCGGTTGCGCCGCTCTACAACACTGTTTTGCTGAGGAGTATAGGGTGTGGTTAACTGGCGTTTGATGCCGTGTATATCACAGAAGTTGGAGAAGTTAGTAGAACAAAATTCCCCCCCATTATCTGACCTAAGAGTGACTATGGAACAGCCACTCTTTCTCTACTAAGGCCTTAAACTTCTGAAATACAGTAAACACATTTGATTTCTGTCTGAGAGAGTACACCCACATTTTACGACTGAAATCATCAACAAAAAGTAAGAAATACCTGCAACCAGTAACAGAAGGTGTATTCATTGGCCCACATACATCAGCGTGAACCAACTGTAGTACCTTGGAGGCTCGCCATGAGTCACCAGTCAGGAACAGTGTCCGATGCTGCTTCCCAGCCTAACAAGCTCCACAAACACCATGATGCTGGGTCTGGATCTCAGGTAAACCGGCTACAAGGCCCTCCCGAGATAGCTGAGAAAGATAATGCACATTTAAGTGCAAATAACGCTGATGCCAAAGACTAGTGATGGAAGAATTTCGGGCTGCCATGGCTAATTCTACAGAATCACCTGTATCCACAAGTCTGTATAGACCATGATCCTCAATACCAACAGCCACAGTGTTATGAGTCTCTCGATCAACAATGGAACATTTGTGTGTACTAAACACCATATCCAACTGAGGAGAGTGCCCATGATCTGACTGACAGAAAGAATATTAAGTTCTATGCCAGGAACATAGTAGACATTGAGGAATATGAGATTCCTCCCACCAGACTGAATCTGAACAGTGCCCTTACCGACAACTGTATATTCTTCTCCTCCACCAAAAATAACTGAGTCACTGAAGGGAGTGAAGTCTGTAAACTAATCACGTCGATGAGTAAAGTGACGCGAAGCACTTGAATTAATGTACCAGGCAGAGGACTTCACATGATTTGTAGGTCTTTTAGCCATAAAAGCGTAGAAGGCAAATTCCTTCTGCTCAGTGTGCTCAGCAACATTTGCTTTCTGCTGAGGCTCTCCCTACTTCTATTCAGAAGCCAAACGCTGACGACAATTCTTTTTGATGTGACCATATTTATGATAGTAATTACACTGAATATTCTTTTTCTTGGTGCTGTCGTGAGGGTGACCTGAGCCTTTCTACTGTGGAGGCTAACCTTTGCCTTTATTCTGAGCCTGAAACTTAGCTGCAAAAGCCTGCTCTGTAGAGGACGAAGAAGTACTACTACCAAACTGTTGTTTCCAGCGATCCTGCTGCAAGAGGATAGTACAGAGCTTTGGAAACTTCAGATCAACATTAGCCGATGTAATGTTGAGAGTCGATGAAATGTTCATAAGACTTAGGTAGACTTTTCAAAGTGATCACAACCATTCTTCTTCCTCCATTTTTCAACCAATAGCCTCCAGCTGATCTCTGATTTCCTGGATCTTGTTCAGGTGTGTCTGCAAAGATGTCTTCTCATCCATCATGATAGAAAACAGTATATTTTTCAAGAAGAACGCACGGCTCTTGTCGAAGGTCTCATGCATACCCTTCATATGGTCCCAAATCTCCTTTGCTGATTTTCCAGCCGGAATCTGAGGTAGCTGATCATCTGTGATTGAAAGCTTAATGAGCATGACAGCTTCACGGTTCTACTCGTCAAACTTGTCCTGATCTTTACTCGCCATTGCAGGACGAGTAGAGGTGCCTAAAATCATCTGATCGAAGCAGCGATATTCAAAGATGGTCATCATTCGCTACTTCCAGGTATTATAATTTTTGTCGTTAAATCGCTGACTGCCTTCCAACATGATGTTGGTCAAACTCGCCATCTTGCACACTTTTCGAGGCACAAAAAATGAGGTACTGAGAAGAGGCTAAATGCACGGAACCCAAAGCACAAATTCCAATGCATAGGATGTTGAGGCAGTTTATAGGCACAAGATTCGAGAAAAATTTGTTGGCACAAATTTCAAGGCACGGATTTCGAGATACCCAGAAAAATCTGACAGGTACCCAAAAATAGTCTCGAAAAACCCAGAAAGAATCTGCAATTGCAAAAAAATTCGGACTTGAACCAGAGGGTCAAAACCCTAGCCGAAAATTTTAGAGGCCCTAGGCGGCGATGAAAGCACAGAAAAAAACGAATGAAGAGACCAGGTGACCAGGAGACAGGGATACGTGCGGCAGCAGGTAGAGACCACGAAAGTATTTGCGAAGGTCGCTAACAAAAACCCTTGCAGAATCAAAGATCGCGACCTCAAAAATGTGATTACAAAGGATTTAGAACAGACGCAAGCAGAAAAACACGGTGGGCAGAGAAAAAACGCCAAACAGATACCACGATCGCCAGGGAAAAAGACACGACCCAAAAGTTTGAGAAATCCGTGGATGAGGGTTTTTTTTTTTTTTAAAACCCTTTACACTAAACAGATGCCTTTAAATGACGAAGAAGAAACCCAGTCGTGACCGCCGAGCCACGAATTGTCGCTCATGATTTCCAGAAGTCACGACTTGTGACCAAGAAAGTATGCAGACGGAAATCGCGCGACCAAATTGGATCAAACCGCCAGAAGATTGGACGCCAACCAGTGACAACAAACAAAAAACGCGATCTTCCAAAAACAAATGAAGCCTTCAAAAAACAAACGGCAACCCAGAACTGCACAAATGCAAAAGCCGTAAAAGGCAAAAGAAAAAACGCAAATCACAGTAAGGCGATTTCAAAAAACACCACAGGTACAATCATTCGTACAAGCATCGTACAATTCGTATGTCGTACGGAATACAAAGAGCCTAGGAAAAAAAAATCCCGCTCTGATACCATGTTACAAAAGTAATTGGTAAAAACTTAATGATATTAACAATGAGCAAAGCTCAGATAAATAGTTTACAAAATATACAGGAAAGGCAGGTTTCTAAAATAGAAACTGTAGAAGATCGTAAACACGATCTTACTAAAATAATTACAAACAGTTACAACATTGACCATTAACTAAAAATAGCATGAAATAATATTCTAATAAACACTTGCATTGTTCAACTAAAGCAGAGACTAAACAATGCAAGTACACAAAAGATTGAATAGGTTTTAACATGAAGACATGAACGCTTTGGTAAATCAATTAGAGGGGTTGATACAAAGCTACAATCTCCACCTTCAAACAACTTGCAGTACAAAGCTTGCAACTCACTAAAAGCAATCTTGATACACCTCAGCACACATAATAAAGTGTTTCAATAGACATTTAGAAGCAAGAAGCGTAATAAATTCTATTGAATAACGAATAACAAACACTAAAATTTGGATTAACAATAACATTTGGTGAACAATTTTAGTAATATGCAGGCTTGACAATTACCATTCCAAATTAAGTGCAAAATTGCACTTATATTGTTTACAAAGCATAGCATGAAAATAAATGAAATAAACAAACTGCAACTTCTAATCTAGCTTTATTACAACATAACCTATTGACTAATACTAAAACTAAAGCATGTGACTGCCAGTTAAACTAGCAATACAAATTATTACAAATAATCCCTTAATGCTCACATGTCTCGAATGACAACTGATCTGTTGATAGATTATCTAACACTAGCCGACTCCGGGCTATAAATAGACGACACTAAAAATAGCACAAGCTCTGGCTAAAAATAGCACACTCAGAAAATGCTCCTCTTCAAAAATGGTGATGAACCCTGAAACTCTAACAATCTGATACTCAAATCTGAAAATCCTTTGTTCTATAGACTTCTCCATGAAAAACTCCATTAATCTGAATCTGAAATCTTGTCTCATCAATTTGCTTCGTGAGCTTCTTTGAAAAGTGCAAAATTGAACAATTACCATGCTGGAACAGCAACTTTTCACAATGGTAACCAAATCAACATCCCAAACTGCAAAAATTAGAAGAAAAGGACTGTCTCATGCTATGAACAGCAGCAAGAAATTTGTATAAAAATGGACTTTTCTAGAACATGGCTCTAAATGATTTCAATGAAGCTCTCGTGGTCGGATCATCTGAAACCCTGAAACTCTAACAATCTGATACTCAAATCTGAAATTTTTTTGTTCTATAGACTTCTCCATGAACAACTCCATTGATCTGAATCTGAAATCTTGTCTCATCGATTTGCTTTGTGAGCTTCTTTCAGAAGTGCAAAATTGAACAATTACCCTGCTGGAACAGCAACTATTCACAATGGTACCCAAATCAACATCCCATTGCAAAAATTAGAAGAAAAGGACTGTCTCTTGCTATGAACAGCAGCAAGAAATTTGTATTTGAATGGTTGAAGCATCACTAAATAGGCAATCCATACTTTCAAATGTTTATTTTCTTAACATAGGCCAATCCATCTCTAGCTTCAACAAAAATTAGAATAGTCATAGCTATTTTTCCAAGGTCGCCAAGAAATTTGTATTTGAATGGTTGAAGCATCACTAAATAGGCAATCCATACTTTCAAATGTTTATTTTCTTAACATAGGCCAATCCATCTCTAGCTTCAACAAAAATTAGAATAGTCATAGCTATTTTTCCAAGGTGGCGGCCAGGAAAATTTTTAAAGGAATCACATATGATTTTGGAGAGGGTACGATTTTCTTAAGTAGATGTCTCATTGTATGCTAACAAGGTATTCTAAAAAGTGCACTCAGCTGACTAGGCGTTGATTTGTCAATATTTCCTTTGTCTCTTCTTACGCACGATTTCATTACTAGCACAATTTTAAATTTCCAATGTAAAAGGTGCCCCTCCATTTCTATTTTCACAAGGGCACGATTTCTCCCTTTTGAGTGCCACTTCATAAAATGACAATCTTTTAAAAAGTGTGCTCTATTTTTTCTTTAGACTATCTTGGATATTTGCAAAGTTTAGTAAACTGAAACACACACTGAAATCTTTCCTTTTTCTTATGCGCTGTCAGTAGACTGCCACCTCATATGCTTACTTAAGAAGTATTTTGTCCTCTTCTCTGGCTCATCTCACATTGAAAACTCTCTTTTTTAGCGAATTTCACTAAAACTTGGCATCATACATTACTTGGCAGTGAAATAGAAGATGATAAAAACATATTGAAAATGCAGCACAAACCATTCTCTTTTGCTTGGCACAATTTACCTAATTTGTCACTTTTACAAAAGACAACTTTTAAAAAGTGTGCTTGGCTAGCATTTCATCAGGCATGATTTCTTTGACCGGATTTGGTTGGCTTATTTACTCATATCGCGACAAACAACTTGAGCATTGTTTTATTCGTTCTTATGCATTGGTGTGATTTGTCTTAATCCGACCTGCCACCTACAATATAAGACAAATAAATTTGTGTGCTGCTGTTTCTCCCTTTGGCGCAATTGACTTGAATGACCCATCACTTTATTCTTGGCAATTCCTTTTGGTGACTAGATTGTCACCTCATGCACTATCTTACTTTGTCTTTTCTTTGCTGATTGGAGGCATTTATTCACCCTCTCTTGCCACAATCTGAGTTGAATTTTATGCTTGTTAGAGCTGTTATCACTCTAAAAAGGATGTCCTTGGACATTTTTTTTTACTCTGCCAATACATTCTCTTGCAGAGTCACCAAATCACAGCTTGTATTGTATGGAACTAATTCATCTCGATCTCAAAACATATGCAACCATGATCAATTTGCAAAAACTAGTTAGTCTAAAAAACCAGACCAGGACATGACACCATTATCATTTGCCGGGAAGGACTATGAATTAGATTTGACACACAATTGATTGGTAAATTGTCAATGGAAAATGGATATCATGTAATACAAAAATCGAATTTCGGATTGGGTACAACAACATTCATGAAGAGGGCATTCTGAAAGATGTTTGATAAATTTGACCAAATTGTCTTTCAATGGAGATACAATTATACTTAGGGATTGTCTCACCCTTTTGGAAGGGACCACAGGTGACAATCTGGTTTCATTTAGACAATAAATACCTTATAAGTTATATCATACAAATATATACCAAAAGAGATATCATACCAAAAAAGAACAAGTAACATCCATGTCATGTTGAAAACAATAAATATCAGTTCACAGCTTGGGCAATTCAGAATTTCAGAGAATAAAAATGATTTAACGGTCATCTGTGGATTCTGCTGTTATTAGTGAATTCTACTCTTCTACATTAATACAACAAATAAAACACTTCAAAAATGAAGGCATGATCACCAGAGAATAAATTCATCTGCTTTACAAACCTTTCTTCCCTCTTCATTTAGTGACCAATTTGATGATGTTATAGCTGTTCAAAATCTTCTACAACAGACTGGCATAAAAATGAGTGAGACCAGCCCCTACTCAGAAGAAAGACTAGAAGACAGTGTGGACCAGCCCCTATTCAGAAGAAAACCATGAGCATATATTCTTCAATGGTTGTAAATTTGCTAATTACAATAGCAATTTTGAAAGGCATACCAAGGATATAGGCTCCAAGTTGCTAGTAAGAATGGGCTATGATGTAAGAGGACTTGGCAAGGATGATGAAGAAATATTTCAACTCATTTCATAATCAAGGAAAGACCACATGAGGGCCTTGGTTATGGAAGCATGGAAATTGGAGAAAACTCAAAGAAGGGATCTACACCATGCACAAATCAAGAACAGCCCAAGGGAGGTAAAGGTTCCTATAATATTATTTTTATAAGGTCTCAAGATTATTGTAGGTTGTCTCCAAAGCACGAGCAGCAATCCAAGCACGAAGAGGAGAACAAGACACTACCTCTAGAGGACAAAGAAGAGCCTTCAAAAATGGCAATGCCTTCAAAAAAATAGAGCAAGGAATTAACACTCCAAAAGATGAAAAGAAGAAATGAGGAGATTCCACTCTACCTACTTCATCACTAGCCAAGCCTAAGATGGGTAAATGAGCATGTGGGTAAACAAGGTAAAGAGTCCATCTTCTGTTTCAATTGCAAGAAGAAAGGACATGTTGCACAAGAATGTAGGTTTCTTGTTCCTTGCACTAGGTGTGGAAGAAGTAATGATTGTAGGATAATATATGAAGTAAAGTAAGTGAGTTCCCTAGCAAGGATGGAAAAGGAAGAAGACATACTCTATGTAAAAGGGAAGAGAAAGGTCAAGACACACTTAAAAGAGGTAATTAGCAAGTTGACTTGAGTATGTGCTAAGCTAATAATTATTGTTCTCATTGCAAGATTAATGGGCATTGGGATGGCAAGTTTTGGAGAATCCATTCAGAGCTTCACCCAAGGCATTGCAAAAGCAAGAGTGGGCAGCCACTAGGTGAAGAAATGCACACGAAAACACCACGTTCAACTGAACATTTAGGGGTTATCATTTGTTTCCACTTACTTGATTTGCAAAGAAGAGAAAGGTGAGTTGCTTTTGTTTGTGTAAGCAATAAGTAGCATTCCAATCTTTTCCTATGACTCTAGTTGTGTTTAAGTTTTTAACTCCACTTGCAAAGCAAGCAAGGAGAATGTTTCACTCACTATGGGTGAGCATGAGGAGCATGTCCACTTCAAGGTCGAGGGACAAGGAAGAAGAAAAATGTATGAGGTAATGGGTTAATTTCAGCATTCATGTTTCTTGCTTTGATGGTAGATCTACACATCAACTTGTTGTATAAAGCAAGTGTAAGTGTGGTTGCTTGTTGCATAAGGGTGTATGACTTCCAGAAAGATAAGAAAAATTAGAAACATGGGCAGCTTTATGAATATGTTTTTCAGAGTTGCAAGCATGTATGCCTTCAGCAATATTGTTGTATGAAGCTTGTTTCACTTGTTATGTGCAACGGCAAGGAAGGGGAACTAATACCATTTCTATGGGCTAGTAAGGGTAAGCATTGTTGATTGGTTGCATGAAGATATAAAAGTTATGTCCCCTTTTTGGCACATAGCTCTTTTGTGCGCGTCATGCTTGTTCATAGTCTTCGGGAGGCTATTCAACGTGTTAGGAAGAACTCCAACATTCTTGGAGTGGTCGTGGCTCAGTCTTATAGAGCAGTTGTTCGTGTTTTTAAGTCTAGCTGTCATTTGGAGTTCATAGATGCTTTCGGAATTTAGTTCCGACCTCTCGGGTGCTCTCCAACTTTCTTGGAGAAACATGATATTTTTAGAAAGTCCCCAACGGCCTTCGATTTTCATCCAAAGTCTTCAGTATCCTGTTGGTATGATCAAAATTGCAAAATTATATCATTTGGATGCTTTCCGCAACTCGGGTATTTTATTGGGCTATTTAATTATTTATTCACTTAAATTATCTAAGGATGAGAAATATTAAAAGATAACTTAAGTGTAATAGCTCTTTGGAAAAGTGTTGAAAATTATTATTTGATGCTCACATAAAAGAAATGTTAGAAAAGGGAGACATAAAGTGAGCAATTAAAAAGGTTATTTTATGTGAGGGGGAAATTAAAAGAAAAGTGAAATTATTATTTTATTTCCTCTTGTTGCCCTAAAAGTGTTTTTATAAGGGAGTTTTGGGCTCATTTGGAGTTTGATGTTGTTGAACATATTTTGTTTCTTCTGAAAACTTTATGCTGTTGAGCAGAGTTTCTCCTTGAGGTTGTTTAGCCTCAATTTCTCATCTGATTTCAGTTGTGGAAGATCAACCCTAGCTGGATAGCTGGTGATTTCACCTAGGAATCACACGGAGTTTCATGGAGTTTGATGTTTCTGATGTTCTTTTGGATTGATAGAGTTTATGCTTGTGTGTGTGGGATTTGTTATGAGTTTTTGGAGTTGAAGTGTGAGTTCCATTGAGTAGCGTTGAGAACCTGTATCTGGTCGTACAGTCTGCACTATATCAGGGTTATGCTGGCGCCAGGTCTTGAAGAGAATACATTTCATATTAAGTCTGAATCTTATTGACATATTTCAAGCCTATTTGCAATACTCATTCTGACTTCTTTCTATTATTTGTTGCTGCGGATCTGACAATCCATGGCAGGCCGTACTTCTTCTGCTAATCCGTACTAGATTTGAGGGGCATCGTAAGTTTTGAATGGATTGTTTGATGATTGCACCTTATGTGCATAGAATAGGCGTCCCCTTTTGAGCAGATTCCAATGGGTTTGATGTTGTTTTGACATGTATTTACCAGCAGCCGTACTGTACCACAGCCGTATAGCCCGCATGCATGGTGTGAACTTTCTGAAGCTGGTCGTTGGTCGTTTGGAGTTTAAAGAGGTTAGATGGTGCCTGATGGTTGCCAAGGAAAGAAGATGGTGTGGGATGACTTGGGAGGGTGTTTGACTGTAGAAATCTGCATTTGTATGACTTCAGCCCTGTCAAAAGACTGTCGTACAGCAGCTAAGGAGCAGTAATCCCAGCGCAGCCCTTGGACAGTAGCATGGGTCATGACACAATTCTAAGGCGATATTCAGTCATATGACTATTTGATATCTCTCTCTATTTGCTGTTAGTCAATAGAGGAATAGCATATGTTCATTTAGTATGGGTGTTTGAGCTATCATGGAAGGTCACAGCTTGTTATCTTTTTATCTGCATTCAAAAGCAAAGCATATCCCTGCAAGTGGCGTCGTACAGCAATAGGAGAAGATGCAAACCAATGCATGTCTATGACAGTAGCGGAATCTATGGTATAAATCAGTTTGGAATGCTTCCTATTATTCTTGTTTGATTTGTATTTGCTAGTACAATATTGTTATCATCAAATCATACTTGTGAGTGGTTTTTGGAGCTAACCCTATGTATTCCAGCTTGAGGCATTTCATTGTAATCAGCTAGTATAAAAAATGTTAGTGTGAATAGGGTTACTTTGCTATCTAATTATTTCTTAGCATGTTCTCCGCTTTAGCTCTCTTCACACTAGGTTAAGTTTACTTAGGGACTTTTTCACTTTATCTCGCATTGGTTGTGTATTGAGTCTCTTGGGTGGAATATCCTTTATATATCCACCTCTTGCTCTCATATGAGCAACCCCATTCTATTGTATTTCTTTGCATTCTCTTGAGTTGAATACAATTTATTTAGCTCATATGTGATTTCTATTTTACTTTCTCTCAATCACTTGCATTCTTAGGTAGAAATCTAACATGGTATCAGAGCGGTTGTGAGTTGTGGGTTAGCATTTTTTTTAGAAATCTAAGAGTGTATGGTTGCTCTTGAAAGTTGAGTATGCTCTTCTCTTGCATCCGATGATGACATGGAGAATCAGAAAAATTTGATAGAGACACCAGTTTCTGGGAAGGGTTTTGTATGTGGCTTTGTGTTGCAAGTAGCTTCAGGAGATTCTTGGAGTATTTCTGAGCTCACCATTGAGTTTAGAGCTGCCGAAAAAGTTAGAGTAATCCTTTGTTTCGTTCAGATTGAACACCGAAAGCCATTTTTATGAGGATTTGAAGCTCATATTTGACATTCGGCTTGCGTTTTATGTATTCTGATCAATCTTAAAAGTTGCAGCATGCCTTTTCTTGTCTTAGGTAGCTGATTCAATCTTTGCAAGTCATTTTTTGGTTGTTGGGGTCATTATTTGGTGCTAAAAGCCTTTTTTTACATTAGAGTCACATCTTCTGTACATCACAGAAAAACGCCTTCTGGGTTTTGTTCGTAGCGTCAAAAAATCATCTGGGTATTTGTTAGTTTTTGCATGCAGCTTATATATTTTGCAGAAACGACATCAGAAAGCTACAGCAGACCCACTCTCCGTTGGCATTTTGGAAATTGCACTTCAACTTCCAAAGGCCATAACTCGGGCTCTCAACCTCCAATTTGTGAGATTTTTTTTTTTTATTTTGGCTAATTTTTTTGTGATCTACATGCTAATTCAGACGATTTCTGCTTTTGGTGCATGAATTTTCCAGAAATTATGTTTTCATATCAGATCTAACAGGCAGTTTCAATTTTTAAAACTTCAAATGGCTATAACTTTCACATATGATCTCAGATCGAGGTCATTCTTTTTTTGAAAGTTGATATTCCGAGCACTACACAATGGTGCTATTTTGAGGTTCTGATTCTGAGATATTTCTGGACTTTCAGTGTTTGGGTCCATTTTGGACATTGTAAAACTTTGGAAAACTCTACTCCAGCATTGTAAACACACAGATCTAAGGCCATTTTTATTCATGGAGGTTGATGTGAATATTCATTAGTGCATGCACTATTTCCTTTCTTGCATGCATTAGGTTTGCATTTTCTCTACACTTCTGTCACATCCCCTTCTTCTTGAACAATGAAATGTTAGCTATGTTGCTAGTTGAATACAACTGCTTTCATGTGAATATGAAAATTATTCGTTGGATAATGTGTATAATGGTTTTCTTTTAAATGCGAATATTTTCTTAATTATATGTGAAAATGGATATATGGAAATAATATAAATTATTGTTCGTATCAAGAAAACGATTTAACCTTCATTATTTGTCGAAGTGGTTGCAGGGTAAATTAGGTGACAAGGAAAAAGGGATATCAACAGGGAGAGGGTGATTACAGGAATCGAAAAACAATGATTATGTCTAGCCTCAGTCACCGTAGCCTTGGCCAAGGCACATGTATATAAGCATAAATATATTTCTAGTTGGTGAGAATTATTTATCTCTTATGTTATTAAATGATTATTAAATTGTGTCTTACCTTTGGTGGAGCGCTTAGAGTGTGTGAGCTGGAGTCCTGATCGTAACTCCCCCACTCCGCCCAAATGCAAGAAGGAATGCTCCTCCTTGCACGCGGTCGGGGTAGAGGAGCGGCCATATATATATTTTGGCATTCATTCTTTCTTGATCATGCATTTCTCTACACTATCTTGGGAGAAGGAAGCATTCAGATCATTCCAAAAAGCATTCGCAAGAAGTATAAGCAAGGCGTTGATTAATAGTTTGCTCTCCGCTGAAGTATCTCTGTCTCTACAATACTGAAACTTAAATCGCATGAGTCTTGAGCATTGTTATTGCATTCTTCTGAAGTATTTTTTTTCGACGTTGCATTTCGTTTACTCTGTCAAGCGGCCGTAAGAACTAGTCGCACATTTCAATTTGTTTTGCAACTACATCTTCTTCAGCTTCGATCACTAAAAGATTTGTTCAGGCAAGATCATAGTCCCTTTATCATAGTCTGATTTATCATGTTATAGAAACGCAGTATTTAATGATCGAAGCTATCAAATCATACCATCTTTCTTTAATCTGAGTACTGTGTTTCTTGATCAATCTTTAGAAATCTGTATATGTATTTCATTCAACAAGTCTTTCGAATCTACAGAAGTTTTGACTTTCTTGATACTTTATAAATATCTATAAATATATATATATAACTATTACATCTGCTCATATATTATAGTTGCACTGAGATACATGACTGCGGTCACTAGATGAAAGGGTACTTTCTGTCTAAATACTTATTCTGTATTTATCATGAATCTGTAAGCTTGTCAAGTGAGTCATGCATGGCATTCTTTCAAAAACATGCAATCAAAGAAAAAGAATCATATAAATTAATAACAATGCCGAGCAAGGGTGAGTGCTGACAACATAATAGTGTCAGTTATTTACTAGAAATCCTTGGCCAAGGTTACAATGCAGAATGAGCATCAGTCAACTTTCAAGTGCCAGATATACCACTGGTCAGAGTGATCTTTTCAGTTAGGAGGTACCTATAGGGAAAAGATCGATCAAGAGGTATAGGTCTTGACACCAAGCTCAGAGGCATATTGTTGTTAATTGATTCCTTGTTAATCACCCTTGTGAAGGGTCGGGTTTTTTCAATTGAAGAAGCACGGGAAACCAGTTGGTCTTGGTTAGGTGGATAAAGCCCTTGTTGATATTTCTTTTTCCAAAATCCAGAGGAGGATCTACAATCAAATCAGCAGGAAGCTATTCAAGTTGTACTTCTCTTAATCTCTCTTAATATTTGAATTTCATTGACGAAAGTTAATTTATTCTTGGTTACATGTATTCTGTTAGAAAAGATTATTTCAGCTGAAAATGAAAGTTAGTTGTAAAATAGAATTTTATTGCATTCAATTTTCATAATAGTTAGTTATTCTTTCCGCTGAAATTCTGTTAGATGTAAGTTTATAATTTGTTTAATGAAAGTGGGTGTTACATATGGTATCAGAGCTACCAGGTTCCACACTAAACCTTGGGGCTCATCATGCTTAGAACATTGAAAACAGTTATTAATGTTTTCTTCAAGATGGTATTGATAAGAAAAACACCCCAGAAAAAGATTCAAGACCCTGTATCCATTCTACTATGGAAGATCAGACTTTCTTATGATTACTCAAGTTGTTCTCCAGCAGATTCAGAGACATTAGCCGAAGTTCTGAAAAGACTTCGGAGGGAAAGAAGAAAATGGACAGTCTCTAGAAAAGAGAAGGTGAAGTCCGCCATAATTGTCGAAATAAACAAGACCAAAACCAAAGACCACACTAAACCAGAAACATCTGAAGGAGATCGAGTTCTGACTCCTGGATATAGACTTATCCCATTTTCAGAATTTAGTGATCAAGAGGAACCTATCACTAATAATGAAAAAGATTCAGAAAACTAGTCACAGAAAGTGATGACCATTTTGTATTGAATTGAAATAAATCTATCACAGGGAGTGATGGAATTTTGTATTATGCAATAAATCTATCACAGGAAGCGATAGAAATTTTGTAATTATTAATGAATCTATCACAGGGAGTGAGTCTTTTTCTTCAAATAAATTAAAATTTTGTGAACTATTTGTATGACTTGAGTTTAAAAATAATTTTATGCAAAAAGGAAGACTCCTTAATTCATTGTGAAAACAACTAAATGACAACAAACAATAACCAAAAACTAATTTCATCAGTAACTTCATTGGAATGGAAAATTCCGGAAATGAGTTCAGGGAAGATCAGGACAATAGCTCCAAGGATAAACTTGATTGGCTATTGAGTATGATGAAGGCAACTCAAGCTAGATTAGCGAGAGATGAGAGGTCTGAAAATCAAAGTGACCAGCATGAAGATAACTCAAAAACATTGAGTATAGGATACAAGAGACGTAGATTGGCCGATGAGTTAGCCAAAGATATGAAAAAGATAAAACCTCCTAAGTTCGAAGGCTCTACTTCAGGAGATGCCGCGGAGGCATGGCTAACAGAAATGGAGAAATATTTTGAGCTTCGAGATTATTCCGATAACTCTAAGGCAGCATGGGCAGCCTACCAGTTGGCAGGAGAAGCTACCACATGGTGGGAAAACAAAAGGGCTGAAATGGAATTGGCAGTGGCTGATGTGTCATGGGATCAATTTGTGAAGATATTCCACCAAAGATGGCTTCCTCAGTTATTTTATGACCAAAAATTGTTAGATTTTGATAACCTCAGGCAAGGACCCCTAACTGTCAATGAGTACTGGGAGAAATATACCCAATTACTCAAATATGTTCCTCAGTACCAGCAAAATGAAAACTTTTGAGTACGAAAGTTCATAATGGGGCTAAACAATCATGTTGGAGGACCAGTAGATGTTTTGGCGCCTCGGACTATGGATGAGGCTTACGAGAAAGTTGTTCGACAAGAACAGAGATTGAAGAAAGATGATTCCTTCATGGACAGAAAGCACAACAAGGATAAGTGGGACCAGTCTCAGCAGAATTTCAAAAAGAAGGGTACAAGAATAATCAGTTCAAAAGGAACAATAACAACCCACGAAAGGATGAAACCTCTCTAATAAAAGCACTGAAAAGAAAGGACCACCTGGAGGATGTTTCAATTGTGGAGGAGAGCACTACGCAAATCAGTGTCCCTCTAAGAACCAGCAAGGACAGCAACAACGGAAGCCTCTACCACCTCAACCGACCGTATTTCAGCAAAGAATTCATGCAGCAGTTGACAATTGACAAGCAAAGTACCAGGTTGCTCCTATAGAAACTCCAGGTATGCTTTATGGAAACTCAATAACTATTTTAATAGATACTAGAGCCACTAAATGTTTTATATCACCTAAGTTACTGGGAAGGTTCCCTAAAAGAACTGGATTTATGGCTAAATCATGTATGGCTGAATATGCTAATCAGACGAGAGCTCGGGTAGAGCAGTGTCTGTTTGAAGCAAAGATTGAATTTCTAGACTTCACTACAGAGGTCAACCTTTACGTAGCACCTCTGGGTTCCTATGATGTGATCATTGGAATGAATTGGTTAAAAGAACATAGGGCAAAGGTCGACTGTTATGCTAAGATAGTAGAATGCATGGATGATTTAGGAAATCTGGTCAAGATTCAAGGAAAGCAACGAGAGGTTAAGGTGCGACAAATTTCGGCTATGCAGCTGAAAGAAATAAAAAAAAGGATGTAAATTGTTTGTGGTCAAGATGGAAACAGTCGAAGAAGGGACAAAGCATTTCCAGAATGGAAAGAGGAAGATGAATATTGAAGATAAGGAAGAGACCTTTATTGAAAAACACCCCTATATCCAGGAATTTCAAGATGTATTTCCCGAGGAACTACCTGGGTTACCACATAGAAGAATTTTTTATTTTGCTATTGACCTTGTACCAAGGGCCGAACCTGTTTCAAAAGTACCTTACCATATGACCACCTTAGAGCTGGTAGAGTTAAAGGCACAATTACAGGAATTACTGGATAAAGGCTTGATACGACCAAGTGTTTCACCATGGGGTGCCCCAGTGAATTTTGTTAAAAAGGATGGGACTCTTCGTCTATGTATAGATTACCGAATGCTAAATAAGCTCAACATCAAGAACAAATATCCCTTACCTCGAATAGATGATCTTTTGATCAAATGAAAGGGGTTGTAGTATTTTCAAAAATAGATTTGAGATCGGGATATCATCAACTCAGGTTAAAAGAGGACATTCATGAGACGGCTTTCAGAACTAGATATGGACACTATGAGTTCACAGTTCTAGCATTTGGGCTCACCAATGCCAGTCGCATTCATGAATTTAATGAACAGTGTTTTCAGAGATTGTCTGGATAAGTTTGTATTGGTATTTTTAGATGACATTCTTATTTACTCCAAAAATGAGGAAGAGCACCTTCAACACCTTCAAATAGTTCTTCAGCGGTTAAGGGAACACAAATTATATGGAAAATTGTCCAAATGTACCTTCTTTCAGAAAGAGATACAATATCTGGGGCATATAATATCAGCTAAGGGAATTGCAGTGGATCCTGCTAAAATAAAAGCTATAATGGATTGGCCAGTACCGAAAAATGGTCCTGAGGTTAGAAGTTTCATGGGATTAGTTGGGTACTACAGAAGGTTTGTCTGAGATTTTTCTAGAATTGCTCATCCCATTACCTCTCTTCAAAGAAAAGGAAAAAGATTTGAATGGACTGAAAAATGTCAAGGGGCGTTTGACCTATTAAAGGAAAAACTAACAACCGCTCCAATATTGACAGTACTGGATCCTAATGGTCACTTTGTGGTTACAACAGATGCATCGAGAGAAGGATTAGGCAGAGTGTTAATGCAAGAAGGAAAGGTAGTGGCTTATGAATCTCGAAAACTGAAACAATATGAACAAAATTATGCACCCCATGATTTAGAGTTAGCAGCTATTGATCATGCCCTGCAAATGTGGCGACATTATTTATTAGGAAAAACTTTTGAACTTAAGTCGGATCATCAAGGTTTGAAGTATATATTTACACAGCCAAATCTAAATGCTAGCCAGAGAAGATGGATGGAGTTAATCGCAAATTATGATTTCGAGATCAGTTACATTAAGAGCAAGAAAAACAAAGTAGCTGATGCATTGAGTCGACGGAAGCATATAACGGCAATGGTGTCAATCAACACTGATTTTAGAAACCAGGTGATTAAAAAAATTGAATGAAGATGAATATTATTTGCAAGTTCAAGAAGCTCTTCAGTCAAATCCATAGGAGCCTAAATACGAAGGTTTTCACATTGAAGCAGATGGGCTTTTGAGATTTAAAGGTAGAATGTATATTCCAAAGTCTTCTGAGTTAAGGAAAACAATATGGAAAGAAGTACACACTGCACCATATTCCGGACACCCAGGAGTAACCAAGATGTTGGTCGACGTCAAACCATTATATTTTTGGAAAGGAATGAAAAGGACGCAGCAAGATTTGTGGTAGGATGTTTTGAATGTTAGAAGGTCAAGGTAGAGCATCAGCATCCAGCAGGATTACTTCAGCCTCATTGCGTACCTGATTGGAAATGGCAAATTATTAGTATGGATTTTGTACAAGGTTTACCCATGACTAAGAACAGGCACAATACCATATTGGTGGTAGTGGACAAACGCACCAAAGTGGCACATTTCATACCAGGGAATTTAACAGATGGGGCACCAGTGATCGCACGAAAATTTGTGCAGGAAATTTTTCGTCTCCATGGAATACCAGAAAAGATCATTTCAGTTAGAGATGCCAGGATGACATCCAGATTTTGGCAGACCTTATTTTCAGCCTTGAGGACTCAGTTGAATATTAGTACGGCATACCATCCCGAGACAAATGGTCAAACGGAAAGGGTAAACCAAATTTTAGAAGATCTACTTAGAATGTACTGTATGGATCAGCAATACAGGTGGGAGGAATATTTACCTTTAGTAGAATTTGCCTATAACAATTAATATCAGCCAACAAAAAAATGGCACCTTTTGAAGCACTATATGGCAGGTAGGTGGGAAGACAAGATCATTCTAAGACCTGAAATGCTTCAAGAAATTGAAGAACAGGTAAGAATAATCAGGCAGAGATTGAAAGAAGCCAATGACCGGCAAAAGAGTTATGCTGATGCAAAACGTATTCCCAGATAGTTTGTAGTGGGAGAAAAAGTTCATTTGCAGGTAAAACCACATAAAAGCTCTATAAAATTTGGGAAAGCCTCTAAGTTAGCCCCAAGATACGTGGGACCTTTTGAAGTTCTAGAAATTATCAATCCTGTGGCATACAGAATTGCTCTACCCCCGGCTCTCGCCAGAATTCACAATGTATTTCATGTTTCCTATCTCAAGAAATATTATGCAAACTCTGAACATATGATTGATTGGAAATCATTCCAGGTACGGGACCCTGGGGTGATCACAATAGAGCCACTCCGAGTACTCGAGATACGTAAGCTGCACTTACGTAATCGCGAGGTGGTACAATGTAAGGTCCAGTGGGACCAGTATTCAGAAGAGAATGCCACCTGGGAAGATTATGATGAGATTCATCAAAAGTTTCCTTATTTATTTCTGAACAATTGAGACTGATGTGAAACTATGTTGTTAAGCTTTTATATATATTTATTGATAAATAATCATCGAGGACGATGATTCTTGAGGGGAAGAATATGTCACATCCCCTTCTTTTTGAACAATGAAATGTTAGCTATGTTGTTAGTTGAGTATAACTGCTTTCATGTGAATATAAAAATTATTTGTTGGATAATGTGTATAATGGTTTTCTTTTAAATGCGAGTATTTTCTTAATTATATGTGAAAATGGATATATGGAAATAATATAAATTATCGTTCGTATCAATAAAATGATTTAACCTTCATTATTTGTCGAAGTAGTTGCAGGATAAATCAGGTGACAAGGAAAAAAGGATATCAACAGAGAGACGGTAATTACAGGAATCGAAAAATAATAATTATGTCTAGCCTAAGTCACCGTAGCCTTGGCCAAGGCACATGTATATAAGTATAAATATATTTTTAGTTGGTGAGAATTATTTATCTCTTATGTTATTAAATAATTATTAAATTGTGTCTTACCTTTGGTGGAGCGCTTGGAGTGTGTGAGCTGGAGTCTTGATCGTAACTCCCCCACTCCGCCCGAATGCAAGAAGGAATGCTCCTTGCACGCGGTCGGGGTAGAGAAGCGGCCATATATATATTTTGGCATTCATTCTTTCTTGATCATGGATTTCTCTACAATGTCTTGAGAGAAGGAAGCATTCGGATCATTCCAAAACGCATTCGCAAGAAGTATAAGCAAGGCGTTGATTAATAGTCTGCTCTCCGCTAAAGTATCTCTGTCTCTGCAATACTGAAACTTAAATCGCATAAGTCTTGAGCATTGTTATTGCATTCTTCTAAAGTACTTTTTTTTTCAACGTTGCATTTCGTTTACTCTGTCAAGCAGCCGTAAGAACCAGTCGCACATTTCAGTTTGTTTTGCAACTACATCTTCTTCAACTTTGATCACTAAAAGATTTGTTCAGGCAAGATCATAGTCCCTTTATCATAGTCCGATTTATCATGCTATTGAAACACAGTATTTGATGATTGAAGCTATCGAATCATACCATCTTTCTTTAATCTGAGTACTGTGTTTCTTGATCAGTCTTTAGAAATCTGTATATGTATTTCATTCAACAAGTCTTTCGAATCTGTGTAAGTTTCGACTTTCTTGATACTTTATTAATATCTACAAATATATATATATATATGTGTGTGTGTGTGTGTATATATATAACTATTACATCTGCTCATATAGTATAGTTGCACTGAGATACATGACTACGGTCACTAGATGAAAGGGTACTTTCTGTCTAAATACTTCTATTCTGTATTTATCATGAATCTGTAAGTTTGTCAAGTGAGTCATGCATGGCATTCTTTCAAAAACCTGCAATCAAAGAAAAAGAATCATATGAATTAATAACAATGCCGAGCAAGGGTGAGTGCTGACGACACAGTAGTGTCAGTTATTTACTAAAAATCCTTGGCTAAGGTTACGATGCAGAATAGGCATCTGTCAGCTTTCAAGTGCCAGAGATACCACTAGTCAGAGTGATCTTTCCAGTTAGGAAGTACCTATAGGGAAAAGATCGATCAGGAGGTATAGGTCTTGACACCAGGCTCAGAGGCATATTTTTGTTAATTGATTCTTTGTTAATCACCCTCGTGAAGGGTCGGATTTCTTCAATTGAAGAAGCACGGGACACCAGTTGGTCTTGGTTGGGTGGATAAAGCCCTTGTTGATATTTCTTTTTCCAAAATCCAAAGAAGGATCTACAATCAAATCAACAGGAAGCTATTCAAGTTGTACTTCTCTTAATCTCTCTTAATATTTGAATTTCATTGACGAAAGTTAGTTAATTTATTTTTGGTTACATGTATTCTGTTAGAAAAGATTATTTCAGCTGAAAACGAAAGTTGTAAACTAGAATTTTATTGCATTCAATTTTCATAATAGTTAGTTATTCTTTAAGCTGAAATTCTGTTAGATGTAAGTTTATAATTTGTTTAATGAAAGTGGGTGTTACAACTTCATTTCAGTTCCAGATCATTTCTCAATCAATTGTTGCTTCATAGATTCTAGAGTTGTGCCAGTTGCGAGTTTTCTAGTGTTCCTCGGCATCGGGTCTGCTGTTGCTTTTTCATGATTCCGACCCGAGTCCTTGAGTGACTCTAATATGGTTTCTAGCAAACAGAAGTATCTTTCCTTGCTTGCCAGATTGAGGATTCCAATGTTACTCCACAAGTGTGCTTCCAGTGATTTTTGTTGCAGCAGGTTATCTCATTATGGGGGGGGTTGTATGATCTCTCTTATCATCCTTTGTGTGGATAGAGATTGATTGGATTTGTGATGGATATCATTGTTGTATTTCATCTCTTTTGGGGAGGAGTTTTATCCCACTGGGTTTTCTCCTTTTCTCCATTTGTGAGAGATTTCATTTGCATTTGTACATGGGTACCTAACATGGCCTAATAGCCGAGACCCATCTTTGCATCTTTTTACATATTTGCATAATATTCTTCTCTCCTAAGTTGCACTTAAGGGGGGGTGTTAGTGTGAATAGGGTTACTTTGCTATCTAGTTATTTCTTAGCATGTTCTCCGCTTTAGCTCTCTTCACACTAGGTTAAGTTTACTTAGGGACTTTTTCACTTTATCTCACATTGGTTGTGTATTGAGTCCCTTGGGTGAAATATCCTTTATATATCCACCTATTGCTCTCATATGAGCAACCCCATTCTATTGTATTGCTTTGCATTCTCTTGAGTTGAATACAATTTATTTAGCTCATATGTGATTTCTATTTTGCTTTCTCTCAATCACTTGCATTCTTGGGTAGAAATCTAACCAAAAAAAAAAGTCAGGGGTAGCATATTTCAGTGGTATCAGAGCTGGTTTCCTGTCAGCCTATTGGATTTGCTAACTCTTGTGCAGAAGTTCATATCAGAATTTTCAGTTGCATTAAGTACCATGTACTTGCGTGACAGTTTTGAGACTACCCAGATGCTTGCATGTCGGTTTCGAGGCCGAACAATAGTTGCATGAGTGATCTGCACTTGCATGTCAGAGTTGAGACCGAAGATATAGTTGCATGTCAGTAATCGGCATTTGTATGAGTTACATCACTTGGCTTGATTTGTCTTTAGAAGTTTTTCAGAACTAAGAATATGGATGGACGACGGCTACCCAAATTTTTACCTCCAAGAGAAGTTGCAGCAATACAGAACCCAAGAAACGAGAAAATGTCTACAATGGAAAGGTCTTTAAGTGACATGTTTAAAGAACTGGCCAATGAGTGGAAGGATCCTGAATTTAAGAAAGATTTACAAAGGTATCTAGGGAAGAGATATGACAACAAGAATAAAGAACAATTGGAGGTTACAAAAGAAGAGTCAAAAAATAAGATGTTAGAACCAAAAACAAATGATGGGGAAGCTGACTTTCCAAAGGCAATTATAGAGGAAAAGTACCTGAGTTTACCTAAAGAAGTCAAAAAAGAATTGGAAGTTGAGAGAATTGACTTTGCAAGTCCTAAATTTGATGATTGAATTTGATGATTATGAGGATACCATTCTGCTAGAATCAAAAAAGAGAATGATTGATAGGATGCTAGAAGATGATTTATCAGGTGAGCCTGAAATGGTTGCAACAGAATGTCTTGTTGAAGACATGGAGCAAAGTCCTAGAGAGTTGTGTGAGTTGAAGAATCAACTCTTGGTCTCTGTTGAGAGTGAAATTCATGTCCTCACTAGTTTGGACAGCACCCATAAGGTCCTTGAAGACCTCATGCAGAAAAGTTTTGTGGATGGAGCTACTTCTTCAAACTTGCAAATAATAAAAAACTCCAAGGAGATGGTGACGTTTGAGTACTTGCACTTAATTAGGGATCGAGATCATGTCATCGAATTTGCAAAAGAGAAGGAAAGGAAGGTTGATGAGCTTTCTCTTGAGCTCAATTCAACAACGGTCATATTAGAAAGTACCCAAATGGAGCTAATGGAGGTAGAAGATCAGCTTGCTACTACAAAAACTTTCCAAGGAGCTAGAGAATGAAGAAAGAGCTAAAGAAATCAAGCAAGTAATTAATGAGCTTGATAGTCTTCAGGAGGAATTTGATTTAGAGGCTTGTCCGAGGAAGACAAGAGTTGCACATGCTAATTGGGAGCAGCTAGATGGGCTTGAGCAAAAGGAAAGTAATGACTTTCATATTTTTGATATCCCTCTCTTTGAAATGGGTACAAAGACAATTTATGATAAACCACTCTTTGAGATGGATGATGAAACATCTCCTCCATGTAGCAACACAGTTAGTGACAACATCAAGATATGGGATCCGGGAGATGTTTTAAAACATGAGTTGGAGTGTGGTTTGCAGCTTGCTCAAGATTTGCAAACATTATCATGAGGTTGTGCCAAGCCTTGTGGTTGGTAATCCTTCAGGGAGACCACTAGATGAAGGTGTAAGAAAAGTTGAAGATGAAGTGTCTACCTGGGACATGTTAAATCATAGATACTTCTACATTTCAGACTTTAAAAAGTTTCCTAAACATGATTTTGTGCTTGCTGGAATGTTCAGAACAGCAGCAAAAAGTGGGAGTTTCAAACTTGTTTCTCATGGTGTATGGGAAACAGAAGGATCTAAACATGTTTTCCACTTGATTGTTAACCCACTTTAAGGATTGGGTGCAATTTTGATTACCCCTAGGCTCTTAGATGTTGGCGCTATCATGGATGAGTTTCAAAGAAATGACAAAGGAGTTACAAACCACCATGAAGTGCATGAGGATGAATTCAAAATGAACACAATATTCTTGTTTGATCCTAGTACTTTGGAGGAACAGTTTGAGGATGACACTTGGACTTGTTCCTTGAGAGGCATTCTTTTTGGGAGAGATGCCTATGGGTACTTTCGAAGGTCTTCTAATGAGGCACATATGAGGAGCAGAGTTGCACAGCACAAGCATGGTGGAGTTGCTTCATTACTTCAAATTCAGCATAGAGGTCACAAACTAAGCATGTTGGAGAGATATGGTGACCAAAGAGAGGTTCCTTGGCTTGGAATTGATCAGGTTATCAGCTTTAACTGTGTTGTTTGGTTGCAGATCAGCCATCTCAGTTGTCAGGCTGCTCACATTCATGAGAGTTGGAGGGACATTGGTGTCAAGAAAAGTGATTATTCGCAGTTGGAGGTTGCTTGGAAATTTTCTCCAACCTTTTCTGAGGTGATTCTAAGCAATGCAATGCTCATTTTTCATGCTCATTCTTGGAGTTTCATTTAGTGCAGCTGTTGTTCCTTATGCAGGCTGTTAAAATCAAATTGTTCATCGCTGATTTCAGTCATGAACAATAGCAAGTTTGTGTTTTTTCAGACCTTCCAAACCTTGAGAATTTATCTTACGAAGGTTTGTGATGTAAACTATGATAGTTTACCCTTGGAGTTCATTAAGGACAACGAGCTTCCGCATGCTTTGCTTCATCATTCAGAGACTCTTGAAGTAAGAACAATGAGATTTTTCACGAGTCTTCACGATTATATTAGTATGGTTCAATGGAGGCATGTTAAATCCAAGGGGTGTTATGATGAAGAGTTCGCTGAACTCTTGCAAAGGATTCTTTTTCTTTTTATGAGAAGTGTGGAGAAGGTTACAATTGTTGTTGTGACACAGCAAGGCACATGATATCTAGGGGTTCACAAACCTCTTAGACTAATATGGGATCCTGGCGTCACATTATTCAAGATGGCTCTTTTTGGTTATGGTTCGCAAATTGCTTGAGGGCAAGCAATGGCGTCACATTATTCAAGATGGCTTTTTTGGTTATAGTTCGCAAATTGCTTGAGGGCAAGCAATGGCGTCACATTATTCAAGATGGCTCTTTTGGTTATGGTTCGCAAATTGCTTGAGGGCAAGCAATTCTGGGAAAGGAGGACTGTAATGTCCCCTTTTTGGTGCATAGATCTTTTGTGCGCGTTATGCTTGTTCCTAGCCTTCGAGAGGTTATTCAGCATGTTCGTGGCTCAGTCTTACAGAGCAGTTGTTCGTGTTTTTAAGTCCAGCTAGTCATTTGGAGTTCATAAATGCTTTCGGAATTCAGTTCCAACCTCTTGGGTGCTCTCCAACTTTCTTGGAGAAACATGCTATTTTTAGAAAGTCCCCAACGGCCTCCGATTTTCATCCCAAGTCTTCAGTATCCTGTTGGTATGATCGAAACTGCAAAATTATATCATTTGGATGTTTTCTGCAACTCGGGTATTTTATTGGGCTATTTAATTATTTATTCACTTAAGTTATCTAAGGACGAGAAATATTAAAAGATAACTTTAAGTGTAATAGCTCTTTGGAAAGGTGTTGAAAAGTATTATTTGATGCTCACATAAAAGAAATGTTCGAAAAGGGAGACATAAAGTGAGCAATTTAAAAGGTTATTTTATGTGAGGGGGAAATTAAAAGAAAAGTGAAATTATTATTTGATTTCCTCTTGTTGCCCTAAAAGTGTCTTTATAAGGGACTTTTGGGCTCATTTGGAGTTTTATGTTGTTGAACATATTTTGTTTCTTCTGAAAACTTTATGCTGTTGAGCAGAGTTTCTCCTTGAGGTTGTTTAGCCTCAATTTCTCATCTGGTTTCGGTTGTTGAAGATCAACCCTAGCTAGATAGCTGGTGATTTCACCCAGGAATCACACGGAGTTTTATAGAGTTTGATGTTTCTAATGTTCTTTTGGATTGATAGAGTTTTTACTTGTGTCTGTGGGATTTGTTATGGTTTTTTGGAGTTGAAGTGTGAGTTCCATTGAGTAGTGTTGAGAACCTGTATCTGGCCGTACAGTTTGCACTATATCAGGGTTATGCTGGCGCCAGGTTTTGAAGAGAATACATTTCATATTAAGTCTGAATCTTATTGAGATATTTCAAGCCTATTTGCAATACTCATTCTGACTTCTTTCTATTATTTGTTGCTGCAGATCTGACAATCCATGGCAGGCCGTACTTCTTCTGCTAAGTCGTACCAGATTTGAGGGGCATCGTGAGTTTTGAATGGATTGTTTGAAGACTGCACCTTATGTGCATAGAATAGGCGTCCCCCTTTGAGCAGATTTCAATGGGTTTGATGCTGTTTTGACATGTATTTACCACCAGCCGTACAGCCTGCATGCATGGTGTGAACTTTCTGAAGCTGGTCATTGGTCGTTTGGAGTTTGAAGAGGTTAGATGGTGCCTGATGGTTACCAAGGACAGAAGATTGTGTGGGATGCCTTGGGAGGGTGTTTGACTGTAGAAATCTGCATTTGTATGACTTCAGCCCTGTCAAAAGACTGCCGTATAGCAGCTAAGGAGCAGTAATCCCAGCGCAGACCCTGGACAGTAGCATGGGTCATGTTTGACACAGTTCTAAGGTGATATTCAGTCATAAGAATATTTGATATCTCTCTCTATTTGCTGTTAGTCAACAGAGGAATAGCATATGTTCATTTAGTATGGGTGTTTGAGCTATCATGGAAGGTCACAGCTTGTTATCTTTTTATCTGCATTCAAAAGCAAAGTATACCCCTGCAAGTGGCACCGTACAGCAATAGGAGAAGATGCAAACCAATGCATGTCTGTGACAGTAGCGGAATCTATGGTATAAATCAGTTTGGAATGCTTCCTATTATTCTTGTTTGATTTGTATTTGCTAGTGCAATATTGTTATCATCAAATCATACTTTTGAGTGGTTTTTGGAGCTAACCCTATGTATTCCAGCTTCAGGCATTTCATTGTAATCAGCTGATATAAAAAAAATCGGGGGTAGCATATTTCAATAAAGCTTCTTAATAGATTCAGAAAGTTGATAACATGGACAGCACTATATATACGTTTTGGATGTTGTATGCGTGTATTGTTTCCATTCAATTGTAGCAAGTAACTTGTTTCACTACTTGTATGATATGACAAGGAAAGGGAACTAGTACCAGTTGTATAGGTAAGGGAGGCACTTTGCTTATCATAGATGAGCATAGGGACAGCCAAGAGCATCACGGTGATGGTATTCATTATTGTATGTTGCACTAACTCTTGTTACAGCAGTAACACGTGCAAAATTGCAGAAAGAGGACTATTTTCAAATAGTTGCAAACATTGTAATGATGTATGGCCTTCATTACATATTGATGCAATAAAGATAACTTGCAATATCTTTCATGATGTTAGCATTTTAATTTGCACCTTTCAACACAACACAAAACAAAACAGTAAGGATAAGCCTTTCTTCAAATTAGAGGGGGGAGCTCCCATGTAACAGAAAACAAAACTAGACCCTATAACTTTAGGAAACCACCTCTAGCTTTTTACAATAACCACAAGTTAATCTATGGCTTTTGGACACTCATTGCAAACAAACTAAAGAAATCGCCTAGCTTTTAGTTCTCGAGCAAGGGCACGAGGCTTATCAACACTTCTACTCAAGCCAGGAGATTTTAATATATTTTATTGAAAGTAAACACCTGCAATAGGTAGCAAACACTTACACACCCTAGCTAAAAGCAAATACTAGATAGCGTGAGTACAACACAAGAATTGGATTCAAAACAACAAACACTTTCAGCAAACCGATTAGATGCTATCATATACAAAACCACAATAACTTCTTCAATAACACCTACAATACAAAGAAGGCACTTTTCAATAAAGACTTTCCCATTTGACAAATGAGCAAACACAAGATTACACAAGACAACTTGAACGGTCATGAAACCCTAGTGATCATTGATATAGCTCCCCTGTTTTAACCATGGCAGATACTTTGAAGAAGTCAGGAAACCCTAATGATCATTGATGATTCACTAAACAATTTTCGTGACTTGAATCTGACTCCCTCAAAAACTAGTGAAATTCAATGTTAGTGCACTAGATCTTGTCCATGACGAAGACATTCTATGTGACAAATCATCCATTTTAAAGTGCCCTAGATGAAGAGTGAAGGAAATGATAAAGTCCCATGACAACTACTCTGGATGCTCGAGGCAACAAAACGACCATTGATCCTTAACAATTGCAATTTGAAGAGTTTGCTCCCAACAACCAACAAGACATTGGGAAAGCTTGCTTCAATGGTGTCCTTTAGTGTTTCGAAGATGAAACTTAAGACTTCTCCATGTCGAGGCATGCTTTTTGGTTTACATCCATGATTTCAAGTTGCTTTTTGGCGCTTGACTCTTCCTGGAGATGCTTGGAAGGCTTGGGGTCATTTTTTCTTATGATTAAGTTGACATCTTGACATTGAAGTGTCTAGGAGAGCACCAAAGCACTACAATGCACTTTTGCTCATATTTTATTGACATTTTGACATGGAGACCCTCTAGAACACACTTGGGCAACTTATTGCACTTTTTGGTATATTTTGTAGTTGACATTTTGACATTTGACCTCCTAGAGACGCACCTAGAGAGATGAGAGCACTTGTTCATCTACTTTCACTTTGACAACTTGACCTTCAAGTTATTTTGGGTGACCTTTTTCACTTTGATGCACTTTGTTATATTTTTTGCAAGTGAAATTTTGACATTTAAGTGGTTGGTGCGTGCCCAAGGGGTTAAGTGTCACTTTTGACATGTTTTCACTTTGACGTTTTGACTTTTAAGTCATATTAGGCATAGTGTCACTTTTTCATTCTAATTCTTTATTGACATTTGTCACTTAAGTGTCACTTTTTATGTGATGTGTTATCAAGATTAAACTATGTAGTTTTTTTGTCAAACTCATTGACCCATATTTCATGAGTAGGTTCACAACAACCCATCTCTCATGAGTATGAATGGTGCACCAAGCACTCATTGCATCTAGGTCATGCTCACAGGTGTGAAGCATCAAGAGGGTCACCCATCCCAATACTACTCTAACTCAAGTGTGCTTAACCAAGGAGTTTCCCCCAAGATCAAGCCCACTTGGCTTGCTTCCCCATTTGCAAAACCTTTAGCAAACATTGTGCCTTATGAACCATTCATTATAGAGCTCACTTCTAATTCTACTTCTTCATTAACATGTTGCTTAGGTGAAAAAGTGCTTTTTAAGTCACTTAAATGATCTAATTTGTCTTTGCCATTGAAAAGTGCAACCACTTTTTACACTTAAGTGATTTTCACCCAAAAAATGACATCCATGGGCTCAAGGGTGTGCTTGGGTCCCTTGGAGACCATTTTCCGCTTGCTTTTTGTCATTGAAACTCGTTATTCCTCCCCAGAGGCGTGGTTTGCATCATCCATGCATTTTTTCAAACTTGCAATCATTAAACGTACTTCTCCTTCATCAAGACATGTTCTAGGAGCCCCAATGATCATTTCTCTACCTTAGAATGCCTTCACTCTTCCTTTGTCGTCCAAGTTTTTGTGTTCACCTTGCCTGATGCACTCAATTCATTGGCCTTGTAGAGGTGTTAGCTAAAAACAACAACAATAACATTGACAACCAAGGGAAACAAGAACTTAAACATGACATCACAACCACGAAAGGACAAAATTTTGACCTAAAATTAGACAATACAAGAAATTTTGAATGGGTACAACACATGGCATATGAACTTCATTGTAATATGTGTTACAATAAAAAGGAGAGTCCTTTATGGCAGTAAGGTTATATCAATATGTTGTAGCATGAAGAGACCAATGTTGTCACATGGTTTCTAGTCCATGGCAATCGCTATAGAATGATTTTTGCATCATAGGGGTTGAAGAGTTAGCAAGAAGCATGAGTTTTGTGAAATGAATGGCCACCATAGAGTTAATCATGGGAAAGACACAAAGACATGTCAGATTTTTCTTACATATCCAAAGTTTCAAGCACAATAAGAGCATCACTACATTCTACCCATAGCGCTATTGGTGTTGAGCATCACTTTGGAGATGTGAGGGTTTTTTGTTGAATCAAACACAAGAAACCTAAACACATAGGGCACTACTTCAAGGCACTTAAGTGCAAAGCATCACCTTGGATATTAAAAGGGGGAATGTGAGGGAGATTTTGTTTGAATCATTTGGACACAAAAGTTCTAGAGATGAAGGGGGAAATTCTTCTATATTTTGAAATAAACTTTTGTGAGACCAAAAGCTCTCTAAGAAGGGAGGTGTGATCTGTATGGAATCTAGGAGAAAAGCTCATCACCAAATGAAGAAATTTCAGCAGGTTCCAGGGACTGAAATTACCCCCAGAAATCAGCAGAACACAACTGTCGATTTTGAACAAGCGCGATTTTAAAACTGTGGGTTCCAATAGGGAGCAGTTTCGTAAACACCCTAGTAGCTCCAAACCACCATGGCAGTTTCATAATCAACATGGCAAAAATGAAACTGCTGGCTAATGAAAAGGGGTGGTTTCATTCCAACGCAGAAAACAAGAATTTGAAATGTTTCAATTGACCATGTCTCTTTGAATTCTTGCACAAGGACTCGCTAATTCACAGCTGAAGTCTTACATCATTCAATAAGAAGACATTGACAGCCCAAAACAAAGAGGAGGAGGAGAATTAAAGTTCTTGTGGTAACAAGAAGGTGAAGAACAAGCTGAAAGTGGAGAAATAGACTTGACAGAACTAATATTTTGTATCTGTATTTTGTTTATTTGAGCTATAGACTCCAGTAGAAGAATATTTGCCTCTACAATCTGGGTTTTTCACCCTTCTTGGGGTTTCCCAGGATAAATCTTGTGTTTTTTGTTGCATCTTTTCTTCATCTCAGTCCTTCACTTCTGTTTACGACAGAACTCTAATTCCTCCATTTCCACTGTCATTTGCTAACACCAAGTAGCACAGTAGTTCTAATTGTTTGGTTTGTTAATTTCTAATTGGAATTAGAGAAAATACTGATCACTTACAATATTTTATATATTTTTTGAATGGTCATACTGAACCCAGTAAAAAAATGGCAAAACCGCTGTATCTGAACCCCTAACCCATACCCAAACTGGCAACTTTATCTTATAACATAAACTATTTCCTTTGATATTTTTCCTTGAAGCATTTCAAAATAGTTTCGATTTCCTGAAAATTTCAAATTTCTGTCATCAAAAAATAAACATTAAATATTTCATTTTAGTTTCGAGTTTTCAACAGTTTTCTTTCTGTTACATTAGCAAGACCAATACTCAAGTTTTTCTTTAATTTTCCTTTAATGTTTCAATACCATTCTTGTTTCAGAACAGTCTAGATTTCTGGATTCCATATTTTAGTTTCAACTTTCAGCTTTCTGCTACAATAACAAGACTTAGATTATGAACATAAAGAACTTCAGACTTCCAATCTTATGCGAACAGCAAATTCAGTTTATAATAGCTTATTAGATTTAGTCACAGAATACCACAAAAGTTTATAGGCATAAACAAGTTACCTGGAGAAAGCGCTCCAATCTTGCACTTGAATGTTCTGGACCCTGGCCATCATATCCATGAGGAAGCAAAACAACAAGGCCAGTTTGACGAAGCCATTTTGACTCCCCACAGCTTAAAAATTGATCAAAAATGACTTGGGCACCATTGGCAAAATCACCAAACTGAGCTTCCCACAGAACCAATGAATTGGGATTTTCCATTGAATAGCCCAGTTCGAAGCCCAGCACACCAAATTCTGAGAGAGAGCTGTAAATAAATGTGAACTTAAATTTTCAGTTAAAACAGTATAACTTTTAAACTTACCATTTATCTGACTGAGAGAGAGCTGTAAATAAATGTGAACTTAAATTTTCAGTTAAAATGGTATAACTTTTAACCTTACCATTTTAAGTTAACAGTAGAAGGCTCTAACCATATTCAAAATATAAAAGGACTCCACAGTTCAAACAGTAATTTTATATAAAAATAAACCATCAACATGGAAGACTGCAACTATTTAAATCCAATGCTTCATTCTTATGTCGTGCACTCTGGAACTCTACTCCTAGAGCTCCAGGTTATCATAAGCATTATGTAGGCACACCAGCTGAAATCATATAATTATAGTTCAAAACCATAAATGTATTAAAACAACTTTTCTACTAAAAAACAGCATGTTTTCCATATTTTAGGTTGAAGAAAAATATAGACTCAACAGAAACATTTGATATAAAAAATGGCTAGTAATTAGCAACTTCTATCTTGATTTTCTTTTCCTTCCAAGCTATTTCTCGTTGACCCCTAACTTCATGTGGAACCATGAATTCTAACTTCTACATCTTATTTCCTTTGCTTTCCAAGTTCATCATGCTGCATACCTTCAAATTATGCAAATAGAGATCATTAGACCTCCCAAATTCCAATGGCATCTAAATGTGAGAAGGATGTGAAACAACTGTGATTGCTTTATAGGTTGTCTTGAATATAATAATCATCTATGATGGATCCAGACAAGATATTGACCATGGGCCTTGATTTTATGAACCCAAATGAATTTGCCATTTTTCTGGAAATCTAACAAGCTGAGATTTAAACCTTTGACACTTGCAGAGATAAGCATTTTCTTTTTGCTTTTATCTAGAATCCAGTGTGTTGACATTTTTTATTTCCAGCTAAAAGCAAAAAGAAACTGAGATCTAAAAAAAAGAATCTGAAGTTTTGGATTCCTAAAAGAAGAGGCCTCTAACTTTTGAAGCAATAAAACTACCAGCTGACTTATTAATATATAACATGGAAAACATCTATGGGCAATCTGCATCTGGAACACAGCTCAAGTTCATATAGATACATTAAATGAAAATAGAGCTAAATCTGTGCAGTTCAAGTAATAATTCTTCTGATATCCAAAAATCTTAGACCAAGGCCAAATTGAAAATCTGATTTACTCATTTTTTAAACTTCAAATAGTCTGTTCCAACAATCTAGACTTAGAACAGGAAAACTGATTTTCCATCTTTCTCATTTTCAACCCTGTCTCAAAATTAATTGTAAGGATGTTAATAGGTCTTGTTCGATTGAATAATAACAAATGAAATTCTTCATTTTACAACAAACCCACTAAATGGTGCTCCTTCAAACAAATTATGTATATATGTAAGTTGGCACTTTGAAAAGGTTATTTCTTGGATAAACAATGGTCATGTTATTTCTATGCTGTTCAGGTAATAATTCTTCTGATATCCAAAAATCTTAGACTAAAAGGCCGAACTAAAAATCTGATTTACTCTTTTTTAACTTCAAATAAATCTATTCTAACAATCTAGACTTAGAACAGGGAAAATGATTTTACATCTTTGTCATTTTCTACCCTTTGTCTCAAAATTAATTGTAAGGAGATTAATAGGTCTTCTTTGATTAAATAATTACAAATTCATTGTTTTACACAAACCCACTAAACAGTGCTCCTTTAAATAAATTATGTATGTATCATTATATGTAACTTGGCACTTTGACAAAGTTATTTCTTGGATAAACAAGAGTCATATTATTTCTATGCACAAGACATTTAGATAAAGTTATTTACTTATATATGAAATAGTGTATTACTTTGAACAAAGTTACTCGACTTCTTTGATTAAATAACAAGTAATTCGTCATTTTCAACAAGCCCACTAAACAATGCTTTTTCACACAAATAATGTATACATCACTTGACATGCTTGATATATTTATATCTTGAATAAAAAATACGCACATTATTTTTATGTACATCGCATTGTTAAATATCTTTTATTTGGATAGGTAGGAGTGGGAAAACTGCAATTGATGTTTTCAAAATTCCTTTACTTATGTAAGCACCTTTCTTCATAGCATTTTTCAAATATTTTCCTAACCCTCTTAAACCAACTGCATGCCTTCCAAGGAAAAAGAGCTCTTAATAAAAGACGTTTTAAATATATATATAATTTTCCTACAGTTAAAGGATTATACATGTTTTATTTCTAACATTTCCACATGATATTACATAACTGGAAGTTTTTTACAATTCTTTTTTAGAACTCCATAACTATCTTTTCTAAATTGGCTGACATCTTGATTTGTTTATATTTCATATGGACAACAGGATATGAAAACTGGCAAACAAAGAAATATATCTACAGCAATTTAACGTACGGCAGAAACTCCTTCAAACAAAAAAAGCTTTAGTAGGGAATCTTCACCAAAAGGTGAATGTTTAATTTTTCCAATGTTGAAATCAGTAAATAGAACCATCCCTGCCTTTGGCTTTTCTGACGAAAATAAGCATGCATAGTGATGTGAATTAATGTGGGAGTGGGTGATTCAGTTGGACTGTTGAGAGCATAAAAATGCAGTTTTGTTACGGGATCAAAAACAGCATAAGAAAGTTTCATAATGTGTTATATTTTTAGATATTTGTATTCCTCTCAAAAAGTTATGCAATAAAAAAACAAAATGACACCTCATTCAGAGTCCATATGCAAAAGTTATGACCTCTGCAAGTTGCAGGTATATGTATTACTGACAAATTCAACTGAGGTCTAAGTCGTCTTACAAGTTTGGCTGGAGTCGAACTCATCTTTGATGGAACAGGGCACATGTGATGGGTTCAACTGATGTCAAACTCATCCCATACAGGGCAAAATAGCAGAGCTGAAGTCATATAAGAAGTTTAATGGCTCTTTTGCTATCTCTTCGCATGGGAAATGTTAATCTGCCTCTTGAATGATTCATCTACCCTTCCTCTCCCTTAAATACATTGGAGTATGTATTTGGGATATAGGTGGAAAACAATAGATTTGTGAATGTTAAGAAAGCTTTGATTAGCTCAATCAGAGTATTTTCTGATTGTAGTCCTTTTGTGATTCTAGATATTGTGGTTGTTATTCATTGTCATGGAGTTTTTGGACAACTAGACTATGATCATGGAGATCGCTAGGTGCAAGTGATAGGATGCTAGGAAGGTGCCTAGAGGCCTTCAAGAAGGGAGCAAACTTGTACAAATGATTTTGATAATGAATTCTTGCTAGAGTTTTCTTCCACATTGTGTTTCTCCTGGGTAAATCACTAGTGTTGATCTCCTTTGCATGTGTTGTTGTTCCTTTCACTTGTTTATGTTATTTTCTTGCAAGTTATAGCACATCTTTATAAGATTCAGCTGTATATAAGGATGATTAGCTATTTGGAAGCATAGTACTTGTTCTTCGAAACGTAAAACTATTTGAATTACCCTCACATAAGCATATTCTTGGTTGCCCTATGGTCTTGTGGATTGATTATTCATTCATATGAATGCAGTAGCATGTTTGCAGTGTCAATTGAAGGATGTAATTGATCTAGGCAAGTGAGTGGGTAGGTTAACATTTGCATAAGGATTTTGAGGTGTTGAAAATCAGCCATAGTTGTTTGTATTCTTAGCTTGAAGCCTTGAAAGTTGTTCATATAAGCATAGAACTTGTAAGCAAAAGAAATCCATATTAATGAGACTCTCAATGAAATATCCATGAAGTTATAGGATCAACACATCTTTGCATTCTGTTCGCCCCAATTTTACTTCTTGGATTCTCCAATTATGGTTGATATTAAAAACAACATATTTGAGATTCTATGCCCCATCAATCAATCAAAAGTCATGGGAGTAAATTGAACTATATAATTAAGGTCTCCCAATGTCGTGGGCATATTAGTGACAATCCCATTCTGAAGTATAATATTTTTGAGACTTCGGAGGTCTCTTGATCATGTGAGCATATGCAGAACTATATGATGCCTAGATATGATTTTTTGGCAAACATAAAAGTTCCGTTGTTCATGTAAGCATATATGTAACAATCATATGCTAAAGTTTCATATTTTGTAGGACATGAATGTTCTCTTGTTACCACCGTCTCCCAATATCTTCCAACATCTCTAAATGCCCTCAATATCCACATGCAGGTAGATCAGGTGATATTTTGACAAAGCTCACGCAATCAAGAGACCATAATACAAATTCCATATATCAAAAACATTGGACAGAACAACCTTAGAATGATATGTTCAAAATATTAATCCCCATAAGACTGATACTGAGGTAACACAATTGTTTAAGCACTGTTTTTTTTAAAACCATGGAAAAAATATTTCAAACAAATCTACACACATCATCATGATAGAAAAATGTCACTAATTCTATTTTAAATGCTTAGAGTGTTCATCAACATAAGTATATATCACAACAGAATACAAGTCTTCAATAACACGATACTCAAAATCACAGATCGAAAATTTGTGAAAAACTCGCTGACTCGTGAGTACTTGCAGGTAAAACCCCTCAATGAGTAACACCCTTGAAAAATCACCAGCGAGTAACACGCCTGAAAAATTGCCAACAACTAAGACGCTTGAAAAATTGCTGGTGAGTTCTTGGCAAATTCTCGCAAGTTACTAGCCTAAAAACTAACCAAACTCACAAGTCCATGGGAAAAATGCAACCACAGTCACATAATGACAATCAATGGCCAAAAAAGCATCAAAACCCATCATTTTTCACAATTTCTTCTTCCAACTCTCCCTGCTTTGACACCTTGACAACATTCGGTGCATTTGCAAGTAATTTCAATGGATTTTGCATGATCGTGGGCAGACTTGATGAGTTTTTTGGCAGCATTTGAAAGGTATGTAACAATGTCCCTATTTGTGTTTTGTATTTTCAGATTTTTTTTTGTTTTTCCCTCTCATTCTTGGGTTTTATTATTCTATTTTTTTTCTCTATTTTAGCTAGCTGCTAGGGTTTACATTTTATAATCTTTAGATTTTTCTTCTTTTCAATGCTAGTGTTTCAAATTCAATGTTTTGTTTGAGATATGGCATTGGGAAGCAACAGAGTTGGTAGCAAGCCTTGGGAGCTTGCTTGGAAGCATGGAAGCCCAAGGAGGCAAACTGGACTAGTGTGTAATTATTGTGGGATGAAGATGACAGGAGGCATCAACCGCCTCAAATATCATCTTGCACGGATCCCTGGAAGAGTTTCACTTTGTAAAGAAGTGGAGCCGGAGGTTATATAAGAGATTAATGCTCTCATTTCTTAATATGAGGAGAGGAAATTAAAAAAAAGGACTATTGCAATAATGGTAGTTGTAATGGGTTCTTCTACTCATAGAAGCAAATATCTTTCTCAGGAATTTCTCACCATACCAAAAGATAAAGATATCTTCAACTTCTCGGGATATTATTGGGAAAAAACCACGAAAATATCGGGAACCCAAAAAATACAATAAAATTCAAAAAAAGAGAAACAACTGATGTTTTGTTACATTTAAAGCCATCCTAAAGACTAATTGCATAGAGAGTGAGAAAGTGAAAGTAAACAAGAATGTACACCAAGAAAGTGAATGTAACTCTTCCAGAATGATAATGAACCCTTCATGTAATAAAACACAACTAAGGTAATACGACCTGTTAATCCTACCATTCTCCTTAACTATCAAGTCCAAGAGACTAATCTATACACAAAATGGTAACTACAGTTGAGAACAACAGTCTCCCTAATCTCTTCAAATACCTCTTAAGTTTACAGTCAGTGGCAACAATCATGCCTGGCATTTTAGGACAGCAATGCCCTGTCTTAACAATGTTTCATGTTAATCATCTTGATCGGCAATATTTCCTATAATGTTAACAGCAGTATTGATTCCCCTATTAATTGAATGTCAAAAGACAATAATGATGACAACAATTTCAACTGGTAGAACATTATTAACAGCTGATATGTAGAAATGGCAGCAAGTCAACAACAACACTAACATTTGTGATTCAATAATAATGACAAGTCAAAGGATAGCATAATCATTTGACAGTTTTATCTAGTATTGACTATGCTCACAAATCATAAATGATGACAGCTGTAGATAACTACATTCATTTTTTAAATAATGACAGCAATAATTGTCATCTTCCCTTGGCAACAGATCTAACTGCTATTCAGTAATGATAGCTGAAAATTTTAACAGCTACTTACACTGTTCCAAGGTGTATAACCCATTTATAGAAGTTCTAGAGAAGAATGATCAAAAAATCACAGGTCTGCGCTTATATAGATAAAAGTCTAATTTATTGTGTGTCACTAATATCGCGATATATTGGTGAATATTTCGGTCAAAGTCACGGTCAAAGATATTTTGAAAAACTCGTGATATTTTCAAGAAAATGTAGGGAACCCTGCTGAGAAAAGATATATCGGAATATATTGTGATATTTTAAAGATATCTGCTTCTATGCTCTAAATCATCCACTTCCTTCCTTCCTCATTCATTCTCTCCTCTACAATTCCTTTGATACATGGCAAAGTGAGTGGATTTGATGGGCTTTCAGGTGAAGCTACATAAAATCTATTATCATCATTGGAGCTTGCTTTTAATGGGTAATGTCCATCTTCTCTCTCTCCCATTATCAATTATTTTTTAAATCCCTTTGGAAACTGAGAATGTGGATATGCTTGGCTTGGTTTGATGGGGTCTAATTTCTTTGAGCTTCCATGTCTTGAGAGAATGTTGGTGTGAAGTCATGTTTTTTTGGCAGGAGGCCTAGCATCTCCTCCATTTGATGTCCTCAACCCTTCGTTGTGCTTAAAAGCTCTAGATGCCTATAGGGCTGTTGATATTTTATTTTTCCTCACAATCATTCTCCTAGATTTGTCTGGTTTTCTTGGGGTTTGCATAGCTTTTGATCACCAAGGCATTTAATGTAGCATTTGAGATTGTTTATAATGAGGCATTAGATTGTTGTGTGGTGAGCTTGGCTTCATGCTTGTGTGTACTAATTGGAATCAAGGAAGAAGGAAGACATGGACTGTGGACTAGAAAATAAATTTTGTTTTCTATTTCTGTAAATGACACCTTGATGAGGCACTGTCTCTAAATTCCATAGTCTAAATACTTGGACTCAGCAAGCCAAAATTTGTAATCAGACTCAGAACTTGGCAAAAACTCACCATATTAAAAAACATCTAAATTCATAAAATAAACTTAAATAACATGCAAATAACTGAAATTAGAGAACTCATAGGTATTTTTTTCTATTTTAGACCAAAAAGGAGTACGATGCATATCATAATGTCACATATGGCATGATGATTGATTATCACCATAGAATATTACAAATCCATAAATTATTGCACAAATTTCTTCTCCGACTAAAGCTTACTCATTGGTTGCACTCTCAAACTAGATGATAAACATTGCTCCTCATAATCAATATCATCCTCAGGCATACCATTATCCAATGCAGCCCCTGTTAATGCTTCCGCTTCAACTTGTGCATGCGCTTTTGCTTCCACTATTACCGTCTCAAAATTAGTGATCTCCTCTGTAAATAGGGGCTCCACATCCTCTCCAATCCAACTCGAATAACAATTGATGTTATCCAAGTCAATCAAATCATGAGTCTCCTTCCCCTCAACCTTTTTGATGCAAAGACAAAGGTTGCACTGCACAAAAACAAATTTATTAAGGTGTTTTTGGATCGACCTATTGCACTTCTTTGTGTAAATGGACTCAAACATGCTCCAATTGTGCTCACACCCATAAGTGCTACAAGGCTAGCACAAAATGCAGATGGTTAGGCTTTCAAGATTTGATGTTTCTACACCATAATCTTCCCACCACAAATCTAATTAGAGAACATTTATAACTTTGTAAGTAGACTAAAATTGCACTTATTAAACAAGACTACTCTCTATGACACTATGATTGAACTTTTGGAGGACTCGGTTTCTTTTTACCTAATTGTTGGGTCATTCCCCTTTGAACAAGTAGAGGTGAAGAAAACAACCTCCCCTCCATACCCTCGTAAATTAGCAACTCATCAAGAATTGTGCCTCTTACAGTTTCATTAGGCATCATCCTCTCTATGCATGTTTTGAAGCCATACATTTCCTCCTAATCGACCTTAAAGGAATTAGAGAAGAAAATCTTGGGATTCAAGTAGCAGGCTGCTACATGTATGTGTCGATGAATTTGCTTGGTCCACCTCCAATCAATTATGTGCCAAATAGGTTCATATTTTGTTCTATTTTCTCATAGTAACATTGGATGTCGCCCTTGGCCATGTCTATAGCCTCATACAAATAACCCATTGGGGTCTTTTCCCCATCAACCAAGTGTAGAACCCTAACCAAAGGTTAAATCACATAAAAAAAATAGTACAGATTTTTAAGATTAAAATTAATAAAAATTTCAACAACAAATAAAAGTAAATGAGAAATTGAATAACAATAACAAATAAAAAGTAAATGAAATTTTTCAACGACGACAAAAAATAAAGAGTAAATGAAAAATTTATAAGTTTGTAAACGTTAAGTTTAAAGTTAACTTGAGGATCTTGTATGTGCTCTTGGAAAACAAATCAACAAAAACAATCTTCACAACCCTTTCACCTTCAGCCTTCTTCAAACATGAAGACACCAACCACCTAGTGCTCACAAACAGTTGCTTAAGAGACGTTAGAGAGCCTGCAATGCTTTGCAATGTGATGAAATTAGTGGTGAATTGTGTGACTCTTGATCACACAAGCTCCTTTCCTTTGGTGTGTGCTCTCTCATCAAGTTAGACACCCAAATGTGGTTGCAAATATATTTGGTAATGTTTCTCACCTCTTCAACCACAATTTTAACCCATCCAAGTTTGCCTATGTCCTCAAGTAGAAAATCAATGCAATGGGCAACATAAGGGCTTCAAAAAATATTAGGGTATCTCTCCTCAAGAAGTCTCCTTGTTGCTATGTGTGCTATTGCATTGCCGGTCACAACTTAGACAACATTCTTGACACCCACTTCTATGGCCACCTCCACCAGCATATTGAACAAAGCCTCAAAACTTTCACTTCGCAAGTGGCATCAATTGATTTCAAGAACACCAACTATCCACTTGAAGCCACTAGGAGGTTGATCGATGTGTAGTTATTGCCATTTGTCCAACATGAAACAAAATACTACAATCCTTGTCTTGTCAAATTCTCTTTTGATTTTCTACTATCACCTCGATATTTTTTATGACTTCCTCCAACAAGAGCACACACAAATCATGCAAAATAGGTGCCTTGAACCCTTTTCCAAAAATAGTCAATACATTGACTAACAATTCTCAATATGGGCACCTCACAATATGGAATGTATATTGTTATAATACCAAAAATTTGTGGCAGATATCTTTGCCTCATAATGTTGTTCCTAGTTCCAAGCAATACCTTCGAGCAAAGGTTGCAAACCAAGAGTATTACAAGGGACAAAGAAGCCATGTGACTGCAACCGGCTAGAACTCTTTACAGTAGATGAACCTCGCATGCGTGGGCCAAATCAAGAGCCTACTAATTCAATATCTGACCCAAGAGGAGACCTCATCACAACTACCACTTTCTTCTTCTCATATTTACCAAGGAGAGCATGCATCTCTCATATAACCTCGATTGCACTAGATTACATAGCTGCACATCTCAACTAGAGATTCATGGAAGGTTATATTTGAGGTGATTGATGCCTCCTCTCATCTGAAAGCCACAATATTGCATACTAACATTCCTGGCTTTGAACTCGAGTTGTTGTGGTTCCAAGCAGGGTCTCTAGACTTGCTACTATAACTGCAACCTAAGGATGCCATCTCTATATGCAATATTGGAAAACCTAGCAAAAAGGAAAAAATCAAGTTTCAACTTTAAAAATTGTAAACCCTAGATCTGAAAAAAGAAAAAAGTGGCAAAAAAAGAAACAAAAAACAAAAATTAAAACCCTAGAAGTACTAGAACACAACTAAAATGAAATTAAAAAACAACAAAACCCTAAATCCAAAACAAAGTTACATACTTTTCAAATCCAATGAATAAAACTGTCAAATCAGTCAAAGATCACTCCAAATCAACTAAAAATTGACGTAATGAGAGTCAAGAAAACAAGAACATGAGCAAAAGTCATGAACTTTTATGATGTTTTTAATAGCAAATTGTGTTTGGGCATGGATAGGCGAGTCTCTGCTTGGAATTTGTTGTTAATCCCAAGTATTGGACAAGTTTATGTGTGAGCACTCGCCAGGTGTCATCTACACACGTGTCGACAAGTAATTTGCCAAGTATTTATACTATGTTGAATTCAGTATGTTCTCTGAATTTTGGGACCTCCTCTTTCATTTAGGTTTCACAAATTGTTTGCCTTAATAGCCATGGCATGTGTTGGTGGTGTTGGGGGGGAGGTGCTTATAGGGGGCTAATGGAAACAATTTCAATTAGGATTGAGCTGGGAAGCAATCAATCTTTTGCATCACTCAAGAAGCATCAAGCTGTGAAAATAAGAGTACCAAAAAGATAGAAAAATGCATTAAGAGATGTAGACATGGGAAGAAATCAAGTGCAACTCCCACCTTCACAACAAAGAATACTAATCAAGCATTTGTAAACCTGATAGGAAGAGCAATTCAAATAAGATGGCGAGGGATTGGGTGGGAATGATGTTCCAAGGGGAGAGAGATATTAATAATTTGAGGCAATGACTTGATAAGGGCCTTCGGTAACCTGATGATGAAGCCCCACTCATATCACTACACGTGGAAGTCTAGTGATGTGATCAAAAACATCTGTGCATCCAACGTAATTGCAAAGAAAGGCAGTTCCTTCCTTCTTGTTAGGCAAGGATTTGATAGCATAAAAGGAAACAAGTGAGGAGTTGCATGTGATGAATGGAGACCAACATGATATCACACAAAATTACCTAGTGGATATAAGACAAAGATTCAAATTCATACAGAAAACTCAGAGAAAGGTAGTGAAATAGTCAAAAGTTCACTTATGTTGACACCTTGCTTGCCCATACTCGCCCCCATCTAACACAAAATCAAAAAATGTCATCATCCCAAAGAAGTAAGATGAAGACCAAATAGAAGAGGGCCAAGCTACTAATGAAGGGGAGGATGGAAATGGAGGGGCTTAGTAGGTCTACATATGTTCTTTTCACAGCTTTATTTCTTGATTTTGAATCATGAGTGTGTAAGGGCTGAGCGATTGATATAGCTAATGTAAAAGACTTATTGCCATATGGATTTAAATTTTAGAGCTTTAGATGATTTCAAATTTCAGACTTCAAATAAAGTCCTATGCAGACATAATTATAAATATATATCTTGTAAATGTCTGCACCATAGTTCAGAAACTCACAACTCAACAACTTGGCAATTTTTAAAAAAATTAAATTCCTTACAACACATAAATTTCATGCAAAATATAGTTACACAATGTATCAAATGAATCTATAAAATGTTGGGGAAGTGTTTGGTATTAGATTTGAATACAAAAAGAGTACAATATCACATCAACATGCGAATGCAGCACCCAATTAATATGATATGTGTAGATACCTAAAATGCATTCTAACATTTTTGCCGTCATCACAACAAGTTCATCCCATAATTCCGCTTCTATTATAATTTTATTAATTAATCCAATCATTCCTCCAATATTAATTAAATTAATCTCAATTATTTAATTAATAAATCAAACCTTTCTTCCGATATTAATTAAATAAATTACGACTATTTATTTAATTAATTAACTAATTCAGCCCTTCTTCTAATGTTCCAACTTTAATTGAATAAATCAACATTTATTTAATTAAATCAATCATACTCTTAACATTCCCCTAAAAAATATTCCCAAAATCCTCCTCAATTATTAGTTGATTGAAAAACCTAGTTTAATCATCTAACTAATCATTTGCACATTCCTCCACCAAATCAACAAAGTCAACCTTGCACAAAGCTCAAAACTTGCACAAAGCTCCAAACATGCACATGGCTCCAAAAATGGCCTTTTCAATCCTCACCCTTCATAAAAAATAAGAAAACCCTCACCCTCCATCTCTCCTCAATCTTTGCCCTAATCATGTGCACTAATCACAAGATGCCACTTGTTGGCTTCTCATTCTCCCTTGTAAATGGATCAACCCCATCCCTCCATTGCACAAAATCAAATCCTATCCATCCATCATCTCCAATCCAAATCTATAAATCCACCATTCCTCAATCCTTTCTAAGAGTTGGAATTGGATACAAAAGCAATGAGCAACCACATCTCAACACAACAACGACAAATCAACTTGAGCACATCCCATATGGCAACAAGGTTTGTGTTGGTGAGGTTTCTTGTTTCCCTTTCACTTTTCGTATGCAAATCTTAGCTCAATCAGAGGTGTAGATTAGTGTAGAATAGGATAGGTGTTTATATGCATTTATCTATTTGTTTTATTCCACATTTTGATATACACAATATGTATTATGATTGAAAATCATCATCAAAAATTACATATCCATGCAAATTAAAAAAATTTACAATTTTATCTTCCCCGTATACATCCTAGTGATGGTTTGGGTCCTACACCTCAGTCAATTGTAGCTCTACCCTTGAACTAGAAGGCAATGACTATTCCCCGAGGTCAACATCATCATTTGCCATGATGTCATCCAATCCAACACTTGTTGCTTCTGTTGCACCCTCCTCTACTTAGCTCTCAAAATTAGCAATCTCATCTTCTATAAACATGGGGGGTCCTCGTCTAACACCTTGCAATCGTTATATGGATCAATGTCATCCAAGTCAATTGGTTTATAAGTAATTGTGTCCACCTTTTTTGCGCGAAGGCAAGGGTCATTGAGGCACTTTTGTGTCAACTTGTTGTGTTTCTTCATGTCAATTGCTTCAAACAATCTCTACTTGCACTCACATCCAAAAGAGCTGCAAGGTTGGGACGAAACACTGGAGGATAGCCCTTGAAGATTTAGGGGTTCTTTTCCCGAATCTTCCCACCAAGCAATTGCAAAGAAGACATTTGAAAACTTGTAAGTAATAATTGTACACATCAAAGATTTGAAATTTTGAAGTGAAGACTGAAATTTTTTGTTACTAGATGTTTCGGTGGTTCTCCCTTGAATAGCTAATGGCGAAGAAAAGAGCCTCCTCTTTACTTGCTTGTACATCTGCAACTCCTCAATAATCAAGTCCCTGACCTCAACCTCAAGCAACATCCTCCCAATGCATGTTGAGAGGACCCTTCATAACCCCTATAAGGCTTGGTGAGATGGGATCATAAAACATTGTGAGTGGAAGGATTTCTTGCCCTATCTCTATGGACTAGTTCCTAAACCAAGCATTTCTTGTAAGAAAGCAGATTGGGAATGCAAAAAACTAAAGGTCCTTAACATAATTGGCATGCATGTTCATCTTGACATTTATTATGCTTATGGTCATATTGATTGTCCTCATACTCTTTGGACCACCATTTGGGAGAAGTATAGAGATCCTGATTATCCTCCAATTGCAGATGATCTTGCCATAGGCTATCTTGCACCTGTGGATGTTCCTAATTCTCCTCCTCCTATAGAGACTTCTAATGATTCTTTGGCTTCATTGACTCCAATTGCAAATTCAATGGCTACACCTTTATCTCCAAGTCTTCATTCTAAGGTTGAGGACTCCTCCTCCAACAATAACAGATTTGACAATTGTTCATTCTCAGGCATCTGGTGTGGACACATCATGAGATTAGCAATATAGTCACATTACATGCACTAAAATTCCACCTTCATCTCCTCCTTCTACCGAATTCAAAGTTGCTTCAACAAGAGCTTCCAATGATATAGTTCAACAAGACCATCCTTGCTTTCCAAATACAATTCATTGGGATGACTTCACAGATTTTTCAGGTTTGCCTGTTGAGTCCTACCTTGCAAATTCGGAGGACACCATTAAGTATATCTCTCTTCTCTAATGACAACTCTCATGGAGTTGCATCTCCTTCTCTAGATGTCATGAGGGTACATTCAAACCCTCTTGTTCTCTCTCCACCTGTACATGCTTCCAAGGTGACGCATCTTGCAATTCTTGAGTCCTTTGATTTGACTAAGTCATCACTCATGTTGATACCTTCTGCAAGAGTATTAGATTCTCACTGGTTCAAATCTCTTACTTGGTTTGAGAACATTTCTATATCAAGCCCTTACATGGTAGCTAATTTCTCTTATTAGCATTTGTCACAGTTTAGCATCGGCTTGGAGAAGTTTGAGCAATTTCCTGAGACATCATCATCTTCATCTTTGGCTCTTGTTCTTCAGCAGTTTCCACCACGTTTCAAGATGTCATCTTCTTCGGTTAGGCCTAGAACTCCTTATCACATTGTGACAACTTTGAGTACCGATATGGCAACAAATGAGCAGCTTCTACAGATCTACATATTGTATTTATTAGTATCTAATGTAATAAGTGTATGTAATTAGTGTAGTTAGGTGTAGGTCCTTAAATAAGATAGTTGCAATAATTGTTGTATTATCTAATATGGTAGTTGTAATGGTACTTTTCTAATTCTATATAATGTTGCTTTCACTCTTTGTGAAGCAACCCATTAAAGCCATTAAAGCCTTTCTAGCAAATTTCTCTCTCATCTCTTTTCTTTGCAATTTTTACTAACAATGGGCCATAGGTTTAGGGTTTGGCCATGCAAAGAAGGTCGGGAAGAGGTCGTGAAGGGTCAGCTAGGGCACAGCCGTCTAAAGATTTTCCAGTCAAAATTGCAGCCAGGGCAGAGTAAAATTCACGGGTTTGAAGTCAACACAAAATCGCAGATTTTTGTGAAAAACTAGAGTCGCATCAAGGGTTTTCTGGTGAAAATTGCGACTAAAAACCGCCAAAAAATCATGGGCAGAACGGGTCAAAAATCACGAGTCTTTTTGCTAGGAAAATCGCGGGCAAAAATTAGTAAAATTTGTGCCTCTTTTTTCTGTAGAGATCATCACATCCTTTTTGTAACGAAAATTGCAATTTTTCAGTGAAAACGCGGGCTTTTTTTCATGTTTTTGCAGTCCTAGGGCACACCATTTGACTGCTGACAGGAAGGACACAAGAAAAGGTTGCAATTTGCTGAAATCCATAGCTAGGGCATGCAAAAACAGTAGTTTGGAGGTCATGCGACTCACTAAACACTATTTTTTTGGAGTGAATTTCTGCACGAGATTTTCAATTTTTTTTAATTTTTGTGACAGTTAGGGCATGGCTAGAGGTCGTGGTTTTCTGTTCCAAAAGGTTACGGCACAATTTTGTGCAATTTACAACCAATTTCAAGGCCAAAATACCAACTGCTAGGGCACATGACAGCAATTACCGGGTATTAAATTTTTATTTAAAAATTTCCTCAACTTTTTAGAAAAATTATTGGTAAATTTCTGAATTTTTACCAATCTCAATTTGAAGGGGATTCTGAGAATCAGTCAAAATTATCTAACATTCCGATGACTTGAATAAGGATGAGGGCTCAGAATTGTCTTTCTTGGCAACTGATCGTCCACAAACTCAAGGGAGAGTCCAGACTTAGGTTGGGAATTGATTAATTTGTATCAGCTAGTTTATAAAGGCTACTTTTATAACTGCTAGTTTTGTAATGGCTAGTTTTATGGCGGCTAGTTTTATAACACCTATTTTTGTAATGGCTAAGTTGTACTTAATTATATAATTTGAACCCTATGTCCTCCCAACCTTGTGTAACTGTAACAAGTTATCTATAAAAGGAATCAACTTTGTGGTTTATTCTCGTTGAGTATCCTGATGATGGATCACGTGGTATGACCTGAAATGCAAAGAAACATGTGCACAGTTTTCTCCAAAAAATTCTTCTGTTTTTAAAAAATATTGTTCTATACAGCAGTTCCATGAGTGCAAGTCTTCTACAGACACTACTACACACCTGTTACTCACAGTAAACATCTCTTCATTTTGGTTCATAGTAACATGATCAAGAGGGCAATATCTTTCTCCTGTTTCCTGATCATGGAGAACTGCATGTCGGTGACTGAAAGTACCTCTTTCAACATCCTGGCCACTCAGCCTCACATGATTACCCTCTACAAGGAGAGTTGCAAATGCAAGAGCTTCACCGACAGCCCAATCAACACCTTCCCCTTTTTCAATCATTTGTGCACGTTGGTCAAAAATCCTTTTTACAGCCTTATGTGGATTGAATGTTTCTGGTAAAGAAGTTATTGCTTTCCCAACATTTTTCAATATCTCTGGTTTGACCCTACAAAACAATACACAAATGATCAAAACCTCTAAATAATCAAAATCTCCTTACAATTCAAATGTGTGAATAGGACTGAACTTCAAGTAAGGAGCTAATACCCTGTGTTACGTATACGAGACAATTGCTCTGGTGACTTGAAGCCAGTCCAATATGCTGCTAGCCAATCTCGTCGGTTTGGCACATATTCTTTGCTGTTTACAAACTCTTCATTCAAAATTGAGTTGACTTTGTTGTGCAAATCATCAATTTCTTCCTTTGACAACTGCCCTGATTCGATTAACTGCTTTTCATACACATCAAGTGCTCGTGGATGGTTTCTAATCACCTGCTCATAAAAATTAAAATAAAGTATCAGTGAGCTATTAGGTGGACAAGAACACAATTTGAAGTGGCTAATATATGATTAGACCACCCACCAGACATCAAGAAAACAATAATTCAAATCCCATCCAAAACCATCAACAAAGCTGAAATAGGATATGTCAGCACCTAAACAAACCTGAACCCATGCATTTTAATTAAATATCTTACAAATTTAATCCTTTGACGTATGAGAAGCTAAAATCAGTTTAAAATAGAATTGAAATCAGCAAATTACATTATAGTATTTGCCCTGTCCCTTTCTACAATAAGGTCATTGTATCAATCTGTCCATGTGATTTTCCACAATGTAGTCAGGCAAAGAAAAAACAGAAGGCTACCATATCAAGTATCACAGTAAGAGGTAACATTTATATACTCCCTTGTACTGTAATCCAAAGGTTGAAAATTTGGACATACAATAATGAAACCATTTGACGTGTATTGAGGAGTTGTATTACAGCATGTTGGAAACATCATGCCATTCTGTCCTCAATTATCATCTTCTCAATGCCTTCTACTTTATCCTCAGTAAGCAATAACTACTATACACATTAACTGGAAAAAAGGTAAATGATACCTTATACATTTTGGGTTGTGTGAAGGATGGTTCATCGATCTCATTATGTCCAAACCTGCGATAGCAAACAATATCCACCACAACATCAGAGTGGAATGTCTGACGCCACTCAGCAGCAAGTTCACATACATGCACCACAGCCTCCACATCATCACCATTCACGTGGAAGATGGGAGCATTCAGAGCTTTTGCAACATCTGTACAGTACTGTGAAGATCTCCCTGCTTTGGGATCAGTTGTAAATGCAACCTGATTATTGACTACAATGTGAATAGTCCCTCCAGTTGTGTAATTTGGAAGAGCACTCAAATGCAATGTCTCATAAACTACACCCTGTCCAGCAAAACTTCCATCTCCATGAATCAATACAGCCATGTTCTTTGTCCTGTCCTTATCATTTGAATAATACTGTTTTGCTCGGTTTTCCCAACAACAACAGGATCGACTGCCTCCAAATGACTGGATTAGCCACTAGAGAAAGATGTATCCTTTTTCCCCACCTCTGGTAGGCCTATCATATGATGTACCCAAATGGTATTTCACATCCCCTGTTCCAGTATAAGATCCAACTTCTTCGACAGGCTTTGTGCCACTGCTAAACTCACTGAAAATATGTCTTAATGGCTTCCTGACCACATTGCCCAGGACATTCAATCTTCCCCTATGAGACATACCTATAACAATGCTTTCCACACCCATGTCGGCAGATCTATCAAACATCTCTTTCATTCCTGGAATCAAGGTCTCAGCACCTTCAAGACCAAATCGTTTGCAGCAGTCCATTTCGTTGCCAAGAAATTCTCAAATTGTGTACTCCAAATCAGTCTATCAAGTATAACATGCCTTCGCTCCGGGCCATATTTGCTAGGAACCACCGTCTCAATCTTTTCTCTCAGCCAATTGCACTTATCACGGTCAGCTATGTGCATGTATTCATACCCAACTGTGCCACAGTAGGCCTGCTCCAATCTATTGAGAATCGACCTCAGAGTTTGGACTGGCCGATTCTCGGACAAAAACCCGGACATCCTCCATACACCGAGGAAAAACTCCCGGTCCAAATCCGCTTCCGTAAATCCATATAGACCAGGGTCCAAATCCACGGGATTTCCCTCTGCTCCAAACCCAAGGGATCCAGCTTCGCCTTCATATGACCGTTCACCTGGTAAGCCCTCAGGAGCAACAAAAGCCTCATGCTCTCCTGGATTGTTGCCCCGAAATCCCAGGGGAAGTCGCTGCCTGCCCAACAAAATTCCTGAAAAAATTGTCCCATGATTCGTCCACGCTCTGGGGATCGCTTCCCAGGCCCGCTGCAATTCCTCCAAATAAACACTGCTCGTACCATCCAGAAAACTGTCGGTCAGCCTCGACAGCGGCACGCCCGCGGCACAGGGGCTGTGGATTGCTGAAAATTATGTCGCGTCGAATGAAAAAATCGGGCATTTGGAAGGCTCCATAACGATGATTTTTTCGTATGAGACGATTGCTGAGCCAAACGGATTCTCAGAACGGCCCTGTATAAACTCGCCGAAAGCCTTGGAATCGTCATGGCTACTAATCCTCAATTTCTGGGGTTTCGGTAAAGGATCAAACCCCTGAAAAAAAATCAAAAAGGTCTAAATTTCACTGTGTATTGAACTGCAGCCATTCAATTTTCGAACGCAAAATTTATTTTTTTAAAATTCAAGCAAATTTAACAGACGCTCTACAGAAATTACAATTTCAGAAAAGGATAGAAATCAAAACCCTTAAAATACTGTTTTCGTATATAAACAAAATTCACAGCCATTTTGGCTTAATCCTAGGGTCAAAGTACAGACCCAAATCGTGAAAAACATAGAAGGTTGAATTTTTCTTTTAGAAATTAAATCCAGAGCGTTAAATTCACAACTTTATCAATTTCAGTCATAAATTGCAGCGGAATCGCAGACATTGGGTTGTTTCACATGAGGCATCAATATTTGGCCCTTTATATGAATCCTAACATACATTTTCAACTTTTATCTAGATTTATCAATGGAAAATACGATGAGAATCTTATGTTACCTGAAACATCTAGCGTCTGAAGGTGTTGGGAAAGAACAAGTGTTGAAGCCATTTTCCTGCCCATAATTTGCTTTCTTTTTTTTGTTTTTGCTTTTTTGGGTCTTGACCTACCGCGGCTGACTTTTGAAGAAGGTTCCGTAATCCTTTTCATCTCGGGAAGTTTCTCTGACATTCAATTACACAGAAGTAAATGATTTATCAATTTTAAGAAAAATTATTCGTGCTGCAATTTTTACCGTCAAATTTATTTTGTCGAAAATGGCAACCGAGACGGACAGAATCCTTATCCGACGTGTTAATAGAACTCGTGACTGTCTCTTAAACCTTGTTACGACTGGAACTAACTGCCATTAAGAATGAAGGTGCAATTATTTTATGGAGCAAGAAAGTTAGTTATAATTTATTATATGTTTGTTTGGATTGTTTATAGGGGATTTTTTTATATATTTATTTATTAGATAGATAATTAGTTTGAAAAGGTAATTATAACGATGAAATTAAAATGTGTAATTTAAGAGTAAATAATAATATGTCCTTTTATGGTGATGACGGCATGGTTCGGTGGTTAAGTCATTCGGTTGTAGTGGCGGCCACCAGAGTTCAAACCCCCGTTGGGCCAACGAGCTCGCAAGGCTTTATGTCTTCGCTGGGCAACAAGCTCGCGAGTTTGAAGTGTTCTTCCTAGGGGATGAGGTCCCCCATGTTGTGGCCTCACCGGTTCATTGCTCCGGGCAAAAGCATTCACGTGAAGCCGGAGGGTGTGTCGCACCAGCGTCGCCGGTCACGTTAAAAAGTTTACCAGGCGCAAACTAGGACTTGCACCTATATGAGGTTCAAGGAATACTTTAATAGGAACAACCTGGCATAAAAAAAATTTTACGACGTGAGACAATTTTCCAAGCACTATAATGCTCACATACAAAAGCCTATCGGCTAAATAGTTGAGATATTTTGTATATGTTAAAGTTTATTATGGATCTGAATTTCTTTTATAAAAATTCAAAATTTCATAGTTGTAATAGAAAAACACAAAACTTACATTGCATGATGAGATTCCATTTCTCTAGATCACCTCTCTTATTGAAGGACAAAAGAGATAAAATACAGTATTTGCATTGGAACCATCAAATTTGCTCACAAAAATCTAGGCATGCCACATTGTAGTAAAACAAACATATTTATAGGTCACTTGAAAATAATCCTACTATATTCCACTTAATTTCGAGGAAATTTGATTACCCAGTACTTTTGTTTTCCAAGCAATATAACTCCTTAAAAGCAACTACCATTGGACTCTTTGAATTTTCATATTTCCTAAAATTGTTTATGGTTGTCCATAATCTTGTCTATAAAATGAAGATAGCTAAATAGAAAGAAAATGGCTAAATAGTTTTCTGATGTATGAAAATTTATGGATTGGCATCCTCATAAATAAACACATTATTCAAGGAATTCAAATTCCATAACCTAGAAAAGGAAATAGGGTAATAATATGTAAGTATATACCCCTACTTACCTAAAGAGATGATATGTACCTAAGCAACATAGTTGAGATTTGCTCATCAACTATTATTGTCAACTCATATCAATTACATTGAAATAATGAGTAGGCAACGCTAATATCTAAGGCAAGGCATGAACAAGAGTAGAAGTCATTACTAACCATAGGGATTGCAAATGTTATATATGCAATTGCAATTGTCTTTTCTCCTACTTTCACCCCATATGTACACAAATATATATATATATGCAATCTAGTATATTAGTTAATGTCAAGCCTCACCCTACTTTCTGAACAAAAACTCTAACACACCACAAACATAAGACAACTAATTTGAGCAAGTAATAAGTGGAATTAAGGAAAATAAAAATGAGGGTTGTCATTATTGTAGAGACCGAAAAGCATCCCATCGCCATTTCAATCGTCATTTGATCATTCTTCTATAATTAATTGAAAAAATTATATTTATTTGATTAATTATCCCAATTTCCCCTCCAATTATTAATTATATAATTTTTTATTACTTAATTAATAAATCCATTATTCCTTAAGCATTAGTTAAATAAATCGTGACTATTTATTTAATTAATCAATCCTTCATCTATAGTCTAACCTTTGATAAATAAATTCAAATAATTATTTATCTAAGTTCCGCATTCCATGATCTCCAAAAATAAACAAATTCCTATATTTCTTTAGCTCCATATTTTATACACTTTTAATTAGTTGTCAAAATCAAATCATTAACCTTCCATAATCATTTTCATATTCCAAAACATGATTAATCAGGTAAATCTTGCACAAGTTCTTAAAATGTACATGGGTCAAAGGTATGGCCTTGATTTGTACATAACTGGTACCTAGGTATGGGCAAGGATTTACACATCCATCCAAAAATTCTATTTTTTATATCTCCACCATACACTTTCTCCAAGAAGATCCTCCACATTTCATCTCCCTTAAATCTTGGAATCTCTTTTGACCACCTCTCAAAAGGTGACACTTAGAGGCTCCTCATCATTCTATTCCTCTCAACAATCATCAACCATCAATCTTACCAATTAATCATAGTCCTTCATCCACCCATACAAAAATCTGTAAATAGCACCCTCCACAATCCATTTTTAACAAAAAAGCTTGAATGTAATGTTATGCTATTGAATTGAGCACTATTATATCTTCTCTCAATCACAAATATCCTTGGACACAACCACCATAGCTTGGTGCAACAAGGAGTTTGTGGGTGAGAATTTTTTTTATGTTTTCATCCTTTGTATGTAAGCTTTCTTAGGTTGCATCTATTTGTGAATATAATAGGTTAGCCTTAGCTTAACTTGTTCATATGTGTTTGCATTCACTTGTACATATTTTGCCTAGTGGGACCCATGTCCCTTTCTACTATGTTTTGGAGTTTTATGCAACTCTTTGCATTGTAGGTTCATGATGAACAACACATGCAATACTGGCTTTGGTGCGTCTGTCATGCTTTAGCATAGGTATCTTCGATTTGGCATGTCCATCCCTAGGCCTTGCCACCCTTTTCTGGCCCTACTAACATTTTTTGTGATCATTTTCTTGCTTTTTAGGGCTTCTAATCATTATATGTTTGCAGGGTTTTTGTGAAATTATTTTTTTGTGCATCTTAACCCCTATTTTTGTAGACCTAAAAAAAATTTGCAAATATTTATCAAATTTATCGGCCTTATCATGTTTCAATGCATCTAAACCTAGTTTCAGTGCACATGTAATCCTATAGTGCATCCTTCTACAAATTGGTGCATCCATTCTTGACCCTAAATCATCAAAATTATTATTTTAGCATATCTAACTCTCAATTTATGTTTTTTTATTAATTTAACAAGGGTTTATACTACCAAATTTCTAACCACTACTTGTTGCCTATGTAGGTTTCATGTTCCATCAATTTTTCCCTAACCTTAGTCATTTGACTATGTAGGGTTCATATATCAGTGTGTGCATCCAAAATCAATGATTCCATTTTCAAATCAATGCCTCTATGGTAGGTACAAGTAAATACTAAAACTTCATGTTTTAGCATGTCGGTGCCTCGTTTTGAGGTTTCTAAAAAATTAGCGTTTCTATTCTCAGTTTAGTGCATCTATTTCTGGGAAAATATATCATTATTTTCTTGAAATGTATGCTTTGGACTAAAAATCAACTTAATGTGTTATTATTAACTATATGTTTTTGCAACCTGTTACACTTGCCCAAGACATATTTACAAACTACTAACATGTTTATTGTAGCCTCATTTGTACAAGTTGCTTTTATCACTAATCTAGGACACATATGAACATGTTTAATGGAATGTGTAAGATCCGACCCAAATACAAACAATAAAATAATAATAAATACTATAAAAAGAGGGATCTTATTTTTTTCAAATTAATCATACTATCTCAAATCAAATATATTCAATTAATAAATAATACAATAATCACCAAAACATTAACATTTATAATTACTACTTCAAGTTCACACTTCCTAAAACTCTAAAACTATACACAAAATTTGTAAGGGAGAGAGAGAGAGCATCGTTGAGGTGATATCCACCCTACCACAAAGCATTGAGCTTCCCCATGCTACCCCATTGGAGAAGCTCGATCCATCACGAAGGATCTAGTAATATGTGGCAACATGCAACAAGGAATCTATGCAATATCTAAGTCACTAACAATCTAGCAAACCTATGTGCTCATGAAACATATATCTAATATACATGTCCATCGATAAACATATTATGGGAGAGAAAATAACTCAAGCAAAGTATGCACTTACAATCAGTTTCAAGCTATGGTTATAGCATCTTTTCGTAGGCAAAACAATCTACACTCTCTAAATTCTCAAAGCCACTCGTCCATACTCATCTCTCATTTATCAAACAAATAAAATGTACTAAGTACATTAGATCTCAATACATATAGTTTAAAATAGACACGTAAGATTCTGCTAAATAAAACAATGCCAAACAATGCCTACTACATAAGAATGTCCTATCATCTCACCATGATATCTTGACATTCATCATGTTAACGAATGTCCTATCATCTCACCATGATATCTCGACATTCAAGAGGATGGACAAAAAATATATTTAGAGGACAAGTCCATAACTAACTTTCAACCCCTTAAAAAAATATAAATAATAAATTTCCAAGGTAAAGATGTTTACGGATTACTCCACCAAGGATGCTAATCCATTCCCAAACACAATTCCTTAAATGCATACAATTCTAGGTGACATAGTGGACAAAGGGTCTTACTATCTCATCTTGACGTAATTGGGACTAGAACTAGAACCCTACTACTTTAAAAAGATTTATTAAACCACACATATCAAATGACATTCAATGCCTCGAGCAATTTCGAGCAAACACTATCGATGCCATATTATTGCCCTTATCACCTAATATTAACATGACATTTAATGATATGGATAAATATATCCTAGAACACAAAGCCCATGCAAATAGTGTCAATTAATTTATGCATGACAAAAGCATATTCTAGGTCTTATACAACCTTCTAGGTTGACTCAATATAGTATGTCTTCCTAGAATTCGGATAAACTCATGACCACCTTTGGTCTACCACCTAGAAGTTTTAGAGAATTAAGACTCCACTAAGCCATTAAACTTGTTCTCCTTAACTATCAAGTTTAAGAGATTAATCTATACACAAAATGGTAACTGTAATTTCCAACAATCTCCCTAACCACTTCAAGTAGCTCTTAAGTTTATAGTAGTGTCAACAATCATGCCTAGCATTTCAAGACAACAATGTCCTCTCTTAACAACATTCGAATTAAACATTTTGATCAACAATATTTCTATAACGTTGACAGCATTATTGATGTCCATATTAATTGATCATAGTACTATTAATCATGTTACTAATCAAGAATGATATAGGCCATAATAATGACAAAATGCTACTGATCAATGATCATAAGAAGATTACTAACCACATAAGGATAGTTATGTCAAAGATAATGATGATGATAACAATCTCAACTAGTATGACATTACTAATGGCTGATATGAAACAATGAAATTTCCCAAATAGTTACCTTGATAATACAACTATGTTTATAAATAAAGTCACAACAACAATACCCATTGATAAGTAAAAAATTCAGCAAGTAAATCACAGCACTAACATCTGTGTTGTAATAATAATAACAAGTCAAAAGATAACATAATCACTAGACAATGTTATCTAGTAATGACTATGCTCATCACAAATAATGACAAAAGTTTTCATTGTTATCAAAGGCAACAGTGGCACCCGTGTCTTTAAAAAATAACCTTTCCAAGCTAGTGCAATAAACAGCTCACATGAATCATACCATGCCTCACATTCCTCAAGCAGGCTTCTACATTTTGCATATATGTCTACTAAAGATGTGGCAACTACAACACCTAACAAAAATCCTCTAACCTATATGTTTTGATGGATGTCTGTATCTTGTTCCCAAGCTCCCATTTTGGTAGACTTAAGAATACAGGTCTGCAATAATTGATGATACGTAGAGGAGCCAACACATAATCCAAGCCTACGATATAGTTTGCATTTATAAGGTGAAGGGATTTAAATTGTGCAATTTTCCTTATCAAACTTGTATAGTATGGGACGATGTGCAAGAACTCTGAGCTTTATAGAATGCACTCCAATATCTTTTGGATTGAATTTACACCTATCACATTTGGAAAATAACTTTAAGAAGTTTTCACAAAATACATACTAACTAATATGGGTTAATTATGCTAAGTCGAAGCATTAAATGGATTGGGCTAGATTGCACATAGGAAATTTTATTTTCCTCTACAACACACACCTACCAAGATGGGAGACATTGTGAAAAAAGGCAATAGATACAAAAGGCATGGATAATTCAGCCAAGCTAACACGACAAGATTTGAGTGTAACAGTATCTGTTGGTATACCATGAAACTCAAACGTTTCGGGAGAAATTACAGTTACAAAGATTTGAAAGCTTTCTGAGAGAAAATAAAAATGAAATGCCTCAAGAAGGCATCTTCTCATGGACATCATCGGTTGCAGGCTATGCACAAAATGTATTTGAAGTTATTCTTTCATCACAAATTCTTGGATCTATTATACACAGCGATGTGTGATATAACAGATGAAGCATTGTTTATTTTTCTTTTGGTTTGATTTTTTTTAATAACAAAATCAACAAATTTGAATGTGTGTCACCCGTAATAGAAATCATTGAGAAACTGTCATGTCATGTGGAATGAAAGGCTCTACTTAAACATCATCCACTTCAATGATCAAACAATCAATAGCAATTTTACACCTCATCCATAATAAAAAGTGCTAAATATTTGTCTTATTTTTATTTTTGAAGTGGATGATATTAAAAATAGCTGGAATGAAAGGGATTGCATATTTATCCTAATTTACTTATTCCATGCTCATTGTGGAAGCTAAACAAGATACGTGTATGAGTTTGGCAAAGAGCCTCGTAGAGGTGTCATCTCATACAAACAACTACTTTTTAGAAAAAGCACATTAAGTTTCACGTGTCAAGAAGAAAAAAATGATTCTTTAGCACCCCCAAAATAATTTGGTTTCATTTAATTATGTGGGTCCCAACTCTTGAATATTATATATCTGAAAAAATATGATTACTTCATGCATTTTGTGCTTAAAAATTTTGACAATTCAAGTTGCTCTAGGTAATGAATTCCCATGATTATCTTGTTCGACATGAGCCTCACTAGAAGTGCACAATTGATACATTGCATATATTATATCTTTTATATGATATAAGATATCCTCAACTTTTCTACTTGGTCCTTAACAAAGGTTAGAGTTTCAATGCTCTAATTACAAAACAAGGCCAAAGTAGTAAATGTAACTGGGTCTCCAAGGATCTACAAAAGAATTTTGAGGAACAACATCATCTGCTTTAGAAAGGAAAATCAAATAGACATTGACACTAATTCTCATATTGCCACAATCACTGGATTTGCAGTGTCTAGTTCCCTAACAAGAGTCAAAACAGATTCATTGAAAGGATCCAAATATTTGATCAAATCTTTTATCAACTCAATTCAATAGTCCACAACTGACTAAACACATCGTGATCATAATTGTCAACAAAACTAAAACAAGGAGGGAACCCCCTGATACTGGATGGTGCAAGTTAAATTTTGACGGATCTTCTGAGGGTAACCTAGGTCAAGTGGGTGGGGGTGGCATTATAAGAGATAATAAGGGTTAGGTTTATTGGAGCTTATGAGAGGAGTTTAGGCATGCAGACTAGTAGTTTTGCTAAATCTAATGCAAATTTGCAAGGTATAATTATGGCAGTTGATAAAGGCATTAAAGGACCTAATAATAGAAGGTGATCTAATAACGTGTTGGATATGATAAACTCTAGAGCTACCCCTAGTTGGGCTTACCCTTGACATTATAGAAGAAATTAAGAAAAGTTTGGAAAAGTTTGATAAAATCAAAATTCAACACATCTTTAGAGAGGGAATAGCTTGGACAATTCCATAGTCAACTATGGTACCATTTCTAAAGGCACAACTACTTAGAATGATTTAGAATCACTTCCAAGTCATATCGCTTCTATCATCAACAATGAAGCACCTCACAAAAAATAATCATATGCATTAGGTTGTCCTCGGAATGACGATTCACATGAGTGTAGGAACTCGCTGGAAGAAGGTTCATAATGGTAAGGAAGAGTTCTCTCCTACAATTAGCTGCATATTGTTTAATAGTAAGTTCTCACCTATCGGCATTACCTGTTTCATATATTATCTCTCGACTGTTCCTATCCACTTCACCATGGGAGGAGACCTTATTCAAACTGAGCCTACCAGCTTTGATAATCTTAGGATCGATACAAATCTTTGGTGTATTCTTCAAAGGGGATATCTTGCCTCTTATTGTACATGTGAAGCTTTGAATGGGTTCAACACCATGATTTTGAGAGAGTTTGCTAGCTCTTGGAAGGCGGGGTTGTCTATGTCCGAGGCATCTCATTCAGAGTGACTAAAGAATTGATCATTTTTGTGACAGGCCTTAAGATGGATGGGACTTGGCTTCCCAAAAAGATGAAAGGACACTACCAAGATGCTATGTAGAAATTATTGAAGAAGGGAGAGAGTGTTAGCATGTTACAAAACAACTTCAATAGGAAGGATCTCCCAAGCATTTAGAAGCGGGTGCGAAGGTCCTCACGAGGTACACAACCCTAGAGGAGCGTTATAAATGGTTCCATGCTTATTTATTTCCCATGCTTAATCATTTATATCACAAAATTACTTTGAATTTTGCTTTCTGGTTGTTCACTTCCCTTGATGTGTCGGTTCACAAAGTGTTGATTGGTGACAGAGATCTGCCTTTTCATTTGGGGCTTATATACACCCTTTATCATTTTGAGCTTGCCCTTACCCAACCCTCCCTTTTAGGCCCCGCATTTATAACCCCTCTCTGGTGGAACAACACTACTTTAAGGAGCCCCTGCTAAGAAACCCAATTTGGGGAAGCCTTCATCCTCTACCACTCTAAACCCTCCTGAGGAAGTTACCGAGTTTTTCCCCTCCTCTCTCCTTGGCAAGAAGAAGCTCAAGGTCTCTTTCAATGAACCCCTTGTTGGTTCCCCTATTAAGCATGTCCTGAGAGATTCTATGATTACCCCTAGCCACTCTGCCTTAAAAGGTGAGACCAAGCTGCAGAGGAATCCCTTGGTGATCACCCCTTCCTCCTAGCCTAGGTCCTTCTCGACTAAGCTAATGGACCCTTTGCCCAACTCCAAATTGAACCAATCTACCCCCCCTCCGCAACTGTCCCCTCAGCGGTTATTCCCCTATTCAAAAGAGCACCCTCCAGGGAACTAGCAGATGCAACTCCCTATAATCATTTGGAAGAGAAGATTGCCACCCTGTATAAAGCCATGGATCTCTAAAATCAGGTCTTGAAGCGGCAATTGGCTCAACTCCATAATGCCAAAAGAAAAATACAACATTTAGAGATAATGGCTCATTTTGAGCCTTCTGAGTGGCCCAATGAGAATGTGCCTAAGGATTTATGGAAGGAAGTTGAGAAGTTTGCAAATACCTTTGAGAAATGGGAGCATCTAGAACAAGAAATGGACAGAATGAAAAAAGCTCAAGATGACATAAAAAAGCAATATGGAGAAAATCATAGCTTTCAGTAGAGAGACAGTGAAGAACTCTGCCACGACCCTTTATGTGTTTCAGTATTAGCTGGAAAAATAGAAGGCGTCTAAGAATCAGAGTCCTTTCACTCCTACTATCGGCCATACCAATCACTAGATCACTCATTATGGACATTCCAATAGAACCAGGGCTAACAACCAGAAGGGCCAGCAGTAAGGATGTTGATGCGGAAGATACTACTAACGCTTAGGTCAACAGCTCCATGGAGACCTCTTTTGAAGACAAGCTAGAATTCTTCAACCATGAATGTCAGCCCGTAAGTGGCTTGAAGTACCTCTTAGATCTATAGTTGATCCTCTGCTAGTTTCTCTGTTCAGTATTCGTATTTCCTGCTTAGCTTGTTCTAGCTCTTTTTTTGGTTCTTCTCTGTTTCACTACTTGTGAAAACTCTCTTTGTTCACCTTTTTGGCTTCTATGTATGGGTTCAGGCCCTTCCCATTGTTATATTAATCAAAACAAACAAAACAAGGAGAAGCCCAATTAGGTACTCACTAGGACACTTTTTTCGTACATTCATTTATTCTTCTAGAAGATGCAATTCTAACTATATGCTTCTAAGTCAGTGTGTGAACATATCCCTTCACATCATGACACCAACAAATGACTCTCTCTCTCTCTCTCTCTCTCTCTCTCTCTCTCTCTCTCTCCTCTCTCTCTCTCTCTCTCTCTCTCTCTCTCTCTCTCTCTCTCTCTCTCTCTCTCTCTCTCTCTCTCTCTCTCTCTTCTCTCTCTCTCTCTCTCTCTCTCTCTCTCTCTCTCTCTCTCTCTCTCTCTCTCTCTCTCTCCTCTCTCTCTCTCTCTCTCTCTCTCTCTCTCTCTCTCTCTCTCTCTCTTCTCTCTCCTCTCTCTCTCTCTCTCTCTCTCTCTCTAACCAGAAAGAGCATTAGTATTTCCTGTCACTTCTACGAAATATAACACATAATGAATCATCATTAAGTTGATATCTAATATTAACTCATAAATGAGTATTAAACATTATTAGAAAACATTTCAATTTAAATTCAAAAGACAATGTTCATACTCAATTATCTTTTTTAATCATTCTATTAATCAATAATTGACTAAGCAAAGCAAATGGGATGCGAAATCCTTCCCCTCTAAGAATGGTCATCGTCCCGATGCCTATAGTAGGAAGAAATAATCATCACATTACCAAGCATTCAAAACCAAACTTTATCCCGCAACATAACCAATGCAAAATTAACAAGTTTTTATAACTTCTTCATACCTATGTTTACCATGCCTTTCTAGTTTGAATACCTAACCATGTTGATGGTAACTCTGAAATGTACCTAGCATGGTCCTTATGTCTAATCATCCATCAGACACCCATACCGGTGTTAGCTCATTAGTAAGAAAAATAAACTTGTGAGAATCGAAGCTATTAAATCGTATCAACATCCCTCATAATTAGATGCAAATCAATTCAAAATATTATCAAGTCATACCAAAATAATATCATTTAGTTTGATCACATACTTGATCATTAATCATTCATTAATTAAACATGAAATGCTCATACTCCAAACCTAAAATATTTATATTTGATTTGGCATCACAACTTAGTCAAATTAAAGGAGCAAGCTGCATATAATTAGATTTTGAAATCCAAACTTGAGTGATAAAATATGATCAATACGGTCATGCAAGTGCATCTACACTCTAATCTAGAGATCACCATTTTTTTAATCTCTTCAGTTGTTATAAAACTAGTTTCATGTCAACCTGAACCTTTATCATCATATAGGTTTGAAAGTTACAAAATAATACCTTAGTCAAATCTCACTAACATATGTTGAACATCTAATGTAATCCATCTTAGGTCATTAGAGGAGAGAGAATTTGTGCAATGCATCTCCCTAACATCTAGCATCCAATCTAATGGTAGCTGAACATAGGAAGCATAATATGGTAGTGAACAACAAAATGAATAAAGTAAACTATATTCAATTACTAGGCTTGGCCAAGCACTTACAAATAGTTCTACACTGTCTCGTTTATCGTAAGCTCCATATTTGCTTTTCCCTGGTGTTCCAAATTGGCACTGTCTCTGGTTCAACCATTTCTTAATTTATGACCAAAGCAGTTTAACAATCAATTTAAGTGTTCCACAAATTTTATTTGTTTTAGAGTTAAAGTTTTCACCTTCTGTTAGGTGAGAGATAAACTGTCTCATCAAGGTCTATGAGCAATTACACACATTGACACTCACAGAAGAATATAATAACCAATAAATTCATTTTTATCATTATGCTTACCTGGCATATGACATCTAAACAGTCATCACCGACTAGGTGCTTATATCAAGAAATCACAACACACAAATAAGAAAAGAATAATTATGTTCATCACGTGATACATACCTACATGTATGCAATACCTGAACATATACAAACAATGAATATGTTCATCTCGTGGTACATACCTACCCATATGCAACACCTAAACATACACAAACAATGAATATGTTCATCTCTCGATAGATAACTACTTGTATGCAACACTTGAACATATACGATCAATGAATATGTTCATCTCATGATACATACCTACCCGTATGCAACACCTGAAGATATGAAAATAGTAAATATGTTCATCTTGTCATACATACAGGTCTACCCGTATGTGACACTTGGACATATATGAACAACTTCCATTGTTCTTACTGTTTGTAACCAGGCCATAGTTCTCCCTTGTTCACTGCCAACCGTGACAATAAACAAGCATCCCATTCTACTTGTCATCATCACTGAAAAGTATAACGCCACTAATTGCAAAAGCATATAAACACTAACTAAAGGAAAGTATCAACATTCAATCATTAGATCAACATCAAGCATATGAAGATCAACAACATTAATTCATAAGGAGATGATCTTAACTCAAAATCATAGAAGATCATCAACATTATAGAGAAGTTGGTCAACATGTTTTCAACATGCTCAAATTAAGTGTAAAAGCATACTATCACAAAAATGCTCAACTGTGCAAATAAGATCTAGCACAATCGTTACAATTATTACTCATATCCAACACATGAGTCAATCATCACATGAAGATGCATTACTCGCAAAAGTACACAAAGTACAAGAACATTCAAAAACATATAGGACTTCATGAGATTTCATCCTTTTCAAACATCGAGAATTATTTCCTTGCCTACAAGACAAGAGAAGATGAGTCAAACCCCAAAAACTCCTTATTCTAGGTCGACAAAGACCAATTTTCCATATGGTTCCCATACTGAACCATCCAAGAAGTGACAAGAAACCAACTCATCCAAGGAATCCTTGACCCAATTCTAGGGTCTTCAAAATACTCAATGCACCTGTACTCTCAAGGCATCTAAAAAGTTTGTTCTCAGAGGATTGCAACTTTGCAGAGTAGACTTCTGGGGCCCTAATGTTGAACCTTGAGCTCTGATACCATATGTAAGATCTGACCCAAATACATAATAACAAAATAATAATAAATACTATAAAAAGAGGGAATTAGTTTTTTTGGAATTAATCATACTATCTCAAATCAAATATATTCAATTCATGAACAATACAATAATCACCAAAACATTAACATTTACATTTACTACTTCAGGTCCACACTTCTGAAACTATACACAAAATCTTTAAGGGAGAGAGAGAGAGAGACAGAGAGAGAGAGAGCATCATCGAGGTGACATCCACCTTGTCAAGAAGCATTAAGCTTCACTGTGCTACCCCATTGGAGAAGCCTGACCCATCATGAAGGATCTAGCAATATTTGGTGACATGCAAGAATGAATATGAGCACCATGTGAGTCAATTGTTAGAAATTAAAGTGCAAACCACACAACAAAAATCTGATTCAAACCTTATTTATGCCCTCTAAAATATGTAGAATCAATGAAGATTGCAACATAAATAAAACCCAGCACACATAAATAACAAGCATTAAGAACAGAACACATAACACAATATGTAACGTGGAGAAAACCCTTTCGAGTAAAAAAAACTCCACTAAGAAAAGAGGCTCCAAGTTGTATTATCTTCAAATATATGAGATTACAATACATGCACTTCTTTGTTTCTTCAGTCTTCAATCTAGTGGCGCTTGTTACTCTCCAATATGATAAAAATGCAGTACAAATATCCTTATAAAAGGGGATTGCCTTCTAGGGCAAGATAATCGACAAAATATTTACCATCAGATCTGTGACCTAATGACGAATGGTCCAAATTCACAATGATAAAATATAAATAAAATGTGGTTTCAGGGGTGCTGCCCTCAAAGCCCCATCGGGGGAAACCCCCTTGCGACCCCTCGTCACAGACGAATGAGCGTCAAGAATCGGATATAAACGTGTAGCTGAAACAAGACCGCTGGTGGTGAAACCTTTCATCCCTTATGGGTGATTTACAAACAATATTAGGAGTAATTAATTACATAGGATTTACAAGGTTGATGGCACCTCAATCCTAACATTCTCCCAACTTGACATCATACATTGTAAATACCCATAGGAAAACCATAAAATAATCAGGCATTAGAAGCAAAGCCCATGGCCTCTGCACCAAACAAATTTCTCTGTGCTCACAGGCTTGGTCAAAAGTATCTACAACTTTCTCCTGAGTGTCTACCTTCTTCAGCTCAATCTGTCTATTTGCAACCATTTCTTGAACAAAGTAATACTATGCATCAACATGCTTAGTCTAATCATGATACATAGATTCTTGGCCAAATAAATAGCACCCTAGCTATCACAACCAATCTGAATGATCCTGCAATCAAATCCAATACATATACATAGTCTCCTCAACCAAACTACCTCCTTAGAGACATGAGTAGCAGCCATATACTCTGCTTTTGTGGTGGACAAGCAACGGTGGGCTGTCTCTTACTCATCCAACTCACTGCTCCTCCAAACAGAGTAAACACATAGCCACTAGTGGACCTTCGACTATCCAAGTCACCTGCCTAATCTGCATCAACAAAACCCTATATGTCCCAAAGATTTATCAGCACTATCAGTACTAGAATAAACCAAACAATAATCAGGAGTACCTGCAAGATACTTAAGCACCCTCTTCGCATAATTCCAATACTGTCTACCAGTGTTAGACATAGATCTGCTCAAAAACTCCCACTGCTTGGGCAATATCTGGCCTAGTACAAACCATTGCATACATCAAACTCCCTACAACACTAGCATATGTCACATTAGACATATCCTCAAAATCATCCTCATTCTTTGGACACATATCTAATGAAAGTTTAGTACCAATGGGTAAAGAAACTCTAACTGGGTTACAATCCTGCATAATGAATCTCTGTAAAATGGTATTCACATACTTACTTTGCGACAACCAAAGCTTTCTATTACCTCTATCCCTCTTCATCTCCATACCCAGAATATACCTGGCAACTCCAAGATCCTTCATATCAAATGCACCTAAAAGTTGGGATTTAAGCTCACTGATCATACCCTTAGTATTTCTAAAAATAACATGTCATCAACATACAATGCAATGATCAGTATAGAATCATCAATACAGTGAATGTACACACAATGATCCTCCTCTCTCCTAACAAAACCCAATTTCAATACAAATGAATCAAACTTTTGATACCACATTCTGGGGGACTGTTTTAGACCATAAAGAGACCTCTACAATCTACAAACCTAATGTTCTTTCCCTTTTACCTCAAAACATGTAGGTTGTTGCATGTAAATTTCTTCCTCAAGATCTCCATACAAGAACTTAGTCTTAACATCTATTTGCTCAATCTCCCAATCATAAGTGTTATGTCAGAAAATCTCCCCTTGGGGGCTTTTCCCTCTTAAGGTTTAACTTTCGGGTCCTTAGAATTCATTATAAGCATCTTGCGTGTTCATGTTGAGAAAACCCCTGAGTTTTATGGTAAATAGGACCTGGGGGGTACACTTGTCATGAATCCTGACTAAAATAGGGAGGGAGGACTTGGGCACTCACGCCCTAGTCGTGCCCTATTTTAGGTCAGGACCTAAATCTAAGTGTTGGTTAGGTGACTGTTATTAGGTCCTATGCCAACATCTCAAGTTTGAATTACAAAATTCTTAGTGGGAATGAGTTTAGTTGCATATATAAACATGTTTAGGACTTCATTTGTAAACTAGATGGACATTGCGAACTTGTGATCTTATGCTAAAGTGATTCAAGGCTTTCATTGTGTTGCAGAGTAGTATTGTGTTGTTATTGTGTTTGTTTGTTGTAGATTTAACTCCATCTCCTCATGGCATGAAAGAGCATCTTTCTTCCATGAGAGCTACACCTCCAAGGTGACATTTGTTTGTGTTTCAATCATTTATCATTTGGATTTTTGCCTCTATCTCGCAGGGATACACAATCTTTATCTAACAATGGTGTTCAGAAGACTTGAATGTCTCTCCGGGGCTTGACCGAGGTAAGCCTCTAAACACCACAACCCCCAACCCCCTTTTTTTTGTGATTGCAGGTTACAGGTTGTCGAGGCAAAATAAGTGGAGTTGCAGGGAAGCAGTACAGAGTGTCAGAAGTGCAGAGGAAAGTGAAAAATTAGGACTTGGACTAGGGCGCCTACTCATTAGTTCTCTGGATCCCGAAATAGTAAAATCTCTGGAACAACAGAATTGAATTGTAGACATTCTTCAAAGATCTCGATAGAAACTTGTACATTGGACTCCGGTGCCCGCTCATTAGTCCCTAAATTTTTTGTACACTGAATCTCAAAATCTGGTATGTATCTAATTGTCATTTGATATCTATGTGTGCGAGCATTTGTTCGTTTGTTCACGATTTTATGAAATTAGGGTTTTAAGCATAATTGGACTTTAATTGATTAATTAATTAGCAAATTCTAAGTTTCCTCTTCATTCTAAAGGACACTAAATCTATAGCAGAGCCCTCTTGCAAGAGATTATGGCCTTACTTGGTTTATGTCCTTGAATATTGGAGTGAAAGGAGGATTTACCCTTGAAACCAAAACCCTTCTTTTTCACTACTAAACATTTTGGTGAACCTATGTTTTTAATAAATTTTGTACCTTGCTAAGTGTTGTACTTCAAATTTGCATTTATTTCATTCATCATATTCTTATTGCATTTGAAAAATTATAAAAAAATTGAAAAAATTGGCATTTTAGGCTTGCATTTTCAAATAATTTGAATTAATTAGCATTTAATTTCTATTATTTTCATTAGATCTAATTTAAATTACATAAATCATCATTTATTATTCATTTGCATTGCATTTTCATGCTTAAATTGTTAAAAATTGCTTGAAATTGTGTATTTTTCATAAAAACCTAGTTTTGCATTAGCTAGGGTTTGTAGTTAAAATCTTGTTTCAGATTTTACTACTATTTTAAACACTCATTTAGGTCTAATTTCTAACTGTAGTGTTTCATCATAGTGCCTTTCTTGCAAAATTTCATGTCTAGGGTTCAAAAACCTTGCATTTTCACTAGATTTTGCCTTACCATCTCCCTAGAAGTGCACTATAGGCATGTTGTGAAGGATATTTTTGCATCATTGGATTGATATTAAGCTTATTATTTGCTTCCCCTCTTGAATTTCTTCACAACACTTCTTCTGTTAGTGATTTGTATTAAAAATTTGTGAAAAAAGTGAAAAATCAAGCATTCTGGACCTTAAACATATCTTGCTCCTAGGATTTGTTCTATTAGTTTGTGCATTGAGTGTTGCATGCTTTTGCACAAGTCTTATAATCTGCTTCCCTAATAGAAATATCCATTTAAGGAGAAGTAAAAGATGCATGGGTTCTAGTTCTCCTGAAGAAAATAATATTTCTACCTCTGAAAATCCATTGAATACCTTCTTTACAAAAGGAGAGACACAAATTTTGCAAGATATTATACCTTCTACAACTACAATGGAAGATCAACTATTTCATGATGTTGAAGATACTATTGAAGTAGTTACACATGTGCCTAATGAACAAATAAGCAAACTTGATAAAGAGTTAGCCGATTTTCAAGCATTTGTGGAAAATGAAAGGATAGTGGAAGAAGCTATACATGTGATTCACAACATAAGAGAACTGATAAAAGAAGGACAAGATGGTGTTAATGTCATTCAAGGCTTAGTGCATATAGTACATAATAATGTTATGCCGGTGACTAAATTGGCAAATGTCATTAAAAATATGTCGTCATTGTCTCACACGCAAGTATCGACACCTATACCGACTACTGGAATGTCTACATTTACATCAATAATTTTAACTACTAATGCAAATGCTTGTAGTAATGCTACCACTGGTATTGGTGTATCTAATGGTAATAATTCACAAAATTGCAAAGCTGTGGGATTCAACTATCAAAACTTGGCACCTAAGGTGACTTCTTTCATGAATAATTATTCCCAACCACCTCCCCATCCCACTTATTCTCAACCACCCCTTACATACAACTATTCGCAACCACCTTCCACCTACAATTATTCTCAACCGCCTTTTGTTTCCACTCACAATCAATCTCCTCAAAATGTCATGCACACAGCTTCTGATTCTCAAACTACATCTTGTTGGGAAATAGGTGTTGTACACCTTACATAATATTGTATTATTTATTTGGAGGCCACTTGTAAAAGTTGTATGTAACATTGGGATATTATTTGTATTATTTGATTAATCGAGAAAACTTAGTACCAATAATCAAATGTGGGCATCAATGGTTTTATAGGCTAATGGTTTTATGTATCCATGGTTTTGGAACACATGGTTTTATCCAATACCACAAGTTGTATTTGTGTGAGCTTGGTCTATAAAAGCAAGCACATGGTTAGTAACTTGGGTGGCTTGGCTATTTCATTGTAGGTGGATTGGAGGTTTGTGAGAAGATGTCATTGTATTGGGCTCTCTCCTATAAGTGCATATTGTGAAGCATGGCAGGGGATGTGTGGATTCATGCTTGGACACATGGAGGATGCATTGGAGGTGCTTGATGGATTCAGAGGTATTCATAGAGACTCATGGCATGTATTGTAATATTTTTATTGTTGAATGATACATATGAGTGTGGATGTTTTTGGAGGCTGGGTTTTTCCCTCTTGAGGGTTTTCCCTAGGTATATCTTGTGTTATCTTGTTGATTGTTCATTTGATCTTTGCATTATGGTTATTTGCTGCATCTTTTTCTCCTATTGGGTAATGTGGAATTAGTTTTATTTGACCTGTAAATTCCTAACATGTGGTATCAGAGCCATGTTTATGGTTGAGGGAGGTGTGAGCTCCCTGGATGTGTATAACTCTTTTGTGTGTAGATCAGGTGCAAAATGGAAGCCATGTCAATGCATGGAAGGATTAAGGATATTACAAGGTTTTGTACATGTTGTATTGCAGATTGGGGGTTCTGGGTATTGGAGATTTGTTGTGCATGTTGCAAATCTGATGATTGAAAAATCATGGCTAAAGAGGGCTTTCTTGGTTTGGATGATGAGGGTTTAAGGAGGAATTTTCCACAGAGGACCTCTTGGAACAAAACAGACCTCGCCATTGAATCCAGGAGGCCTAAGAGGTGAAGAGAAACATATCATTCGACCTATTTTGGCTGCAAGAGAAAAATGCAAAAAATTTTAGGCCCCCCTAATTCGACGATACGGCCGTAGCAGGTACGCCTAATTAAAAAATATATATATCCTGCACATTGAAAAAAATTCTATAGTTTGGAATTTTTTGATTAAAAAAAATCATTTGAAAAAAAAAACTATAGGAATGTTTTTATAAAAATCAAGGTTGAAAATTAAAAACAAAAAATATATATTGCAAGGGGGTGGGGTTACAGACCCCGTACCTCAACCTACACCTATGCATAGCAAGGCCGTGCCACGGTACGGCAGGGTCAGCCTTGCCGGCCAGTGTGGCCGTGACCGGCGGGCCTTAGGCCCCTGGTCCGGCGCTGGTCCGGCATGCCGGGCCCTGGCCGACAAACCACCGCCGCCGATAGCCCTTTAAGGGCATAAAACTTTTTGTAGTGGCAATTAATAAAATATAATGGAAGCAAATAATTTTTTTATTATTTCGGACTGTATTAAAAATTAAACCCCTGTGAGTAAATATTTTGGAGTCTGATGAAAAACAAACAAAATGTAAACCTTGTGTTAGTTCCATTGGTTAAAGACTATTGGTTAACGCCAGACCAGCCCAATCAGCACCACTCGCCTAGTCAACATGATGATGTCAGCGATGACATCATGCCACGTCAGCATTGTACGGACAGGGTCTCGTTTTAGCCCTAGGAGGGTATTTTCTTCGGGGGGGCATAACTTTCACATACGGTATCATTTTTTCGGCTTCTTATAGGCATCAGAAAGGTCTCTTAGAGAACTACATAGTGGTATAGGTTTCATGACCAGATTTTGTTGTTTGTGTTAGAATTTGGTGTTTGAAGCCAGACATTGCTCCAGGACAATTTTATGCTCATAACTTTTGCATATGGAATCAGATTTTTAATTTTGAACATGCATTGGAGAGCTATTGCAGTGTTCTACAGTTTGAATTGTGTTCATTTTCAGTTTGGTGTATAGAGAGAGATTGGTACTTGATTGATCACTTGTAGGATCCTAAGATTTAGACTGCATTTATGAGTGCATTCAGATGGATATTTGGGCACAAACTTTTGGGATTGCATGTTGTTATGAGACCATCAACATGGTATAGCAGGTTTTACGATTTGATACTTCCATATATAGGTTTATAGCCTATGTTTTCAAAGTTTGGACTTTGATGGAGATAGGTACACATGTTGTCTTCTGGTTCGAGGACATGGTTGATATGCGTGTAAGACTTGAAGTCTCGTTTTAGTGGGAGTTGAGTACAAGCACAACGATGACGATGATTATGGTGTCATGGATATGCAGGTACACTTTTGCAATGGCATGACATGATCATGAATGCGATTGACAGGTATGGGCTATGATGTTCGATTCATGATTATAGGTGGTGTTGTGGTGTTGTTTTAGGAGATTGTTCTTATCTCCTGGATGCTTGATTAGTTCCTTGACTATGGTTACTCGTTTGTGGACTTGTCGGCAAATTAAATCTAGTGTTGATTTAGTGTTTAAGTCGTGGAGTCTATAGGTTGTCTTCTTTGATATCTCAATTTGCATGTTACTAGTGTGATGATGAGTTTACATGCTACATTTGTTTGGGATCTATGAATTATGTAGTTTTGTAGGATGATCACCTATTTGGCTATAATGGGATGACTCAGATGTGGACTGTCTATATCCACGAGATTAATTCAGTGTTTATGCAGACTTTGTTAGTTAGCCTTGTATGTGGTCATTTGTACATTGGTATGTTGCTTTGGGATGAGAGGATGGATGATTAGAGTGTTAGGATAGTCATTTGTTGGGACTTGTAACATGTTTATCATGATGTTATGGAGAGCTTGGATACATGTTTTAATGTGAGCTTTTGACAGTGATGGTTTTATCTTCTTATTTGGAGATTTTGGTTCACTCAACCTTTTGGGAGCTATTGATGATTACAACAAGATTCCTTGATTGGTTTGGGGCCATTGATAATCTTCATTTAGGAGATGATTACTTTGTTGTCATGGATAGCTTGGTATCATGGTTTAGTGGGAGCTTTGGCAGCGATATGGATTCATCAGTTGTGATGGATGATCTTCTGCAGTGGTTGTGGGTGCCTTGGAGAGACTCTTGGATTATGATTCTTGTTTCAGTGAGAGTGCTTTGACATCCTGAGCTCCATTGTCAGTAGATGGTTATCTTCATGTGAGTGGAGATGTTGACATATTGGTTTACCATGGAGGACTCCTTTGAGTCTCTGGTTAAGGTGTTGGGTTTATGATTTGTCAGTTTGACATGTTTATCCTTTGTTTAGAGATGTTGATATTATGTCATGGTTTACTCTTGATGCTAGCTTAGAGTTTTGGCATGATACAGGTTCACTTGAGATAGGATGTATGTATTGTTGCATGTGATCTCTTTGGAGGAGATGGTTAGATCATTATGTCATGGTGGGCTTCTTGATTATGCAGACGTGCAGTTGGAGCATTGACAGTGATCTTGTTTGTTCTCTTGGTATTGAGTACTTTGGTCATTTGCTTGAGAGCTTCATGATAGTGTGGTGTTGCATTTGGAGTTTAGCATGGATTGATAATGGAGGTGCTCACAGATACTTGGAGACTTAGGTGAGGCTAGAGTTCTCTTGAGATTAGAGACACTTGTTGAGACAGTTACTCTTTGGAGGTTTCAGCAGATAGACCGAGGACCCTACACCTGGATATGGACCTAGAGGAGATTGTTCTTAGAGAGAGTTATTGTGACTTGGTGTATCCTAGAGGAGCATTCTCATTCCCCACTCTTGGTCTACTCAGCAGTTTATCATCTATGAGGTATTGCCCATCCTTTTAGATGCATTTTTTTCTTTATGTTTCATCTTCTCATAGATATGGATCTTGAGCTACGTTTCTTAGTTCTGGAGAGTTCATTTGAGGGATGTTAGCATGGTTATCTCCTTATTTGTATGGTTTGATTTACAATGTTCATTATGAGGAGTTTAGGAGATGTTATTGGGCTTATTCCCGGTTATGGAATGGTTATGAGTTTGATCTACCTTGATTAGAGAGGCTTACATCCATGTTGGTTACATGTTACATATGTTCATTTGATCTTATGAGATTGAATGGTTGGGTGTTGTTGAGGCTTTTCATTTGGGGTTGTAGAGGAGATCATACTTGACACAACTTAGCACTTTGAGGTGTTTGTAGAAGGACATTATGATTTACAGGTTTTCTCTCTTTATCTTATGGCTACTTCCTAGAGGATCATGTTGATATGGTTGGACTTGGGATAGTTATGATGACACATTGTGAGAGAGTATGCAATGATTTATCATGCATGTGTGGATCATTGTGATTGTTCTTGACACTACATTGGCTTATTTATTAGCCACACCTTGGTTTGAGTGTTGATTTATAGACTTGGTATGCCTTGGATTTGTCTTCAGACTTGACATTACCCATGCAATGGGAGTTCTTGGATGTATGTGTTCTTCATTGATAGGTTTTATACATGGAACTTGTGATTGCAGTATATGGGTTGGATATGTTGTTGGCATGAGTTTATTGATGTTGCTGATACCTATGAGGTATGGATGGTTGGATGTATTAGCATATGCTGTGGGTGTTATTTCTAGTCATGTGGGTTTTTACCTTTTGACAGCAGCTTGGAGCCTTATGTTATCACTTTGATTTGATGCTTGTGTTCTTTGGATTGGTGCATCTTCACCTTGGCATGTTCCTTTTCTTCCATAGGTGGCATATTGGAGGATGAGAAGAGTTCTTGCTTGAGATGGTGATCACTTTGATTTTGTTGCAGGTATCTTGATGGAGCATGAGAGCATGCTGGAGATTCATGTGATTTCATGTTTGCCTATGATGATGTATTTCATTGATTTACTCTTGTGCAATGTACATACAACAAATGGGAGAATGTTGGTAAATGGGTGTTGTACACCTTGCATAATATTGTATTATTTATTTGGAGGCCACTTGTAAAAGTTGTATGTAACATTGGGATATTATTTGTATTATCTGATTAATTGGGAAAACTTAGTACCAATAATCAAATGTGGGCATCAATGGTTTTATAGGCTAATGTTTTTGTGTATCCATGGTTTTGGAACACATGGTTTCATCCAATACCAAAAGTTGTATTTGTGTGAGCTTAGTCTATAAAAGCAAGCATATGGTTAGTGGTTTGGGTGGCTTGGCTATTTCATTGTAGGTAGACTGGAGGTTTGTGAGAGGCTATCATTGTATTGAGCTCTCTCCTGTAAGTGCATATTGTGAAGCATGGTAGGTGATGTGTGGATTCATGCTTGGACACATGGAGGATGCATTAGAGGTGCTTGATGGATTCAGAGGTATTCATGGAGACTCATGGCATGTGTTGTAATATCTTTATTGTTGAATAATACATATGAGTGTGGATGCTTTTGGAGGCTGGGTTTTTCTGTCTTGAGGGTTTTCCCAGGGTATATCTTGTGTTATCTTGTTGATTGTTCATTTGATCTTTGCATTATAGTTATTTGTTGCATCTTTTTCTCCTATTAGGTTATGTGGAATTGGTTTTATTTGACTTACAAATTCCTAACACATCTCCTAATGATGCCCTCCTAAACCAACTCTTGCAAGGCATGACTTCTCTACAACAAAACGTGACAAGCTTGCCAAATTCTTCACAACCTAATATACCAACTTATCATGCCCGTAATCCCCTATCCTATGCAATCTTAAGAAATCCTATGCCTGAGAGGTTTGAAACTTCTCACTTTGAAAAATATGGTGGAAAAGGTGATCCTAATACTCATGTGGTAGCATTCACGGCTATAGTGATTTCTACTTTGAAGAGGACTTGTTAGCAAAAATTTTCCTGCGATATCTTAAAGATATTGCTTTAGAATGGTTTCGCTCTTTACCTCCAAATTCAATACACTTTTTTTCATAGTTAGTTGTTCAATTATTAGAACATTTTCAAGAAAACATTGGACCTCAAGTTTCATTGATTGATCTAGTTCATTGCAAGCAAGGTCTGAAAGAGAAGTTAACTGAGTTTATTAGTATGTATCAAACCCTCTATACAAAAATTCAATATCAAATGAAGGATGACGATGTTTAGAAGGTGTTTATTACAAATCTACAACCTAGCATCCGTGATAATATTCTCTTTATGAAGTATAACTCTTTTCAACATTTATCCACAACCCTTCGTGATTACCAACTTTCATCTAGTCAGTATGAAAATCAAAACTCATCAGCTCAAGTTGGTCAATGCAGGGGAGGACCGTCACTGAACAACTTTAAAAGGAATAATAAGACTTTCATCAAGGTTAATGGACATAATTTAAACAACTTTTCACAAGTGTCTTCTATCACTAATCCAAAGAGGACACCGTTTCAACAAAGACAATTTACTCTGATATCTGAATCCTATCATTCTATCATGAATCAAGCTGTGAGTAATAATCTCTTGAAGCTTCCTTCGATTAAACCATTGGATCTTAGTAGAATGCAAGGACCTTATTTCGATGCTAATGCTTTTTGTCATTATCATCGACAACAAGGACATGATACTGAATGATGTATGCATCTTAAACATGAAATATAAGACCTCATCGACTCGAATGTTATACAAATATCTGGTGTGAATGACAATGGAAATAAGTCGGTTGCTCCTCCGAATTAGAATTTGCAAATCTTTACTAATCCCTTTCCTAAACATATTGATAACAACATGATGGAACAAAATACAGTAGAAGTAGAAGATGACTATTTGAATTACGATGAAATAGTGGGTATGATAGAAGTGGATAAAGAAAAGCTTGATAACACACCTCGTCCACAGAAAAATGGTATATATGTTGAGGTTCCTCCTCCGTTATTCCTCCAAGGATCAAGAGATAACTAAAATTCATTGGAAAAACAAACAAAACAACTGAAACAAGAGATTATGACAAAAGAAAAGAAGGATACGGTGCAAGATAATCCTTCTCCCTATGATAGATGGATTCAACAAAATAAGAGAGCTAAAAATTGAAAAAGAGTAAGATGGTTGGGTAAATGCAAGGAGATGGGGGACCAAAAAGTCACCACCATCTCCAAAATTAAAGCAAAAAAAAAAGCATTTTATGCACATTCACCCATGGCTAGGTTATTGACAGCAGCAGTGAAAGCAAGCAAAATGCGCTCACATCGATAAAAAGGAGATTCTGATCAAGTGCAAGTGAGAAAATAAGAAATTCACAATGCCACCTCACCACCAAAGACATCATCGTGCAAATTTGGAGGCTCCAGCACAGGAAGAAGGTAGGGTTTGTCTGATTTTTTTAGTTTTGCAATGTTTGATTTATGTTTATATTGCATTTATAGTTATTGGAGAAGCAAAAAATCTAAATCCAGTTGAGGAGGGTGAAAACAACCCCCAAAACCCTCCAAACCCTCAAAACCCACCTTCACCTCCTTTTCATGTAAGGGATAATCGAGAACACTACTTAGGGATAATAAAAGAAAACAAGAAACATTTTGAAACTATTATTCAAACCCTAAACAATTCAAGTGGAACCACTGAGCATAGGAGGGCACTTGCAAAATCACTACAGGAGATTATTTCCCACACAGATTTGGTGACGAAACAAATCACCGATTTCCAAGACTATAGGGAGAGGAGTCAGCAGTATTATGCCGACAAGTTGTCATATGAACAAGTGAAAAAGGAAAAAATTACAAAATCTCAATTATGTGCACAATTTACTAATCCCAAAACTGGCCAAACATTAGAGGAAACTTGCAAATGGTTTCCTATACATTGGTGTAGGAATGAAGGCATATCCCAATACTTTTGGGATAGATGGTACATGGTCTTTGATGAGTGGCCATGCAACAATGATGAGGTACCACAATATTTTTTGAGGAAACTCTATTGCGAGTTCGTCCTCAACAAGATTCTAAATTATTTTGATATTCGTGATTTCCAGGGTAGAGGTGGTGGTTCTACCCAAGATAGACCTGAGGCTCAGCGAGATGAACAACATGTGCCTATACCCCGAGGGAGGCTAGAACGTAGGTCACTCCCTTTGGCTTTGAAGGAGAGTGTTGAGCTGGAGACTTTACATTCACTGACTACTCTCACCCAAACTCTAACACAGCACGCGGATGATTTGACCCAGGGCGATGAGGGTGAGAGTAGTAGGCGTCATGTGTCCCCACATTTCTGCAATACATGTGGGAACCTATGTGATTATGGGACGCAAGAGGCACGACAGGAATCTGCGACACAAGGGCAACATGATGCGACACAGGGGCAGGACATAGTGGATGATCTTGTTCTTAGTGACGATCTCTTACAGCATACATTTGGTATTGACTCGCAGGTAAATTGTGACAAGTTTCATCTTGATTTAGTATATTGTTATTTGAAATTTGAAATTAATTTTATATGATTATATATATTATAAGTCAAAAATAATGTATGTAATTGTTCGCCCAATGAAATTCCAGGGTCAAAGTCTTCATCCTGCCTCTGTTAGCCGTCCATTGGCAGCTTATGAGCGGAGGTCAAGTCAGTAGGTATGTAATTTATCACATATTCATAATTATTGTAGATATGTCAATGGTAATATTATTTTGTGACTTGATTTGATGATTTCAATAGTCACCAGCACCTTCACGGTTTCCTTGGTCTCTTGGATGCCAAACCACCACTTTTACTGAGGTAAATTTAACCATTTCTAATCATTATGCATTTTAAAAATAATGTTATGTATTTATTTTGTTTTAATAATCTTGAACTTGATTTTCAGATGCTGAATACAGTGGAGACTCCTCCTCATCTTTGTGAGTCAACGCAGATAGGCATTGATGCAGCCATGATGTCTGCAAATCCTTTGACTGAGGTATGAGCCAATAACATGAAAATATCATAATTTTGTATTTCTTTTTTATCTCATATCATTTGATGTACATAAATGATATTTATGTTTAGTCAATTTTCTTCTTGATGCTTCTCACAGGAGGTCACAACTCCAGTCCGTCCAACTACGGATGAAGAGAGAGTTAAGATGATGGAGAGCGATCATCAGTTGGTAGTAAGTGATCAATTACATATGTGATGTTATATATTTCATACATTTTTTATACTAATGCACATATTGTTTGTTTGTATTGAAAGGTGCAGCTGGATGAACTTTATTTGAAGAGGTCTACTCGATGGCAGAGAGTGGATGTGTCACTGACTGGCTCTCCATCTCCACAATTAAAGAAGGGCCACCGATTATTTCCTAAAAGTCCATAGGAAACTAGTTTTGGGGAATTTTTTTGTATGCCTAGATGGCTTTGTATACATACTTTTGTATGTTAATTCAATGTATATTTTTGTATATTTGCCTATATGGCTTTGTTTGGACACGCCTATATGGCTTTTTATATAAACTAGATGTTATGTTCGTGACATTATGTATATATGATAGTTTATATTAAATATTTAATATGATAATCAATTATTGTTACAGGAATTTGATTTTACAAGTGTCAATTGCATTTGCTTGAAAGTTTATGAATCATTTTCAAATAATCCATTCTGTGCATATCTTGCAATCATTGAATTCTGTCGAACTGTGCATTTCTTTGAGGAATCATTTTAAATACTTCACGTGCCTTGTCTATGCTTCCATACTTTCCACACATGTCTACAAGGGCAACTTTGCGAATACAATACATGTGAGAAAATTCCTATATCATTTATGCTTTGATGGTTGTCCACACCATATTCTCTAGATCCCATTATAGCATAGGCAAGGAGGAAGTTGGTTAAGGTCGTGCAATTTAGTTTTAGATGTGCCAAAATTTGTGTAAATGGTTGAAATTTATTTTTGTGCATTTGCTTGAGAGTTTTTAAAGCCTTATAAAAAATCCATTTCGTGCATATCTTGCAATCATTGCATTCCATGAGATAACATTTCTTTGAGGCATCGCATTTAATAGTTCATGTTCGTTATATATGCTTCCACACAAGTTGCATACATGTCTTGCAGGGTACTGTTGTGATGTTCACAACACGCCCCATTTTACTCCTTAGCAAAATGAGGACCCCTGCTGTGGCTTTTTGCTTCTACTTTTGTGTGTTTTGTTTTGCTTGGTGGTAAAGGAAAAAGAGGGTTAAAATTGCAAACCTTGTTAAAAATGGAGAAGAAATGCATTTTCAGTATCAGTGCATAGTATGGTTGGATTCCTTGTGAAAAATGAGCTAGGGTTGCTTTTTGAACCATCTTAAAATTCGCCATATTTTGCAAGTTATGAGCATTTTGGTAAAATGTACAAGGGAAGGGTTTGCTGTTTGCACATACAAGTCTCTTTGTAATATCGGGTTGCATATACAAGGCCCTTTGTATGCAAGTTCACTTGTATACAAAGACCTTTGTATATCGCTTTCCATATACAAAGTCATTTGTATATGCAAAGGTCATTTTATACTTGGTCGCATGAGTAGTCGAGTTCATATGCAAAATCATTTGTATGTCTTTTTGCCTTGTATACATTCGGTAGAGTTTATGCATACATACAGGATGGACTCGAGGTGGATCTAGGGTTAAAATGGATAAATGTTTAAGTTCCGCTTTGTATCTCACATTTGTACATTTTGGCAGGTTAAATATACAAGACACTTTATACAAGCCGGAATCCAAAGTGTCTCGAGTCGAGTTGAGCCAATGTATCACATCTGAATTGTATATCGGATATACAAAGATTTAAACAGGAAAAGGGGTGGGAAAGCGAGGCGATGGAAATTTTGAAGCTTTCTTAGGCGCCTGATGCATGTTTCTAGTCAACGATGGTTGACCCGACTGGTTTTAACGCTATATAGGCATTTTGATGCGCATTTTCCATGGTTTTTGGGCCCGATGGCTGTGTTTGTGCATTTGGAGCTTGATTTAATGTAGATGTTCATCTTTCCTACTGATTTATTAAATGATGGTGCTAATTCCTACTTGTTTATTGTAGATTGTTGGAGTAGCTGGGAAGAAGCAGAGTTGCCGACACAGTAGCGGCGTGCAGGTGAACGCAAAGGCGGGATTTTAAATGACGATGACGTCCTAGGTGGCGGGCCAGATCCCGAGAAGCCAAACACACTAGAAGGAGACAAAGCTTTCAATGCGGAGGAGTTTTGTGGGTGGAGACATTATTGAAGGAGCAGCGCCTTGTCTGGGTATGCTGCTTGAATTCTCGGCGGGATTCATTTCTCACCTTTGGATGCTGCATTTCAAGATGCTGACCATTGATCTTCTAGAGTTTTTGGGCACCAGATTGGGGAAAAACCAGAGATATATATATTGAGCCCCTGAACTGTACAAAAAAAGGGGAGGAGGTCAATAACACAAAAAAATCAGACCTGTAATAGTTCTAAGAGAGATCGGATTATTGAGACTAGTGAGGACTAGATTGTTGAAATAATCAAGGTCCCTTCCTCAGATCATTGTAAATGTACCTGTTTTATGAACATACTGTATGCAGATGAAGTTTCAGACTATACCCTGATTATAAACCTTAAGTAGTCTTCAAGTTGATTTATGGATATGTACTGGTGAATGCTGTGTTCTATAGAAGCGCTTTCATTTCATTGCATGTTGTTGTCAACTTTTCCCCTGAAGATTTGCACTGAATCATGTGGATTTGTGGACTGTCCTAGTGAAGTATGATTTTAGTTTTCTTCTCTCCATTGCTATATGGGAACATGTATGTGGATCAATGATCTCAATCAAGTAATTTTAGGAATCTCACTCTCTAACCCTTTTTTCTCATTTTAATTTCATTGAAATCACTTTCATAACTGCACATCATGATAAATCAGAAGCAGAATAGAAAAATATGCTAACATCCCGAAGACAACTGAATATCATTAGCATATTTTGAGCTAAATGCATGTAGTATTGAAAATGTCATGCAGAGAATAATGAATAAGGGTAGAACTCATGCAAATATCAACTTAGACACATCATTTGGAGATATATGCTGTGTAGAGTAACTTCCCTGTATAGCATTGTTGCAGGAACATAATCTACTAATCTACGTAAGGCCCCAAAATGGAAAACAGTAATACACATCAACCATAGAGTAACATCAGTAGATTATGAACTAATCGACGGGGACTTGGGATCATGAATTCTTGGAATTCATCATATCTTTTAGGATAAACAAGGGTTGTTGTGTGATTTTTGTTTTGTGTGCTTGGTTGTGACTGACATCACAAACCAATCAACAGGAAAATGGCACTAGAAGGAGGGCCATGGACAAAGAATCTGTAGATTTCTCCAAATATTGTATAAACATTTTTTGAACTTTCAAGTTTTATTCTAAGATATGATAGATCTCTTTAAAAATTCAAAAAAAAAAAAGAAAGTAGGGTCTCATTTCAATGGATGCATATGAGGACAATTATCAAGTTAACATTCCTTTATTTCAGGAAGCTTTGACTAAGCAGCTTTATCCTTAAAGTTTGTATAGCTTCGGTTTGTCCACTTGTTGCAGGATACACCAGACTGTAGAGCATAGTGAAATTAATTGTCTAACTTTTCTCACCAGGTTGGATTTATATTTGAAGGGACTGATACTTTTTATAGATGTGCTCAGGGTTGAAGTCTCGTAGGAAAATGAAAGAGTTCTGGAGCGACAGGACAATACATCTTCAAAGGCTAGGAGACATACAGAAGAGGTACCGGTTGAATCAGTTCCAGAAGAGCGCAGGTATGAACCTTTTGAAAATAGTAAAGAGGAAATTACTCCCTTTTTTTCAGTCATCAGACAATCAGCAAGGAGGGTTTGATGAGGGGGAAGATAAAAGTGAGATTCATCTTGATACATTTGGTAGATATATGGAATTACTAAGGAATACTTGTCAAGAGGAAATCTCTGGATTTGACCTTAAAAGTCTTAACGAAAATGATTTGGCAAAGAAATGTAGACTAGCATTGGCAGAATTAAGGTGCACTTAAATTAATGAGGTTCCTATTATAGCAGCTAGTGGAGTTACAGAAAAGGAAATAAATACTGATTTCCTATCTGACTCCTTTAAATTGAGTGATCAAATGCAAGAAAGTTGTAAGTCAATGGAACCAGATGTCTTACTGGATGGAAGAAGTGAGATGCTTGATGAACCATTCATGAAAGTTGAAGATGCAGAAAGGTTTGGAGTTGTTGTGTACGATCAGATGCCAATCCAATGTCGTGAAATAGAGGAGTATTCCTATCGATCGGAAGTTGTTTCACCTTTACAGTCAAATGATTTAGAAATGATAAATTTCTGTATATCAAGTTATGATGATGAAGATACTCATTTAGATACTGATGTGCAGGGAATTAAAGAAAACGTTGAGGTGTTTCCTAGAGTCAAAAGTCATATAAGTTTGCAAAATGAAGAGATGAAATTGGATAATGATGAGGAAGATCGCTTCAGGAATTTTGAATCATACTTGTCTAGAAATATATAGTGTAGTTGAATATTAGGTTTACCCACTGATGACATATTGATTGAAAATTGGTGCAGATTACATGAAGAAGCACATTCAGAAAGGAATTGTGATGCCTGCTTAGACATGGCGAAATCAAAAATCAATGAAAGCCTTGAGGTGCTTCCTGAGGTCAAGAACCAGATGAACATCCAGAATGAAGGAACAAAGCTGGATAAAGATGAAGGAATAATACATCAGGAGTCATACATCCTTCAGTTCGAAGTGAGACCTGACATTGAGCCGAGAAATGAAAATATAAAGCCAAATGGGAGGCCAGCTGTCAATGAACAAGCATGTCCAACAAAACCAGAGATACACCAGGTTGTATCTTTCCTTTCCACAATGAATACTGTTGATTATTATTTTGATTATGGAAATTCGGGAAATAGGACATGCATATGGGTTAATCATGAACATGATGAGCTTCCTCAGTTGCTGATAATCAAAGATTATTCTGTTAAACACAATGAGTTTAGAATACAAAAATATTTTTCAGAATACAAAGATGAATTTGCTAGGGCCAGAACCACAACTGGTGCCCTAATTCTCCTGCACAATCTAAGGAAGTATTCAAATACGGGTGTCTTTGGGTCTTTTCCTGGGTTTTATTTACCTTGTATGGTTTGTATGTAGTTTGGTAGGATGGTTGTTTTGTTTCTTTTCTTTGCTTTCTTGTCTTGCTTTTTGTTGTTTGCTTTCTTTGTATAGTTGTTTGTACAGTGGCTTTGTTTTGCTTGTTTTGTTTTGGTTGCTTTGTTTCCTCAGCAGGGATCTTTCTTTTGATTTAGAGTATAAAGGAGCAGATTAACAACCACTGAAAATAATGGAGAAATCAGATCAGTTAGGTTAATTGTTTGAAATCTACACATAACTTGTTGTGACTGTCATGAATGTAGAGAGTTGTTTAACTTGTGAAATTTTGTATTCAATAAGAATGGGTTGAGTATTCAAAGAATGTTTCTCACGATGACACACCTAAAATCCTTGGGTTTATTGAACCTAGTAGTGTAGATATTAGGTGAAAAATCTGAGGTCACCCTTGCTACCATTACAATTCTTAGCTTAATTTTAGCAAGTGTTCACTCCTTGCATCATGAAGTTACAACTACAATATCCTGTGAAATCTCTTTCAAAAATTAGAAAGTATAATATATATATATATATATATATATATATATATATATATATATATATATATATATAATGCATTATACTGAAAATATAGATTAAGCCATCTAAGTAACTCTATCGGGGCTATAGACGCTCGCTGGCAGTGGGGCTCTACTTAGGAGAACTGTAACGATAACCTTGTCGGGGCTATAAACGCTCGCTGGCAGCAAGGCTCTATCCGGTTGGCTATGAGGGAATGTCCTCACCTACGTAGTCTAATATTAGTCGCTAGTTTGTTCAACTGATCTTCAAGATGAGGGTTATTAACCACATGCACCCACTTAAACTGAAATGAAACTTCATGCACCTTATTGAATACATTGAGTCTCAAGTTGGATAATAATTTGTAGAAGAGATAGTTGGAAGTTATGAATTTATTTCACTCAATTTTCTTTAATTGGTTGAATTTGATTGTTTTGTTTGGTTGCTAGTTGTTGTGATGCTCACAACATGTCCCATTTTACTCCTTAGCAAAATGAGGACCCCTGCTGTGGCTTTTTGCTTCTGCTTTTGTGTGTTTTGTTTTGCTTGGTGGTAAAGGAAAAAGAGGGTTAAAATTACAAACCTTGTTAAAAATAGAGAATAAATGCATTTTCAGTATCAGTGCATAGTATGGTTGGATTCCTTGTGAAAAATGAGCTAGGGTTGCTTTTTGAACCATCTTAAAACTCGCCATATTTTGCAAGTTATGAGCATTTTGGTAAAATGTACAAGGGAAGGGTTTGCTGTTTGCACATACAAGTCTCTTTGTATATCGGGTTGCATATACAAGGCCCTTTGTATGCGAGTTCGCTTGTATACAAAGACCTTTGTATATCGCTTTCCATATACAAAGTCATTTGTATATGCAAAGGTCATTTTATACTTGGTCGCATGAGTAGTCGGGTTCATATGCAAAATCATTTGTATGTCTTTTTGCCTTGTATACATTTAGTAGAGTTTATGCATACATACAGGATGGACCCAAGGTGGATTTAGGGTTAAAATGGATAAATGTTTAAGTTCCGCTTTGTATCTCACATTTGTATATTTTGGCAGGTCAAATATACAAGACACTTTATACAAGCCAGAATCCAAAGTGTCTCGAGTCGAGTTGAGCTGATGTATCACGTCCGGATTGTATATCGGATATACAAAGATTTAAATAGGAAAAGGGGCAGGAAAGCGAGGCGATGGAAATTTTGAAGCTTTCTTGGGCGCCCGATGCATGTTTCTGGTCAACGATGGTTGACCCGACTGGTTTTAATGCTGTATAGGCATTTTGATGCGCATTTTCCATGGTTTTTGGGCCCGATGGCTGTGTTTGTGCATTTGGAGCTTGATTTAATGTAGATGCTCATCTTTCCTACTGATTTATTAAACAATGGTGCTAATTCGTGCTTGTTTATTGTAGATTGTTGGAGTAGTTGGGAAGAAGTAGAGTTGCCGACATAGTAGCGGCGTGCAGGTGAACGCAAAGGTGGGATTTTAAATGACGATGACGTCTTAGGCGGCAGGCCAGATCCTGAGAAGCTAAACACACCAGAAGGAGACGAAGCTTTCAATGCGGAGGAGTTTTGTGGGTGGAGACATTATTGAAGGAGCGGCGCCCTGTCTGGGTATGCTGCTCAAATTCTCGACGAGATTCATTTCTCACCATTGGATGTTGCATTTCAAGATGCTGACCGTTGATCTCCTAGGGTTTTTGGGCACCAGATTGGGGAAAAACCATAGATATATATATTGAGCCCCTGAACTATACAAAAAAAGGGGAGGAGGTCAATAACACAAAAAAAAAATTGGACTTGTAATAGTTCTAAGAGAGATCGGATTATTGAGACTAGTGAGGACTAGATTGTTGAAATAATCAAGGTCCCTTCCTCAGATCATTGTAAATGTACCTGTTTTATGAACATACTGTATGGAGATGAAGTTTCAGACTATACCCTGATTGTAAACCTTAAGTAGTCTTCAAGTTGATTTCTGGATATGTACTGGTGAATGCTGTGTTCTATAGAACCGCTTTCATTTCATTACATGTTGTTGTCAACTTTTCCCCTGAAGATTTGCACTGAATCATGCGGATTTGTGGACTGTCCTGGTGAAGTATGATTTTAGTTTTCTTCTCTCCATTGTTGTATGGGAACATGTATGTGGATCAATGATCTCAGTCAAGTAATTTTAGGAATCTCACTCTCTAACCCTTTTTTCTCATTTTAATTTCACTGAAATCACTTTCATAACTGCACATCATGATAAATCAGAAGCAGAACAGAAAAATATGTTGACATCCCGAAGACAACTGAATATCATTAGCATATTTTGAGCTAAATGCATGTAGTATTGAAAATGTCATGCAGAGAATCATGAATAAGGGTAGAACTCATGCAAATATCAACTTAGACACATCATTTGGAGATATATGCTGTGTAGAGTAACTTCCCTGTATAGCATTATTGCAGGAACAGAATCTACTAATCTACGTAAGGCCCCAAAATGGAAAACAACAATACACATCAACCATAGAGTAACATCAGCAGATTATGAACTAATCGACAGGGACTTGGAATCATGAATTCTTGGAATTCATCGTATCTTTCAGGATAAACAAGGGTTGTTGTGTGACTTTTGTTTTGTGTGCTTGGTTGTGACTGACATCACAAACCAATCAACAATTACTTACAACTATGAAATTTGACAAAATTCCTATATCCTTTATGCTTTAATGGATGTCTATACTGTGCTCCAAACATACCATTTCTAAGGTTTTGGAATTTGGCTTTACACTTGCCAATTGCATTTTCTTGGAGCTTTCTAAGGGCTTATCACTAAATCCATTTTGTTCATATCTTGCAATCATTGTATTCCATGAGGCGAAATTTCTTTGAGGCATCATGCCAAACATTTCACTTGCCTTGTCTATGCTTCCACACTTTGCATACATGTCTCTAAGGGTAGTTGCAACTACAATGTCTAACAAAATTCCCATATGTTTTATCCTTTTGATTGATGTCCATTTTGGCATAGGCAAGGAGGATATTAGCTAAGGTTGTGGAATTTTGCTTTACACCTGTCAATCGCATTTGCTTGAAAGTTTCTAATTTTGCTATACATGTTTTTGAGGGCAGTTGCAACTACAACATCTGATAGAATTCCCATATCCTTCATGCTTTGATGGATGTCCATACCATGTTCCAAAGATCCCATTTTGGCACAGTTAGGGAGGATGCTAGCAAAGGTTGTGGAATATGGATTTACACCTACCAACTGTATTTGCTTTAAAGCGTCTAAATCCTTTTCAACAAATCCATTTTGTGCATATCCTACAATCAAGGCATTCCGTTAGATGGCACCTCTATGATGTGTTTTGTCGAATAGTTCATGTGCCTTGTCTATGATTCCACATTTTGCATACATGTCTCTCAATGCAGTTGCAACTACAACATCTGATAGAATTCCCATATCCTTCATGCTTTGATGGATGTCCATACCCTGTTCCAATGACCTAATTTTGGCACATGCAAGGAGGATGTTGGCAAAGGTTGTGGAATTTGGATTTACACCTGCCAATTGCATACACATTTTGCATACATGTCTCACAGGGCAGTTGCAACTACAACATTATCAATGGGTTTCATAAATTTGCATACATGTCTCTCAGGGCAGTTGCATAAATGGGTTTGTACCACAAACTTCATTATCAATTCCCATTATAAAGTGGTAAATTCTATTGCAAGGTTTGATAGATCAAGTTCATATTATGAACTTCATAATGAATATCCTTCCTATTAGCTATAATAAGATTGTTATAATAGTTGGAACAACAATTTAGAACTCCCCTACCTTACTCAAAATCATCAAGAGATATAGTTAAAATCATGTCAAATGTGTCATAAAAGTCTTCCTCCATTCTCATTGGTGCAGGAGCACCTTCACAATGTTGGTCAAATGTTGTAAATAAGAGTCTTTAGTGAGTTTTGTATGTCCAAGTCATATTTTTTTGGTGCTATAAGGTCTAATTAAGTTCACATCGGGTGTATTTATGCCATATAGTGGACTAGGTGTGAAATTTTGTCATGGAAACTTCATAATCTAGGAAAGAACATTCTCTCATCATACTGAAAACTCCATGAAACCATGATGAAACAATGAAGCACCATGTCGAAGGTTCATGGCTATTGTAGGTTTGATAAAACTTGTTTTTATGATGCCCAGGTTGTCCTAGACATGCATAAGGTTCATAAATTCTAAAAAATCAATCTATAGTTCATTTTATTGACCCATGGAAAAAGTTATAACCGTTGTCCCAAAGTCTAGATAATTATGTAGTAACAAAGGACAATTAAGAAAAGTGGTAGGAGTGACATTTTGCATTCCATAGCTCGTGGGTCCGAACAGACTTCGCCAACGCATCGGGGTGGGTGGATAAATGCCAAGGGAGGTCTCTTTTAGTGTGCCAAGTGTCGCATTCGTTCGGGGCAGTAGGCTACTGGCAAAGTCCTTTAAGCGCCCTAAGAGGAAAAAATTGCCAAACTTTGACATGACAGTTCTTGGAATTCATGGCAGCTGGGAACCTTCCATTTGGACCTATAGGTGCATGTGGAGTCTGTCCATAATAACCTCTCTTGGTTTTGTTCAACTCCAGTCCGTTTGACCGTGTCGGAATCAAACACATTCTTGCAAAATGCTTTAGTTTCATGCAGTGGAAAGGTGGTAGGAGTGACATTTTGCATTCCATAGCTTGTGGGATTGAATGGACGTCACCAAATCATCAGGGTGGGTGGGTAAATGCTAGGGGAGGTCTCGTTTCATGTGCCAAGTGCCGCAGTTGTTCGGGTTAACAGGCTACCGGCAAAGTCCCTTAAGATCCCTAAGACAAAAAAATTGCCAAACTTTGACAGGACAGTTCTTAGAATTCGTGGTAGCTGGGAATGTTCCATTTGGACCTATAGATGCATGTGGAGTCCCTCCACAATAACCTCTCTCAGTTTCGTTCAACTCCAGTTCGTTTGATTGTGTCAAAATTAAACGCATTCTTGCAAAATGCTTTAGTTTCATGCTGTGGAAAGGTGCTAGGAGTGACATTTTGCATTCCATAGCTTGTGGGTCCGAACAGACTTTGCCAATGTGTGGGCGGGCGGGTAAATTCCAGGGGAGGTCTCATTTCATGTGCCAAGTGTCACATTCGTTCGGGGCAGTAGGCTACCGGCAAAGTCCCTTAAGCACCCTAAGAGGAAAAAACTGCCAAACTTTGACGGGACAGTTCTTAGAATTTGTGGCAGTAGGGAACCTTCTGTTTGGATCTATAGGTGCATGTGGAGTCCATCCACAATAACCTCTCTTAGTTTTTTTCAACTCCAGTCCGTTTGACTGTGTCAGAATCAAATGCATTCTTGCAAAATGCTTTAGTTTCATGCAGTGGAAAGGTGGTAGGAGTGACATTTTGCATTCCATAGCTTGAGGGTCTGAACGGACTTCGCTGATGCATCGAGGTGGGTAGGTAAATGCCAAGGGAGGTCTCGTTTCGTGTGCCAAGCGTCACATTCGTTCGGGTTAGCAGGCTACCGACAAAGTCTTTTAAGCGCCCTAAGATGAAAAAATTGCCAAACTTTGACGGGATAGTTCTCAGAATTCGTGGTAGCTAGAAATGTTCTATTTGGACCTATAGGTGCACTTGGCATCTGTTCACAATAACCTCTCTCAGTTTTGTTCAACTCTAGTCCGTTTGACCGTGCCGAAATCAAATGCATTCTTGCAAAATGCTTCAGTTTCATGCTGTGGAAAGGTGCTAGGAGTGACATTTTACATTCCATAGCTCGTGGGTCCGAATGGACTTTGCCAACATGTCGGGGTGGGTGGGTAAATGCTAGGGGAGGTCTCGTTTCGTGTGCTAAGTGTCGCATTCGTTCGGGGCAGCAGGCTATCGGCAAAGTCCCTTAAGTGCTCCCTAAGATGAAAAAATTGCCAAACTTTGACGAGACAGTTCTTAGAATTCGTGGTAGCTGGGAATGTTCCATTTCAACCTATAGGTGCACATGGAGTCCATCCACAATAACCTCTCTTGGTTTCGTTCAATTCCAGTTCATTTGACCATACCAAAATCAAACGCATTCTTGCAAAATGCTTCAGTTTCATGCAGTGGAAAGGTGCTAGGAGTGACATTTTGCATTCCATAGCTCATGGGTCTAAACAGACTTTGCTGACGCATCGGGTTGGGCGGGTGAATGCCAGGAGAGGTCTTATTTTGTGTGCCAACTGTCGCATTCGTTCGGGGCAACAGGGTACCGACAAAGTCCCTTAAGCACCCTAAGATGAAAAAATTACCAAACTTTGACAGGATAGTTCTTGAAATTCATGGCAGCTGGGAATGTTCCATTTGGACCTATAGGTGCACATGGGGTTCGTCCACAATAACCTCTCTCGGTTTCGTCCAACTCTAGTCTGTTTGACCGTGCCGAAATCAAACGCATTCTTGCAAAATGCTCCAGTTTCATGCTGTGGAAATGTGCTGGGAGTGACATCTTGCATTCCATAGCTCGTGGGACCAAATAGACTTTGCCAACGCGTTAAGGTGGGTGGGTAAATACCATGGGAGGTCTCGTTTCGTGTGCCAAGTGCCGCAGTCATTCGGGTCATCAAGCTACCGGCAAAGTCCCTTAAGATCCCTAAGACGAAAAAATTGCCAAACTTTGATAGGATAGTTCTTAGAATTCATGTCAGCTGGGAACATTCCATTTGGACCTATAGGTGCATGTGGGGTCCATCCACAATAACCTCTCTTAGTTTCATTCAACTCCATTCCGTTTGATCGTGTCGAAATCAAACGCATTCTTGCAAAATGCTTCAGTTTCATGCTGTGGAAAGGTTGCCAGGTGCCATATTTTTTGTTCTGCTCATAATGGATTTGAATGGACTGTGCCAACACATCGGGGTGGGTGGGTAAATGCTAGGGGAGGTCTCATTTTCATGCGCCAAGTGTCTCAGTCGTTCCGGGCTGCAAGCTACCAGTAAACTCAAAAAGTGTTAGGTCTCAGTAGCTTGTAGGCCAGAACGATTGGGATGCTTGGCACATGAAATGAGACCTCCCCTAGCATTTACCTACCCACCCCGATGTGTTGGCGCAGTCCATTTAGCCCCATGATGAGCAGAACAAAAAATATGGCACTTGGCAGCCTTTCCACAGCATGAAACTAAAGCATTTTGTAAGAATGTGTTTGATTTCGGCACGATCAAATGGAATGGAGTTGAATGAAACTGAGAGAAGTTATTGTGGACAGACCCCACATGCACCTATAGGTCTGAACAGAATGTTCCCAGGTGCCACGAATTCTGAGAACTGTCCCGTCAAAGTTTGGTAATTTTTTTGTCTTAGGGATCTTAAGGGATTTTGCTGGTAGCCTGCTGACCCGAATGACTGCGGCGCTTGGCACATGAAACGAGACCTCATCTAGCATTTACCCACCCACCCTGACACATTGGCGAAGTCCATTCAGACCCACAAGCTATGGAATGCAAAATGTCACTCCTAGCACCTTTCCACAACATGAAACTGAAGCATTTTGCAAGAATGGGTTTGATTTCGACACGGTCAAATGGACTAGAGTTGAATGAAACCGAGGGAGGTTATTGTGGACGGACCCCACATGCACCTATAGGTCCAAACGAAATGTTCCCAGCTACCATGAATTCTGAGAACTATCCCGTCAAAGTTTGGCAATTTTTTCATCTTAGGGCACTTAAGGGACTTTGCCGGTAGCCTGCTGCCCCGAATGAATGTGACACTTGGCACATGAAACGAGACCTCCCCTAGCATTTACCCACCCACCCCAACGCATCGGTGAAGTCCGTTTGGACCCATGAGCTATGGAATGCAAAATGTCACTCCTACCACCTTTCCACTGCATGAAACTGAAGCATTTTGTAAGAATGCATTTGATTTCGGCACGGTCAAATGGACTGGAGTTGAACAAAATTGAGAGAGGTTATTGTGGACAGACCCCACATGCACCTATAGGTCTAAACAGAAGGTTCCCAACTACCACGAATTCTGAGAATTGTCCCGTCAAAGTTTGGCAATTTTTTCATCTTAGGGCGCTTAAGGGACTTTACCGATAGCCTGCTATATCAAAAGAATGCGACACTTGGCACACAAAATGAAACCTCCCTTGACATTTACCCGCCCACCCTGATGCATTGGCGAAGTCCGTTTGGACCCACGAGCTATGGAATACAAAATATCACTCCTACCACCTTTCCAAACATGAGGAAGAACCACAACCCAATCTAACTCCTAAAAGCATGAAGACACTGAGAACACTGAAGACATGGAGGACAAAGAAGCATGAAGACATGAACTAAATCCTATCATGAGGAAGAACCACAACCCAATCTAACTCCTGAAAGCATGACATGTTATGATGAAGAAGCACGACCAAAATCTAATGATCCAATGGCATGAACCAATGACATAAACAACTATGTGCTACTATTGTAACATGATAAACATGAATGTTATGAACTAACATCCAAACCCTTTGACATGAATCTTGATATGACATGAGTGAAACACGAGTGAATAGGATTAAGACCAATTAGGATCAACTTCATCCATTACTTAGATCTAACCTCATGAAACAAATCAAACAAAATGTACATGAAATATATAACATCACTTATGTAATCGATCACTTATCGCTATCTGATGATCACTCTCCATCATCTTTTCTCAAGCTTTGTTATCTGTAATTAGACAGACTGGAGTTGTGACCTCTTGTGAGAAGCATCAAAAAGTAAAATTGACTAAACATAAATATACTGGAGGGAAGCAATTCATACTACTATTTATATACAAAACAAAGTACATGTAACCATCTAGGAAAGTTTTATGCATACTTACAAATTAATCCAACAAACCATCTGGGTCTTCTCTACTCTTTATTGTGTCAAATATGGCCTCATGGTCAGAGTCACGCACCTTCCACAAGGTCTTGTTCAAAGGTCTACCTCGATATTGTATCAAATGAACATTGGTTGCCACGACAAGGTTGGAGTAATGAAGAATCTTCTGATGTGTGTGAAAGTCCTCAAATAACAAAACATTAAGACTCTTATGTGGGTACCTTCTAAGCCATGTTCCAGTAATGACCACTGACCCTGTAGGGTATTCGATGTTTTCTCCATTTGTAATTGGAGCCTCCATTTTTTTTTTGGCCTCAACACAACACAAGTAATAATCTTTTCCCTCTTCGTTATCTTCATTTGCAATAATTGCATAAACATGTCATACAATGATATGTGCAGCAAATTAGATGAAATTTCCACAACATTACAAAAATACTACAAAGTTTAAGATAACATTAGGAATTTCAAATTTAACTACGCAAGTAGATATATTACTTGGTTGAACTAGATCTGATATGTGGTCAAAGTCAACTGACAATTCCATCTCTGTTAATCCTAGTACTGTTAGGGGTCGATACATGTCAAGTGGCCAAAGATAACTGAATTACCATTCATCAACCCACTCCCTTGACTCGCACTCATTCCAGGATTGAATTGTACATGCAGAACAAAAGCACGCCATCTTTTGCGTATGTATACTCCATGAACCTGCAATTGAGCTTCTGATAGAGTGTAGCTCACTTGATCTTGTCAGTGTACAACAGTCCTCGTATGGTGCAATGTTAGTATCATCTATCAACCAAAAAAATCTATGAACTAAATACTTACCTTGATTACCTGGACCCATTGAAGCATTACACCACTCGATGATTGATTTTGCATCTGTCAGCTTTGCATTGTCTTTATACTTTAACTGTTCTCGTGCTATGGCTCTTTTGATACACGCTCCTACACCATCATGCTCCCCCTTTCCATGCCCAGCCTCACAAAAGTTCCACATATGTTGAACACCTGTATTATTATGCCTCCTGCTCAGCCAATAGAAATTCCGCGAGTTCTTGAATTGTGATGCACAATTATCTGACCATATGATATGCTGACTAAATGATATGCCCCTTCTAGCCAGATCATTATAGAACACCTGAAAACAACCTTGCACGAACTTCGTAGAATGCATGAGATCATCGTTTATATAAAAATGATACTCCGTTATGATCTTTCTATCATCCTCTGTACTATCATTCGCATGAATGAATGCAATGTGCACAAATATAGAAACCTGTGTCAAGTTATAAAATTGAGATTGAACCTCACACTATGGCCGTAGACTGTAGTTCTCTGCAAAGTTGACGACTGAAACAATGCTACCAATTGGAAATGTGTCCTTGCATAACTTGAATTGCAAGTCCAACCATCGAGCTCTATGGGCATGTCTTACATACTCATACACTATGTTGTCACAAAATATAGGCATAAACTGATACACTGGAATCTTCTGAATAACATATTCACACCTCTTTGCTTCTTTACCATCTCTTGTATTGTATGCCACTATTTTATACTTGTCGAACTCTACTAGTTCATTTCCAACCGCATGTGTTATTTCCATATGTTCACATATTGGCATACGTTGCAAGCCACCGCAAAGCTGACATGTGCCATCCAAGCATAATTTCCTGTAGAATAATTAACCTTCCTCTCTATCACATAAAATCATTGATATGAAGTCTCTTGAGGTAGTTAGTGGGGCACGTATGCCACAATCCCGCAAAACATTGTTAGGATGCAAATATAAATATATAGACCAATAAACATCAAAATGGTTAGAAAATTCAATATGTAATCTACAACAACAAATAGTGCGTGTGTGATTTATTTTGACAAAGAAAGGTTTTAGCATTTTAAAATATCTTTGAGAAATTTTAATTTGAGGATACTTCTCTAGAAATTTACCAAAAAAATCTGTTTGAGTCATATCCAAAAAATACTTTGGATGTGGCTCACGGTTTCGACTACCGATTCTCCTTCTTACCACATCCCTTTGATTCGGAGATACCCTTGTGTAATTCTTCCAAAAGTCTTCAATTAGTGATCTCAAAGCTTCGACGGCAACTTTGTCTTTTCGTGGGAGGCTTCTAGAGAATGCCCACAATTCATTAGTGCTTGGATCCTCAACTCTTTGATGTCTTCCAATGGCTCTCATTAGAGTTTTCTATTTATTTTCAATGCTTGACTTGTCTTTCTAATGAGGCGAGCTTTTTTTGTTTGTTGGCTTACAATTGTTGATGTAATGACACGTCATGTGACATTACTATCCTTGGTGCGTGAGGTGGAACCCACACTCTCATACGCACTCATTAGATTCTTGACAATTGATTTTTCACTTGTTGCATTCGATGTTCTTAGGCCAAGAATCTTCATAGTGGGCCTAAATTTTAGATTTCTCATCAGTTCAACAAAGAGTTGACATCTTCCAATTTCATTTAAAATCTCAAAGAATAATTTCCATATCTTATTTGTATATCTTTGGCAAGTGCGCATGGGAATCTTATCTTGTATGGGCCCCAATACATTCTATCAATATCAATTAGAAACTTAGGCCTCCTATGCAAAATTCTAGGAGGTATTTTATTTGGTAAAGTAGACTGAACATTAGGAATTTCTTCAATATTTACTTGAGATGGGATAGATGACGTACCTTCGATTGGAGGTGAAAAGGTTGAAAATGATGTACCTTCAACTTGAGGTGTGAATGATGGCATGTGACCAACTTGAGAAGAAAATGTAGATGTGCTTTATACTTCACCTGTGAAAGATGGAGTGTCTCCAATTTGAGAAGATAATGATGGTGTTCCTTCAACTTGACCTGTGGACGATGGATTGCCTCCAACTTGGAGATTCACTTTCCTCATTGCACAGAGGTTTTGCATTCGTTCCCTTTGTGCTGCCAATTCCATCTCTTTCTTAGCTTCATTAGATGTGTCACGTTCCTCTTCAATTGGCAATGGTGGAATATCTTCTTGTATGGTTGACAATTTCCTACTTTCCTGAATTCACCTCATTCTTTCTCTTTTCCTCTCATTCTCAGCTTCACACTCTTCTGGTGTTAGAGTCTTTGCTCATTTCCTTGGCATGATGATGATTTCTACAAGCATGAATAATAAGACAATGCTCATTAGAAATTTTATAATGACAATGAATAGCACATTCAGAATGAATAACAAGGTTTTACAAACTTCTGAATAAGACACCTCATATCAAGATAACTTGAACATACATAAGTCATGGAGTATGCATTTGAACACACATATACACTTGAATCTAGTTTGAATAGAAGAGAGGAAGACGAACTTGGAGGAGGGAATAAGAAGTTATACCTTGTTTTTCTGTTGTAACTCGTTATACCCTGTTTTCATGCATTGTCCAAGTGGAAAGGGTGGCTAAATAGTGGTTCTTTGTGAATTTGAATGCAACCTAGCCAAGTAAGTGTTCCTATAGCATATGCAGGCCTATTTAAAGGTGAATCAAGTGTTAGTTTGTTTTGGGTTGGAGTGGATATGAGATTTTTATTAAAACCCCCTTATTTGTGAAGAAATGAAGGGTTTTCTAGTTTGCACCCTAGATGAGCATGGTTGTACTAACCAATGGTGGAATTTGAAGTTTTGTGACATATAGATCTTCTATTTTGGGGTTTGGAGTGGTTATTGACTGATCCTAGGGTACTTGCTTTGTTAATTGGACCAAATTAGGCCTATTTCTAGAGACAAAATTGGTTTGAATACATTATATTAAAATGGTGTATGCTTGTGTTAGGGTTGGGGAATTGCTTGGAGCCCTTATGCCTTATGATGCCCTTAAGCACCTAGTTGGGCCATTGCAAGATTTTGGTTTATGGTTGATTTGATTTGTGAAATATGGTATCAATGCTTTGAATTCCTTCTTTGAATTCCTTCTTGTGTTTGCATCATAAATGATCATGCCACTTGAATTTAAGTGTAGATTTGGGAGTTTAGAAACCTAAATAAGGACTGTTTATTGAGTTTAGGGGTCTGTGGAAAGTTTGAAGGCAAGTTCCTTTGTAATATAGGCCTAATTAACCCTTTTAAGACAACGAATAAGGTTAGTTTTGAGGCATATTGTCCAAAGGAGTCTATACCGAGTTCAAGATATGTTATGCAACTTGGTAATGGGTATTCTAAACATTCATTAAAGTTTGGGTTTGAAATCTTATGGCGAAAATAAGTCAGAAAAACCCCTTAAGTAAGGCTACTAGGATTTGAGGGCTTGGGCAAATTAGTTGCTAAGAGGGGATCCTTGTGACTTGAAGAGTGGTTTAGTTGGTGACATAATCTTGTTAGATTCCTCATCTAGTTCATATGAAGGTCTGAACCCCAGTTGTGTGTTGGAGACTTAATGCATTGAAGGAGCACAAAGCAAACACCACTAAAAATTGTAGAATGATGCACAAAGCAAACACCACTAAGGAGTATATTTTGAGTATGTACAAAGCTAACAACTATTGGTCTTATTTCAAGGTTGGAGGATATTGTTATGACAAGTTTTGGAAGCTTCATCTAGAGATTCACCCAAACGACAAACGCAAGAGTAAGCAACCATAAAGGAAAAAAAAAACATCAACATTCAATGAGATAACAACTCTCACATGAGTCTACATCAACATTCAATGATGTTAGTATGTAATGATACTTGGATAGAGTATTTACTTGATTTGGAAAGGAGATAAGTGTGAGTTGCTTTCATTTGTAGGGGCATTTGATTAGCACTCCAAGTTTTTCCTATGGATTGAGTTGTGTTCAAGTTTTTCACTTGTGGAGCAAGCAAGTAGTACGTTTCACTCACTATGGCTGAGTATGAGAAGTATGGCCACTTGGAGGTCAAGAAAGGATGTAAGGAAAATAGAGAATGTAAGAGCTAGCACGATGACATGTTTTGGGTGTTGTAAGCATGCACATTTGTGTTCCATAGTAACATAAATGTTGTAGCATGTAACATAGATGACTTGTATCATGTTGTAGCATTTAACAGTGATGGTTTTCATTATTGTAATGTGCACAAACTCTTATCTCAGCTGAAGCATGTGCATAGTTGTAGGAAGAGAACTCTTTACACATTCATTGTAAATAGTGTATAAATGTATGAATTTCATTGTACATAGATGTAATAAGAAGGACCACTTTGTAATAAATTATAACTTTCATAGCATTGTAAAATGACCTTCAAATGCAAGGAGGATCATACATGGTAGCAGGGTTATATATAGACTACATGATAGTGGACTGTTATATAGACTTACATGACTATCCTACACTCATGAAAACCTCCTTTTTAGTGTTTTATCTCCTTGTAACTCCCTTTGTATCATCTTATGTCATCCTAGGGCAAAAATTAAGAGTCTTCCAAAATCAATTTTGGCTCGATGTATACACTCGAATATGAGTATGACAAACAATTGTTCACTAAAATTATTTTATGAAGTATTTGATAATGTTTTTCTCTTGTATAGCTGAAAATAGGTGAAATAAAGGCATGAAGGGCCGAAACAAGGTGGAAACATAAAGAATTTGGAGTCTCTTTGACTGAACTAACTGATATACCTAGACACATATATGTCAAGAAGAACATAAAGAACATAAAAAACATAAAGACATAAAGACATTTAAAGACATAAAGAACATAAGAACATATATATATGTGAATTAAAATTGAACATACCTTAGAATTCGATATTGTAGTTGACCAATTCTCCAAAAGATGGCTTCAAAATCCTTAAATTCTTGTTTTTCTCAAGTTTGATTATGAATTCTATATAATTCTAGAATAGGATTAGTAAAATTTATGTAAAAAATAAACATATATCATCAAATTCAATCTATATATCAATGGTAATTAGCTTTGAAACAAAATACACATGAAACATGAAACTTTCAGTTTAAATAACCAAATTTTCTCCAAAAACATGAAAAATCACTTCTTCTACGTTGAAAAAACAAAAAAAGGTGGTGGATTCATATAAAAATGATTCTCAATTAGTCCACCAACATGAAAAGCATTTTTTTGTTTGATATACTCATGAAAAGTAGGAATAACATGCACGTGGGGTCTGAAACACGGATCCTGCATGCTTTTTTACCATTTTCCATGCTTCCCATAATGCGCTTGTGTTCTAACGCGAGTGCGTTATGGGAAGCATGATAACATAAAGGTAACCTTCTATCTACATGAGAGTCTCTCTCTCTCTCTCCATTTCTCTATCCTATATATAAAGAGGGATCGGGAGACATGAAGAGATAGAGAGGGACATGGAGATAGAGATGATAGGTGGAGATAGAGATGGGGAAAGGGAGAGATGGGGATTGAGCTAGAGAAAGGGGTCTATAGAGGGAGAAAGATAGAGATACATATATATAGAGAGGGGAGATACATCTAGCAAGGAAGAGATAGATAGGGAAATACAAAGAGAGAGGTAGAGAGGGGTAAATTAAGAGATGGGGTTATGAGGATAGATAGCTAGATAGGGAAAGAGATCAAGAGATGTCTAGAGACATAGGGAGAGAGATTTCAAGAGGTAGAAGGATGGGGAGAGAGATAAAGAGGAGGAGAGAGAGGTAGCGAGGGATAGATTAAGAGATAGGGATCCATATGTCCACAGAGATAGAGATAGAGATCCCTATTCTCCCCTCTACCTAAACCATAAACCTAAACCTCTAAACCATAAACCCTAAACCCTTAATAATGCCCCTAACCCTAAACTCTAAAATCTAGCAACCCTAAACCCCTAAGGTCCCTAAACCATAAAACCTGGAAACAAAGGTAGTTATAGTTAGAGAGAGGGATAGAGGAGACAGAGATATCTCTCCTAGGCTCGGTCTCCTCTGTATCCCCCTATTTGCCTGTCTACCTAAACCATAAACCTAAACCTAAACCTCTAAACCTTAACCCCTAACCCCTAAACCCTAAACCCTAAATAATGTCCCTAAACCCTAACCCCTAACCCCTAAACCCTAAAAATGAGCAACCCTAAACCCCAAAACCCCTAAGGTCCCTAAACCATAAAACCTGGAAGCAACCCTAAACCTCTATCTCCCTATCTCTCCCAATCTCTATTGGTCCCCTCACTCTATCTCTCTCTAAACCCTAAACCCTAACCCCTAAACTCAAGCAACCCTAAACCCCTAACCCATAAACCCTAAACCCTAATCCCTAGACCCTAAACCCTAAACTCGAGCATCCCTAAACCCCTAAAGCCTAAATAATTCCCCTAAACCCTTACCCTAAAACCTAAACCATATTTACTTGAGAAACCCTAAACTCATGTAAACTTAAAATAGTGAGGGAGAGAGAGAGAGAGAGAGAGAGAGAGAGAGAGAGAGAGAGAGAGAGAGAGAGAGAGAGAGAGAGAGAGAGAGAGAGAGAGAGAGAGAGAGAGAGAGAGAGAGAGAGAGAGAGAGATCTCCCAGGCTCGGTCTCCTCTGTATCTCCCTATTCGCCTCTCTACCTAAACCATAAACCTAAACCTCTAAACCTTAACCTGTAACCCCTAAACCATAAACCCTAAACCATAAATAATGCCCCTAAACCCTAACCCCTAACCCCTAAACCCTAAAAATGAGCAACCCTAAACCCCTAAACCATAAAACCTGGAAGCAACCCTAAACCTCTATCTCCCTATCTCTCCCAATCTCTATAACGTGAAAACATGAAAACATTAAGCTTTCATTCCAACCAAATTCATTCCTAATCAATCCCAAATCATCCCTAATCCATTCAATTTCATATCTAATCATCCCTAAACCACTTCTAATTAGCCCTAAATGACTTCACACCATCCCAAATCACATCCAAATCAATTTAACTTCATCCCCAATCATTTTCCAATCAACCTGGATTTCATCTCAATTACCATCCCTAAACTATTCCTAAATCATTCTAATCATTCCCTAATCAGCACTAAACCACTTCAGACCATCCCTAAAACCATTCTAATCATTCCCAAATCGTTCCTTATCTAGTCCTTTTCACCTCTCATCATCCCTAAATCAATCCATTTCATCCCAACTCCATCCCAAATCAATCTAAGCTCCATCTCAAACGATCCCAAAAATAATCAAAATCAAACAAATACCTCACTAGTAGCCATTAGAAGATCACAGTGCCAATCTGTTAGTCATTTGCACCATTTTGTATATCGTATGTGCCAATATGCTCCTTAGTAGCACCTACCTATCAATCACAGACATCATTCTACACCTAGCCAGTCATAGGTGTCATTCTATCCTCTGCCAGCCACATGAGCCATCAGAACATCATAAGTGCCAATATGTTAGTCATTTACACCATTCTATACATCATATATACCAACCATAAACCCTAAACCCGATCAACCCTAAACCTGATCAACCCTAAACCCTTATCTCCTTGTCTCTATCATCCCTCTACCTCTCAATCTCTCTGCCTATGTCTTTGGCCATGTCCATCACCCTCTATCTCCATATCTCTCCCTCTCTAAACTCCTAACCCCTAAACTCTAAACCCGATCAACCCTAAACCCCTATCTCCTTGTCTCTTTCATCTCTCTACCTGTCAATCTCTCTGGCTATGTCTCTGGCCATGTCCCTCACCTTCTATCTCCATATCTCTCCCTCTCTAAACTCCTAACCCCTAAACCCTAAATTCGATCAACCATAAATCCGATCAACCCTAAACCCTATCTCCTTGTCTCTATCATCCCTCTACCTCTCAATCTCTATGCCTATGTCTCTAGCCATGTCCCTCACCCTCTATCTCCCTATGTCTCCCCTCGGTCTCCTCTATATCTCCCTATCGATCCTCTCTCTCTAAACCCTAACCTAAACCTCTAAACCTTAACCCCTAACCCCTAAAACATAAACCTTAAGTTACCCTAAATAATGCCCCTAAACCCTAACCCCTAACCCCTAACCCTAAAACTGAGCAACCCTAAACCCCAAATCTCTAAACCATAAACCCTGGAAGCAACTCTAAACCTCTATCTCCCTAGATCTCTCCCAATATCTATCGATCTCCTCACTCTCTCTCTCTAAACCCTAACCCCTATTTACCCTAAACTTGAGCAACCCTAAATCCGTAACACCTAAACCCTAATCCCTAAACCCTAAACCATAAACGTAAGCAACCGTAAACCCCTAAACCCTATTTATAATTTCCCTAAACCCTAACCCAAAACCCAAAACTTGAGCAACCCTTTAAACTCATAAACCATAAATAATGCCCCCAAAGGTCTAAGCAACCCTAAGCTCATAAACCCTAAATAATGACCCTAAACTTGAGCATCTCTCTCTCTCTCTCTTGTCGACAAAGAACATGGAAATGTAAGAAAAATAGGATATGTAAAGATGGATGATGATATAAATTGGGATTCAATGAAATGGAAACAAGAAAATTTATGAATATTCTTTAGATGGGAAGAATGAGGAGGAGAGTTAGAGAGGGGAGGGAAGTAGAGAGTGAGAGAGAGTATAGAAGGTAGAGATAGGATGGAAGTAGAGAGTGGGAGAGGACCGTAGGAGGTAGATAGGGCAAGGAAGAAGAGAGAGAGAGGGTAGAAGGTAGACAGGGGAGGGAAGTAGAGACTGAGAGAGAGGGTAGGAGGTAGACAGGGGAGGGAAGTAGAAAGTGAGAGAGAGGGTAAGAGGTAGAGAGGGAGGGGGAAAAGAGAGTGAGAGAGAAGGTAGGAGGTAGAGAGGCAAGGGAAGAAAATGCTCAGAAAGAGGGTAGGAGGTAGATAGGAGAGGGAAGTAGAGAGTCAGAGAGACAGTAGAAGGTAGATAGGGGAGAAAAGAAGAGAGTGAGAGAGAATGTGGGAGGTAGAGAGGGGAAGGAAGCAGAGACTCAGAGAAAGGGTAGGACGTAGAGAGGGGAGAGAAATAGAGAGAGAGACGATAGGAAGTGCAGTTGCCCTTGTAGACATGTATGTAAAGTCTAGAAGCATAGACAAGGCATGTCAATTGTAAGATGTAACACCTCAAAGAGATGTTCTATAATGGAATGCAATGATTGCAAGATATGCAAAAAATGGATTTGTTGAAAAGGCTTTAGAAACTTTCAAGCAAATGCAATTGGCATGTGTATTACAAGTTATGCTCATCATAATGCGAGCGCATTATAACGCGCTCGCATTATGATGAGCTTTGTTTGACGTGTTTTTATCAATTTTTAGCAAAATCTGGATATAATCTGGAGCGTGCTCCCCATCAGGATGGTACTTTTTTCAATGAAAACTCAAAAAAATTACCACCATAATCTTAAGCTCTCTATTAGCTATCTAACCATATAATTTTTTTTCACATTTTGAGTACGTTTAGTGTTTCATCTTGAATTTCTTTTGTAAGTGTGTCCAGTTTTTGTCAAAAACCAGTGTCTAGTATTTTTAACTTATTTTTTTAACCGTTCATCAAAAATTGAAATAAGCTATATTTTTAGAAACTAGACTCCATTCTACACGAATTCAAAAAAAAAATTCAATTTTTGATTAGTTTTCAAACATATTAGGGGGGAGCACGCTCAAATTTCTATTTTTCAGAATGTGTCCACTTTAAAAATTACTAAAAAATCAATTATTCATTAAAAAATTATCAGAAAAATCAGGGATAAACTACATGGTGTTACCTAATTTCTCACTAGAGCGATTATTGAAATACTAAAAAAAAGTTAACATTTTAGGGGGAGCACACCAGATGCTATGTTATATTTTTTTGAGAAAAATAGGACCAATTTGTGTGCTCCCCCTTTTTGAATCCCTTAATCTCAACCATTTTTGGAAAAAATTAGTAGTTTAGAAACTAGATTCGGAGCACTACAACTCTTGTTTTCGTTCCATCTTCAAATTTTGAGTGTAGCTATCTTCAATTTCTCATCCAACATCAATGTTTCCTAATTTCAAAAAAAAAGTGGCAACTTAAAACCCCATTTTGGTCCGTCATCTTTGTGCACTTACCTGATTATCATTAGTGGGAAATAATAGTGGTTCTCCCCCTCATAAGCAATAAAGGATTTCAAATTTACAAGGATTTGGAAAACAAGCACTGCATGGACATTTTGAGAATAAAGAACAATCAAATATGAACCACTTAAGCTTCGCACAAAACTTGATGGAGAATCTCTCCAATATGCTCGCAAGTTCCAAATTTTAGTTTGGTCATACTTTCAGGTAAGTATTTCTAACCCTTTACCTCTGTGTTGTGTTTCCCCTGTGATGTGTTATGTGTTGTTTAGGCCTCCTAGGATGACCCTTGATACCCTTGTAAGGTCAAGGATACTGGCAAACCGCCTCTTTTGTGGCCCTTTTTCTATTTGTATCATCATTCTTCTATATTGCCTCTGCTTTATTTTCATCGTTGTGTGTTGTGTCCTAGGGGCATAGCGTTGCAGTTGGTGACTTGGGGGCACCTTCCTACATGACAACCCTAGGACACTTGTTTCTCCTCTCTTGATTTATTTTTTACCTTCCTCTAGTGTTTCTATCTAGCAGGCAGATGACCAAAAACAAATAATACTGATAAGGACCAAGTGTCCTTTAAGCGAGTAAGCAAAAATGGACCTAGTCCATACATGACGATGCTATTGATATATATTATCTGATGCTTGGCTAGTAGAATCACACCATGTGATATTTTGATGTTGTCTTATCACACTAATGAACCATAACAATACATCTGCTCCATGCACTTTATTTATCTTTGAATCTCACCTTAGTTACACAATTTTGAGATTTCTGCGGTACTGCCCCACGGTTATACTTGGTCTCTGAATCTGTAGTATAACCTCAGCTCTTGATGTGAATGATTACATGCATTGTTGTTTATCATGATTATGTGGTTTCTAACACCTTTTCTTGCAGGAAAGTATGTGTTTGTTGGAACATTTGGCGATCGTAAAGTACATGTCACCTCTAGAGGCATGGGCTTTGTGAGAGCTCGTGTTCCCTTGTGTGTTTTCTTCCTACCTTAAAATGCTTGATATCGGTACACGATATCAACCACCTTAAGCTGGGGGCACATATAAGGTAAGTTGTCTGATGATTTTGATACTAACGAAGCATGTTTGTCAGCCCTCTACGGAGGTGGGATGTTGTATCGCCGCATGAGTGCACAACTTTATTTTATATTGCAATCATTAAGCCCTCTGCGGAGGTGGGATATCATGCATATCCTTTTATTTTAAGCCCTATGTGGAGGCGGGGATGGTGTATTTCTCAAGGAGAGTGCACATCCTGTCATTTCTAAAAAGTCCTCTGAGCAGGTGGGGTTGGTGTATCCTCCCTTAAGCGTGTCTTTGGCGGTTGTTGTGAAGAAGCCCAACCATTAGTGTGTGCCTGTAATGTGCCTGAGATGGTGGTGAACCTAGCAATAGGCTCCTTCCATTGCTTGTTTGTCATGTTTTCTCTATGTCTTCCATGTGTGTGTGTATGGCATGTTTGTTCCCAAGCATAGTCTAAAGACTGGTGGCGATGAGTCCCTCCTATGCTTTGGGATTTGTATGGTGTGCTTGATTTGTATGGCGTGTTTGTTCTCAAGTGTAGTCTAACGACTGGTGGCGATGAGTCCCTCCTACACTCTGAGATTTGTATTGCATGTTTGTTGCCCCATATGTAGTCTAAAGACTAGTGGCGATGAGTCCCTCTTGCATTTTAGGTTGTGTGTTTACTTTCCATGTACTTGCATTTGCATTTATATATATATGAGAAAATAAAAAAGAAATAATCACTGCGTTCACTGTATTCATTGTGCTTTGTGTGTCTTCAATACTGTCTTCTCCATGTTTTGCATGCATGTTACTGTCTTCAGTGTGTTTGGCGTGTTTTCACCATGCTTGGTGTATTTGCTGTGTTTTGACTGCACTTTAATGAATGTATTGACCTTGCACTTATACATACATTAAAGTGGGGGCTAAATGTTATGTTAGAAAATGTCCCCTTGGGCCCTTTTCCCTCTTAAGGTTTAGCTCTCGGGTCCTTATAATTCATTATAAGCATCTTGCATGTTCATGTTGAGAAAACCCCTGAGTTTTATGGTAAATAGGACCTAGGGGGTACGCTTGTGATGAATCTTGACTAAAATAGGGAAGGAGGACTTGGATGCCTGCACCCTAGTCTTGCCTTATTTTAGGTCAGGACCTAAATCTAAGTGTCGGTTAGGTGACCGTTATTAGGTCCTATGCCGACACCTCAAGTTTGATTTACGAAATTCTTAGTAGGAATGAGTTTAGTTGCATATATAAACATGTTTAGGACTTCATTTGTAAACTAGATGGACATTGCAAACTTGTGATCTCATTCTAAAGTGAGTCAAGGCTTTCATTGTGTTGCAGAGCAGTATTGTGTTGTTATTGTGTTTGTTTGTTGCAGATTTAACTCCATCTCCTCATGGCATGAAAGAGCATCTTCCTTCCATGAGAGCTACACCTCCAAGGTGACATTTGTTCAAGTGTTTCAATCATTTATCATTTGGAGTTTTGCCTCTATCTCGTAGGGATACACAATCTTTATATGACAACGGTGTTCAAAAGACTTGAATGTCTCTTTGGGGCTTGATCGAGGCAAGCCTCTAAACACCACAACCCCCAACCCCTTTTTCTGTGATTGTAGGTTATAGGTTGTCGAAGTGGAAGAAGTGGAGTTGCAGGGAAGCAGTATAGAGTGTCAGAAGTGCAGAGGAAAGCAGAAAATTAGGACCTGGACTAGGGCACCCGCTCTTTGGTCCTCTGAATCCTGAAACAGTAAAATCTCTGGAACAACAGAATTGAGTTGCAGACATTCTTCAGAGATCCTGACATAAACTGGTACATTGGACTCTGATGCCCTCTCATTAGTCGCTGACTTTTCTGTACACTGAATCTCAAAATCTAGTATGTATCTAATTGTCATTTGATATCACTGTGTGTGGGCATTTATTGAGATTTGTCTGTTTGTTCACGATTTTATGAAATTAGGGTTTTAAGCATAATTGGACTTTAATTGATTAGCAAATTCCAAATTTCCTCTTCATTCTAAAGGACACTAAAGCTGTAGCAGAGCCATCTTGCAAGAGATTGTGGCCTCACTCCGTTTATGTCCTTGAATATTGGAGTGAAAGGAGGATTTACCCTTGAAACCAAAACTCCTCTTTTTCACTACTAAACAATAAGCTGCAGGAATGGATAAAATAAATCTAATAGAAGTCAATTTAGCAACAGTAGAAAAAAATTCACCAAAATCAACTCCCTCTCTCTAGGAGTAGCCCTTGGCTACTAGTCTAGCCTTGTACTTCTCTAATGAATCATCTTCTCCAAACTGCTTCTTGAAGACCCACTTACAACCTATGGCCTTTCTTCCTTTGGGCAAATGAACAAGATTTCAGGTGTTACAAGAGTCTAAAGCCATCATCTCCTCCTACATGGCTAACTGCCAAGACTCACTATCATATGCAAGAATAGCTTCCCTGTAGGATCTAGGCTCATTGTTAGTTCTCAATAAAGCAAATATACAACAGAAATCTAGTGGGCTATACCTGTCAATTAGATTCCGTTGTCTTGTGGATCTCCTCAAGGGCGGAGTAAGAGTCTCAGCTTGTTCTTCTACATGATCATCTGCACCAACTTATTCTATAACAATAGATTCATCTTCATTAGAACTACTCGAATCTTCTTCTTCTTCTTCACCCTCCAATCTATCATTGTGTTCTTCCCGAGGTGCATCTTGCTGCTCTAAATCAAAGTGCACTCTCTTTACCTTTTCTTCTTTTTTTTTGGCTGCTCAGGTTCAGAAATAGCTCTAAGTTCCTTGAAAATAACATCTCTAAAATAGATTATCTTATGGGTTAGTGGATTCCAAAGCTTATAACCTTTGACATTATCACCATATCCAATGAATGTACACTTTTTAGCTTTTGGATCCAACTTAGATCACTTTTCCTTAAGCACATGAACAAAAACCCCATAGCCAAAAACCCTTAAATGTGAAACAAAAGGTTTCTTACCTATCCACACTTCATAAGGTGTTGAATCAAGAGCCTTACAAGGAGATCTGTTAATCAAGTAGAAAGCAATACACATAGCCTCTACCCAAAAACATTTATCCAATTGTGCATCACTCAACATACTTTTGGCTCTTTCCATGATTGTTTGGTTTATTCTTTTTACAACACCATTCTGCTATGGTGTATACAGAGTTGTCTTTTGTTTGATAATACTTGCATGCTTGCAAAACTCATCAAATTCCTTAGAGCAATATTCCCCTCCATTGTCAGATCTTAATATTTTTATCTTCAATCTTGATTGGTTTTCAACTAAGACTTTAAAATCCTTAAACTTAGTGAAAAATTTAGATTTGTGTTTCATAAAATAAATCCATGTAAATCTGGATACATCATCAATGAAGGTGACAAAATAACAACATTTTCTGATAGAATCATTATCCATAGGTCCAAACACATGTGTATTAATAATTCTAACTTCTCTTTTGCTCTATTGCTTCCTAAAGGAAATGATTTTATGTTTTGTTTACCAAACACACAATGCTCATAGAAATCAAAGTGCTCATCAGAATAGGAGAAACCATCCAACAAATTTTTATTCTTGATAGTTTTCAAAACATTATTACTAGTGTGGCCCAATCTACGGTGCTACAACATACATGTATTTTTAGTATTAGCCTCAGATACATAAGAGGCATTACAAATTGTAGTGGCTTCAAGCTTAAACAAGTTTCCCAATCTCTTCTCCTTTGCTACCACCAAGTTCCCTCTCACCAATCTGCAGCCATGCTTGTCAAATGTTACATGCATTCCCAAATCATTCAACTTTGAAACTAAAATCAGATTTCTAGCTAATCCAGGAACATGCAAAACACTAGGTAGGGTTTTAATCCTCCCATCACTGAAACACAACAATACCTTGCCTTTCCCAACTATCAGATATGTAGAGTTGTCCCCAAGGTATATATCACCTCCATCATACTCTTCGTATGTGGAAAACCATTTCTTATGCAGGGTCATTTGAAATAAGCATCCCGAGTCAACCAACTAGTGATCATTAGAAACAACATTACATGCAAAAAGTAAAACATCTTCACCTGCATTCAAGGACTTATCTGAAGCACTCTCCCACTGTTTCTTTGGGTTTCTACACTCCTTAACATGTCCCCTTTTACTGCAGTTCCAACACTTAACTCTATTCTTCTTCCCAGGAGTCTTAGATTGGCCCTTGGACTTGTCCTTAGCCCCTTTCTGATCTCCTTTTGGTCCTTTTTCCATAGACCTTCCCCTGACACTGAGAGCATCCCCTGAACTATCAAAACTTTTCTTCCTTAATTCATGTGATAGTAGAACAAGATGATCTAACTTCAGATCTATGAGGTTAGCAGTGATAGCCAAAATAACATACTCCCATGACTCAGACAAAGAATAGAGAAATAATATACATTTATCTTCCTCATTCACCTCCACATCTACAGATGCTAGTTGACTCAATAACAAATTAAATGAATTCAAATACTCTGCAATCGATTCAGCATCTTTCATTTTCATGGAAAATAACTTACACTTTAAATAATGTTTATTTACCATACTCTTGGCTTGGTAGATCTCACCCATATGCTTCCACAAGCTATGTGTGGACTTCTCACTTGCAACATTTAGTAGAACAAAATCTACAAGACACAACTGGATTGTACCTCGTGCCTTTTTATCTAGTCTTTCCCACTCATCAGGAGCAACATCATCGGGTTTCTTCTCTTTCGTAACATCCAACCACTAGTTTCTTTCTTCTAGCAAATCCTCCATTTTTAGCTTCCACAATTCGTACCCCGTGCCATTGAGCTTTTCAATGTCCAACCAAGAGGTAGAAGTAATAGTGGATGAAGCCATGATATCTACACAAGATCTGCAAACAAACAACAACCAAATCTCCCACTGTAGCTAAAAAACCTTCACACTACCACCTAAGAATCAAAATTGGCTAGGCTCTGATACCAAATGTTAGAAATGAAGGTGCAAACCACACAATGGAAATCTAATTCGAACCTTATTTTTTCCCTCTAAACAATGTAGAATCTTTGGAGATTGCAACAGAAATAAATCCCACTACACAGAAATAACAAGCATCAAGAACATAACACATAACATAGTATGTAACGTGGAGAAAAACCTTTTAGGTAAAAATCTCCACCAAGAAAAAAGGCTCCAAGTTGTATTATCTTCAAATATATGAGATTACAATACATGCACTTCCTCTATTTCTTTAGTCTTCAATCTAGCAATACCTGTTACTCTCCAATCTGATAAAAACATGTAGCTAAAAAGAGACTGCTACTGGGGAAACATTTCATCCCTTATGGGTGATTTACAAATAATATTAGTAGTAATTAATTACATAGGATTTACAAGGTTGATGGCACCTTAATCCTAATATCAATGACAATCTAGCAAATCTATATGCTCATGCAACATATATCTAATGCACATGCCCATCGATAAACATATTATGGGAGAGAAAATAACTCAAGCAAAGTATGCACTTACAATTGGTTTCAAGCTATGTTTATAGTGTCTTTCCGTAGGCAAAACAATCTGCACTCTCTAAATTCCCAAAGGCACCCTTCTATACTCATCTCTTGGTTATCAAACAAATAAAATGTTCTAAGTACATTAGATCTCAATACACATAGTTTAAAACAGACACATAAGATTCTGCTAAATAAAACAACGACAATCAATGCCTACCACATAAGAATGTCCTATCATCTCACCATGATATCTAGGCATTCATCATGTTGAAGAATGTCCTATCATCTCACCATGATATCTCGACATTCAACAGGATGGACAAAAAATATATTTAGAGGACAAGTCCATAATTGACTTTTAGTCCCTTAAAAACAATATAAATAATAAATTTACAAGGTAAAGATGTTTATTGATTAGTTCACCAAGGATGCTAATCCATTCCCAAACACAATTCCTTAAATGCACAATATTCTAGGTGACACAATGGACAAAGGGTCTTACTATCTCATCTTGACGTAATTAGGACCAGAACCAACCCTACTACTTTAAACAGATTTATAAAACTACACATATCAAATGACATTCAATGCCTCGAGCAATTTGGAGCAAACACTATCGATGCCATATTATTGCCCTTATCACCTAATGTTAACATGACATTTAACGGGATGGATAATATATCTTGAAACACAAAGCCTATGCAAAAAGTGTCAATTAATTTATGCATGACAAAAACATATTCTAGGTCTTATATAACCTTCTAGGTTGACTCAATATAGTATATCTTCCTAGCATTCGGATAAACTCATGAACACCTTTAGTCTACCACTTAGAAGTTTTAGATAATTAAGAGTCCACTAAGCCATTAGACCTATTCTCCCTAATGATCAAGTTCAAGAGATTAATATATACACAAAATGGTATCTACAATAGACAATAATCTCCCTAACCACTTCAAGTACCTCTTAAGTCTACAATAGTGGCAACAATCATGCCTGGAATTTCACAACAATAATGTCATCTCTTAACAACATTTGAATTAAACATTTTGATCAACAATATTCCTATAACATTGACAACAGTATTGATGCTCATATTAATTGATCACGGTACTATTAATGATGCTACTGATAAAAAATGATACAGGCCATAATAATGACAAAATACTACTGATCAGTGATCATATGAAGATTACTAACCACAAAAGGATATTTATGTCAAAGATAATAATGATGACAACAATCTCAACTAGTATGACATTACTAACGGCTGATATGAAACAATGAAATTTCCCAAATAGTTACCACGATAATACAACTATGTTTATAAATGAAGTCATAACAACAATATCCATTGATAAGTAGAAATGTCAGCAAGTAAATGACAACACTAACATCTTTGATGCAATAATAATGACAAGTCAAAAGATAATATAATCATTAGACAGTGTTATCTAGTAATGACTATGCTCACAAATCATAAATAATGACAAAGGTGTTCATTGTTATCAAAGGCAACAGTGGCACCCGTGTCTTTGAAATATAATCTTTCCAAGCTAGTGCAATCAACAACTCGCATGAATCCTACCATGCCTCACATTCCTCAAGCAGGCTTCTACATTTTGCATATATGTCTACTAAAGTAGTGCCAACTACAACACCTCACAAAATTCCTCTAACCTATATGTTTTGATGGATGTTCGTATCTTGTTCTCAAGCTCCCGTTTTGGAAGACTTAAGAATATAGGTCTGCAATAATTGAAGATACGTAGAGGAGCCAACACATAATCCAAACCTGTGATGTAATTTGCATTTACAAGTTGAAGGGATTTAAATTGCACAATTTTCCTTATCAGACTGGTATAGTGTGGGACGATGTGCAAGCACTCCAATATCTATAGAATGCACTCCAATTTCTTTTGGATTGAATTTACACCTATCAAATTTGGAAAATAACTTTAAGAAGTTCTCACAAAATACATACTAACTAATATTGGTTAATTATGCTAAGTCGAAGCATTAAATGGATTGGGCTAGATTGCACATAGATAATTTTTATTTTCTCTACAACACACACCTACCAAGATGGGAGACATTGTGAAAAGAAGAAATCGATACAAAATGCATGGATAATTCAGCTAGGCTAACACGACAAGATTTGACAGTAACAATATCTGTTGGTAACCGTGAAACTCAAACATTTCTGGAGAAATTACAGAGTTACAAAGATTTGAATGCTTCTGAGAGAAAATGATAACGAAATGCCTCAAGAAGGCATCTTCTCATGGACAACATCGGTTGCAAGATATGCACAAAATGGATTTGAAGTTGTTCTTTCATCACAAATTCCTGGCTCTATTATATATAGCGATGGTGTGATATAACACATGAACATTGCTTATTTTTCTTTTGGCTTGATTTTTTTCAAAATAGACAAAATCAACAAATTTGAATTTGTTGTTGCCCATAGAAGAAATCATTGGGAAACTGTCATGTCGTGTGGAATGAAAGGGATTGCATATTTATCCTAATTTACATATTCCATGATAATGCAAAAGCATTTTGCTTTCAATCTCATCAACTGCTATAATTAAAAGAAGCAACAAAGAGAGATATCACTCACAAAATGGCAAGAGCACGGTAATTTAATTGAAAGAAGAAGATGAATAATACTTGATAAATGACTTGCACTCGACTTCTCCATCTTTGTTAATTTGAGGGGTGGCGTAGAGACCCTCACTTCCACCATAAAAGGAGTTGCCTTGCAAAGAAATTCTAGTTGTTTCACACATTGCCTAGGAGAATGCGCTCTCGTGAAATACCATGTTTGTAGGATATGTTTGAATCCTTTGTTGAACAATCCTTACAAACTTTTAATCAAATGCAACTGGTAAGTGAAAGCCAGATTCCATGAATTTAGCCAGCATCTTCCCTCTTGTGCCAAAAATTTCCTAAGCTACGAAACTTGGTGCTGACCTCCCTTCCTCCCTTCGAAAGAAAATTTTTTCTCTGATTCTAATTGGAAATACTCTACTTGACACGTATGCCAATTGTGGAAGCCAAATAAGGTATGTGTATTAGTTTGGCAAAGAGCCTCGTAGAGGTGTCATTTCATCTAGAACAATTACTTTTTGAAAAACACACAATAAGTTTCACCTGTCAAGAAGAAAAAAAATAATTCTTTAGTTCCCATAAAAGAATTTGGTTCCTTTTAATTACGTGGGTTCAACTCTTGAAATATTATATCTCTGAAAAAAAAAAAATGATTACTTCATGCATTTTGTGCTTAAAACAATTGATAGTTCAAGCCTCTCTAGGTAATGAATTCCCAAGATTACCTTGTTCAACGTGAGCATCATTAGGAGTGCACAATTGATACATTGCATATATTATATCTTTTATATAATGTAAGACGTCATTGACTTTTCTACTCGGTCCTTAACATTAGAGTTTCAATGCTCTAATTACAAAACAAGGCTAAAGTATAAAATGTAATTAGGTCTCTAAGGATCTACAAAAGAATCTTGAGGAACAACATCATCTGCTTTAGAAAGGAAAATCAAATAGATATTGACACTAATTCTCATACTGCCACAATCACTGGATTTGTAATGATTGGTTCCTAACAAGAGTCAAAACAGATTCAATGAAAGGATTGAGATATTTGATCAAATCTTTTATCAACTCAATTCATGGATAATATATCCTGGAATACAAAGCCCATCCAAATAGTGTCAATTAATTTATGCATGACACCAACATATTCTAGGTCTTATATAGCCTTCTATGTTGAATCAATATAGTATGTCTTCCTAACATTCGGATAAACTCATGTCCACCTTTGGTCTACCACCTAGAAGTTTTAGAGAATTAAGACTCCACTAAGCCATTAAACCTATTCTCCTTAACTATCAAGTTCAAGAGATTAATCTATAAACAAATGGTAACTGCAATTGACAACAATCTCCCTAACCACTTCAAGTACCTCTTAAGTTTATAATAGAAGCAAAAATCATGCCTGGCGTTTCAAGAAAATAATGTCCTATCTTAACAACATTCAAATTAAACATTTTGATCAGCAATATTCCTATAACGTTGACAATAGTATTGATAACCATACTAATTGATAATAGTACTATTAATGATGCTATTGATCATTCTACTGATCAAGAATGATATAGGTCATAATAATGACAGAATGCTACTGATCAGTGATCATAAGAAGATTACTAACCACATAAAGATAGTTATGTCAAAGACAATAATGATGACAACAATCTCAACTGGTGTGATATTATTAACAGCTGATATGAAATATTGAAATTTCTCAAATAGTTACCTCGATAATACAACTATGTTTATAAATGAAGCCACAACAAAAATATCCAAGTAGATGTTAAGGAAAGTAAGATTGTCTAGGAAATAGCAAGTTTTGTCTAGAGTTTTCCACAATAGAAAGTTAGGATTTCTCTAGAGTTTTCCATAAAACTAATAGAACATTCTAGTTTTTCTAGAATTAAAATATAGAATAATCTAGAAAGATGGAAGCTTCCAGGGTTCAAGTTTTTTGTAATTATATATATGATTGTACAAAGCTATTGTCTACGACTTTTGGATGAAATATAATTCAAGTTAGATAAATATTTTTCTGAGTTTATTAACTCTGTTTTGCCCTGTTTTTATTTGCTATTATGTTATGTTGTTTATTGGGCCTGTTCTATCATGGTATCAGAGCCAGGTTCAGCTAGATTTTTTTTTTCCAGGTTCCGCTGCAGGGCATATAGATTGTTGGAAGTGATATTTGTTTGTAGGGCTGCATTATTGCTGGAGTGATATTTGTTTGAAGATTGATTTTGTTTTGGCTAGCATGGGCTCAACAAATGAAGTGTTGCCAATATTTGATGGAAGTGGTTTTGCAGATTGGAAGATTGTAGTCAAGAATGCTCTGAGAGAAAAGGCTCTATGGAGGATAGTGAACAAATAAATTAGAGAACCTCAAAGTGAAAAAGAAAAGGAGCTATAGAAATGCAAGTTGGAACAAGTTAGAGGTATTATTGGTAAAGCTTTAAGCCCCAATATCAATAGAAGATTTGTTGATATTGATAATCCAATAGAGTTGTGGGAGAGTTTGGAAAAAGATTATAAAGATGCAGATATTAATAGCATGTTTAGTATAGAAGAAAAATTAGTGAATTTAGCTCCTTCTGATTTAAAAAAAATGACTAATTATTTCAATGAAGTTACTTTTTTAAATGCTTAGCTAAAGAAAATAGGTGCTAAATATGCAAAAAAAGATTTTCAATTGATTGCAATGGTTGAAAGTAAGCTTCCCCAACCATACAAGGTATTTAAGGAATCAAGGAAAAGGGTTCTTCAACTAAATCCCAATACCCCCCAGCAAACTTTTGATCAATTTTGTAAGTCTGTTTTAGATGAAGAGGTTCAACTTATCAAAGAAGGACATATTAAGAAGAATCATGCATATGCAGCCAAGAGTAAATTTTTTAGATATGATGGAAAGAAGAATTGGAAAGGAAATTATAAATTTCAAAATAATGATGGTTCTAACCATTTTTCTAGAAATGATGGTACAGAAAAATAAGTTGCAAAAAAATTGATTATTTGCAGGTATTGTGGAGGTGAAAATCACATGGAAAAATTTTGTTTGAAGAAGAGGGACAATGAAAGGCAGCAATACAAGCCCAAGCAGGAAAGATTCAAGGATGGGAAGAAGGATAGGCATAGCTTCGTAGCCATCTCTCTAAAAAGGCAAGAGAAATCAAATAAGGAGGTAATTGCTAGACCTGAAAGTAGTGTTAAAGGGGGATACTTTGCTTCAGATTCTAATAAAGAATGACTTTTAAATTCAGGGGCATCCTATCACATGACTGGGGATAGATTTTTGTTTATTGATTTTAATGAAGAGAATAATTCAGATCAAGAAATTACCATTGGCAATAAAATGAGACTTCTAGTTTTAGGAACAAGGACTGTTAATGTAACAAATGGGTCTTTGAAAAATATTTTGCTAGTTGAAGGATTAGGGGTGAATCTTATTTCAGTATATAAAATTGCCCAAGCTAGATATGAGTTTGTTGTCACTGCTGATCAAGTTATTGTTAGAGATAGAAGAGACGCAAGCAATATAATTGCTATTGGCAGAGTTGATCATAAGAGAGTCTATTTAAATTTGTGGGGTTTGTTGATAATGAATACACACACTCTCATGCTTTTATTGCTCAGACTGATGATATGTCAAAACTTTGGCATGCTAGACTTGGACATATAAATTATAGAAAATTACAAGACATGGTTAGAATGGATATGGTTAGAGGATTAACAAAAATTTCAACTTCTGAAGGTGTGTGTTAGGTAAACATCATCGAGATCCTTTTGATTCAGGGTAGTGCTCTCATGGCCAAAGTATTACAAGTAAATGACCCAATTTCATATGAGCAAGCTAGAGAAAAGAAAGAATGGGAGCAAGCTATGAAAGAGGAATATGGTGCATTGTTAGAGAATGAAACTTGGGAAATTGTGCCCTGGCCCCAAATGTAAGAATGTTATTGGTTGCAAATGGGTTTACAAAACTAAATTTAAATCAGATGGTGCTATAGAAAAATTCAAAGCTAGATTGGTTGCTAAGGGGTTCAATCAAAAAGAGGGTGTTGATTATGAAGAAACATTTGCTCCTGTCATTAAAATGAACACAGTTAGAATTATTCTTTCTTTGGCTGCAAGTCTTGGGTGGCATATCCATCAAATGGATGTTAAAAATGCTTTCTTAAATGGAGATTTATATGAAGAAATCTATATGGATCAATCACCAGGTTTTGTAGATTAGCAACATCCTAATCTTGTTTGCAGATTAAAGAAGTCCCTTTATGGTCTTAAACAAGCGCCACAAGCATGGAATGAGAAGATTGATAGGTATTTTCAGCTTCATGGATTTAAGAGATGTAAGTCAGATCCAAATCTTTATGTGAAGAAAGTTCAAGATGAGATTCTTCTTGTTGCACTTTATGTAGATGATTTACTCACTGCTGGACCAAATATTGGGCTCATCAATGATTTAAAATCAGATCTTAAGAGGACATTTCATATGAGTGATTTGGGTGAACTAAACTATTTTCTTGGATTACAAGTTTGTAGATTACATGATGGATTGTTCATCTCACAATCAAAATATGCTTTGGACCTTTTAGAAAAGTTTAACATGCTTGAATGCAAGCCAACATCTACCCCATTTCAATCTGGAGTCAAGCTTACTAAAGAATGTACTTCCAAGAGTGTAGATGTCACTTTATATAGACAGCTTGTTGGTAGCTTGGTTTATCTAACTCATACTCGACCAGATATTTGTTTTGCAGTCAATCTTGTATCCAGATTTATGCAGGCACCTAAAGAAAGTCATTGGTTGGCTGCTAAGAGAATTTTACGATATATCCGTGGAACCATACACTTTGGCATCTTCTATGACTATAAATCTTCAATTTCTTTGGTTGGATTTACTAATTCAAATTGGGGTGGTGATATTGATGATAGGAAATCTACTGGTGGTTATGTTTTCAATCTTGGATCAGGACCTATTACATGGAGCAACAAGAAACAAACAACTACATCATTATCTTCATGTGAAGCAGAATATAGAGCAGCAAAAGAAGCAGACAAGGAAGCAGATTGGATTTGAAATCTTTTATTTGAGCTTGGTTTTCTACAAAGTTCAGCCAGCACTATGTATTGTGACAATCAAAGTACCATACAGGTTGCCAATAATCTAGTTTTTCATATTAAAACAAAGCATATTGAGATTGATGTTCACTACATTCGGGATCTTGTTCAAGCATCTATTGTCAATCTTTAATTTTGTCCAAGTGAAGAACAAGTAGCTGATATCTTCACTAAGAGTATGACTGAAGCCAAATTCTTAAAATTACAAGGAATGCTTGGTCTATTAGAGGTGAACATTAAGGGGGGATAGTAATATAATGTTCCCCTCTCTTTTTCTTTGTATTATTCTAGCCAATCTTAAGGGGGGATGTTAAGGAAAGTAAGATTGTCTAAGAAATAACAAGTTTTGTCTAGAGTTTTCCACAATAGAAAGTTAGGATTTCTCTAGAGTTTTCCATAAAACTAATAGAACATTCCAGTTTTTCTAGAATTAAAATATAGAATAATCTAGAAAGATGGAAGCTTCCAGGCTTCAAGTTTTTTGTAATTATATATATGATTGTACAAAGCTATTGTATACGACTTTTGGATGAAATATAATTCAAGTTAAAGATAAATATTTTTCTAAGTTTATTAACTCTGTTTTACCCTGTTTTTATTTGCTGTTATGTTATGTTGTTTATTGGGCCTGTTCTATCAGTAGAAATGTCAGCAAGTAAATCACAACACTAACATTTGCCCTACTATAATAATGACAAGTCAAAATATAATATAATCATTAGAGAGTGTTATCTAGTAATACTATACTCACAAGTCATAAATAATGACAAAATTTTTCATTGTTATCGAAGGCAATAGTGGCACCCGTGTCTTTGAAAAATAACCTTTCCAAGCCAGTGTAGTCAACAACTTGCATGAATCATACCATGCCTCACATCCTCGAGAAGGCTTCTACATTTTGCATATATGTCTACTAAAGCAGTGGAAACTACAACACATGACAAAATTCCTCTAACCTATATGTTTTGATGGATGTCCGTACCCTGTTCCTGAGCTCCCATTTTAGCAGACTTAAGAATACAGGTCTGCAATAATTGAATATACGTAGAGAAGCCAAAACATAATCCAAGTCTGTGATATAATTTGCATTTATAAGTTGAAGGGATTTAAATTGTGCAATTTTCCTTATCAAACTTGTATAGTATGGGACGGTGTGCAAGCACTCCAAGCTTTATAGAATGCACTCCAATCTCTTCTGGATTGAATTTACACCTGTCACATTTAGAAAATAACTTTAAGAAGTTTTTCCCATAATACATACTAACTAATGTCGGTTAATTATGCTAAGTCGAAGCATTAAATAGATTGGGCTAGATTGGGCTAGATCGCACATAGGAAACTGGGAGAGACATTGTGAAAAGAGGAAATAGACATAGAAGGCGTGGATAATTCAGCCAGGATAACACAACAAGATTTGAGTGTAACAATATTTGTTCTTTCTTATTACATGTATGAACTCTTCCTATATTTTTGTTTTAATATACGTATCGGTGGCTTTGCCACCTTTTTGGTTTTTTTTAAAAAAAAAATGTTGGTAACCATGAAACTCAAATGTTTCGGGAGAAATTACAGAGTTACAAAGATTTGAAAGCTTTCTGAGAGAAAATGATAACGAAATGCCTCAAGAAGGCATCTTCTCATGGACAACATCGATTGCAGTATATTCAAAAAATGTATTTGAAGTTGTTCTTTCATCACAAATTCCTGGCTCTATTATATATAGCGATGGTGTGATATACAGATGAATCACTATTTATTTTTCTTTTGGCTCGATTTTTTTCGAAATAGACAAAATCAACAAATTTGAATGTGTTGTTGCCCATAACATAACTCATTGAGAAACTGTCATGTCATGTCGAATGAAAGGGATTGCATATTTATCCTAATTTACCTATTCCATGCTCATGCAAAAACAATTGCTTTCAATTCTGTCAACTGCTATAATTAAAAGAAGCAACAAATAAAGAAATTGCTCCTCACAAAATGACAAGAGCACAGTAATTTAATTGAAATGAGAAGATGAAGAATAATACTTGATAAATGACTTGCCCTTGACTTCTCCATCTTTGTCAATTTGAGGGGTGGCGTAGAGACCCTCACTTCCGCTATAAAAAGAGTTGCCTTGTGTAGAAGATTTGCCATTGTTATAGCCGTGGAAGCATAGACAAGGCATGTTAGTTGTTTCACACAGTGCCTAAAAGAATGCGGTCTCATGGAATACCACATTTACAGGATATGTCTGAATCCTTTGTTGAATAGTCAGATTATAAACTTTTAAGCAAATGCAACTAGCAGGTGAAAGCCAGATTCCATGACTTTAGTCACCATCCTCCCTCCTGTACCAAAAATTTTCTAAGCTATGGAACTTAGTGCTGACCTCCCTTCCTCCCTTTGAAGGCAAAAATTTTTATCCGATTCCAGTTGGAAATACTCTGCTTGACATGTATGCCAATTGTGGAAACCAAACAAGGTACATGTACCAGTTTAGCAAAGAGCCTCGTAGAGGTATCATCTCATCCAAAACAATTACTTTTTGGAAAAAGCATAATAAGTTTCATGTGTCAAGAAGAAAAAAATGATTCTCTAGCACCCCCAAAATAATTTGGTTCCTTTTAATTATGCAGGTCCAACTCTTGAAATATTATCTCCGGAAAAAAGTATGATTACCTCATGCATTTTGTCCCTAAAAAATTGATAATTCAAGATGTTCTAGGTAATGAATTCCCAATATTACCTTGTTCGACGTGAGCCTCACTAGGAGTGCACAATTGATACATTGCATATATTATATCTTTTATATAATATAAGACATCCTCAAATTTTCTATTTGGTCCTTAACAAAGGTTAGAGTTTCAATGTTCTAATTACAAAACAAGGCCAAAGTATTAAATATAATTGGGTCTCCAAGGATCTACAAAAGAATCTCAAGGAACAACATCATTTTCTTTAGAAAGGAAATCAAACAACCATTGACACTAATTCTCATACTGCCACAACCACTGGATTTGCAATGACGGGTTCCTAACAAGAGTAAAAAAAGATTCAATGAAAGGATCTAGATATTTGATCAAATCTTTTATCAACTCAATTCATAGTCCCACAGCTGGACTAAACACATAATGACCATAATTATCAACAAACAAAACAAGAAGCAACCCAGTTTACTCATTAGACACTTTTTTTGCACATTAATTTATTCTTCTAGAAGATGCAATTCTAGCTATATGCTTCTAAGTGAGTGTGTGAATAGATCCCTTCACATTATGACACCAAAAATTGATTAACTCCCTCTCCCCGATGATACTCTCCTTCCAACTAGAGAGAGCGTTAGTATTTCTTGTCGCTTCTATGGAATAAAACACATAACGAATCATCATCAAGTTGATATCTAATATAAACTCATAAACGAGTAAACATTATTAGAAAACATTTCAATTTAAATTTAAAAGACAATTTTCATACTCAATTATCTTTTTTAATCATTCTATTAATCAATAATTGACTAGGCAAAGTGATGAAGGGGGGAATCACAAAACACACAATAATACAAATTACGCACAGAAAATAGGAATGTTCTTTTATTGATTTGGACAACACATTACATTACAGAAGCTCAAATTCAATCAGAAGATCAATCCTCCACATGCTGCAACACATTACAACTTCATATCTCTGGTTTCTGGAACCTTCTGCTTTCTGAAGCCTCAAATCAGCTAGGGTTTCTATTTCCCACCTTTTCTTGACTCTACACTTTCCCCCTGTTCTCTACTACTCCAAGGGTTTCCAAAAATGGTCATAAATAGCTCTTTTTGGCGGCCTTCAGCCAAATTTTGAAATTTGCATCTCCCTCCAAAAATAGGTCAACTTCTAAGAGCCATAACTTTTGATCTAGGTGTCCGATTGATGAACCATTTGAAGCGTTAGAAAGCTCGCGGAGTGCTTTGCGCGCTAAGAATACACTTTGCCAATTTCACCCATTTTTGAGGCCGTACGAGGCCTCTAAGTGCCTCAAACCTGACTTTGAAACTTTTTTAGGGGTTTTTCAGGAAACAAAAACTTTAATATCTTTCAGCCCACAAATGATCTTTGCCTGATTCCTTCACCAAAGGTCTTATTTTTCAATTATGAAACTTCCTGTAAATTTTCGCTTCCATATGTGCCCAAATGCAAACTTTCTTAAAATAGTAGTTTGCTATTTTTAGCAGTTTAAAAAAACTGAAGGTTCTACATCATTATTCAAGCAATTATGGAACCAAAAATACAAATTTTTAAAATAAATGAAAACAAAGTCATCAATTTTGAATCATCATTATTTTTGGGTGATGCAAAATTGCCCTTACACCTCTGGATGCTCCCGCATCACAAAGCAAACTAGATGTGATAGAATGAACCCTTGTTTATTGTGTTTGTGAGATCCTACTTTTGTGTATTCTCTCTTCTCGCACCCTTAGGTGATCTTGGACATCAAAAACAATGTTTGTTCTTTTTTACTTGTTTTCCATCCCAAGATCTTAACATGCATATGCTCTTCCCTCATGCCATAAGACGATCTTGAGAAAAAAACACTTAAGTTTATTTCCTTATAGCAGGCCTACCTAAGGATATCATCACCTTAAGGGTCGACCCAAACCACATGTTCTGGTTGGGTATACAAAGGCAGGAGATTGAAAGATGTACCTCAATAGAGTCCATCATCGTGTCTAGCATAACTTTGTCATCCCTTCTCGTAAGGAGATAAGGTGAAGTGGAAAGGGACTTGTGCCATGACCACATGCTTGTAGATGAGACTCTTGTTCATAGATTTCAACCTCTAGTACCTTTGGGTATATCGAAGATATCCATTAAAATCTCATAAATCCTAGTTAAGACCATTAGTCATATGTGTGTGTGGTGCATCGATTAGCAGTTAACGCCAAGAAGCTACTCATCCCATGCCCCTAAAATTTGGTTTGTGTGTCATGTATGCTTTCTCTTTGTGCCATAGAACAATCTTGGGTGATAAAAATGGTCAATGCCTCATCATGGGCTTCACACTCCACAACTAGATAAGGCATTAATGGTGGGCCCACATGCATATACACATCTACTTGAATAGAATAGGCTTGCCAATATGCTTGGTGTGTTTTCATGTGCAAGACCCATGAATTATCTTAAATCCAAAAAATCCAAACACCAAACATTTACAAAACCTTTGAACACCAAGTGAAAATCCAACTTTCCAAATGTCGAAATCCTTTTGCCAAAGCTTGAACATTTGAAATCCAAATCCAAAAACTTGAGATCTTTCACATTCACCCTATCATTTTATCCATCTCCTAAGTCTAAAAAATCCTTCAATCATCTAAAATTCACATAAAAAATCTTTCAAGTCCTCCAAATCATCATCTCTAAAACCAGCATAAATCAACATTTATGTCCTTGCTTCAACACCCTCATTATAAAATAAAGCATCTGTTAAATTTTTAGTGCTCCCATCCTAGGTTGTCAGTCATCTCCCAAACACCTTTTGGCACTTATATTCATAAACTAGTGCCTCTATCCTTACTTTGTCATATACGTTTAATTTTTGGCATGTTCATCCTAGCATTCACTAAAACCAAAATCCAACTTCATCTATCCAATTCAACCTCCAAATCAAATTGAGCCACTGTTGATTTTGAACCTTGAATAGTGCTGAATATCCCCTTACACCTCATCATCCTAATCATTCAATCCTTGAGCCCATTCATCATCCACATCATCAAATTCTCATTCCAACCTCGTCCATTTCAAATCCAACTCAAATCAAAGACCAAGACCTTAATGAAACCCATCATCCCTAATCCAATCAACTTGCTTAGGAACTTAGCCTATCTTAAGTATAATTATCCAATCAAATTGATCCTTTGCTTAAAAATGTTGCCTATCTTAAGTATAGGAATTAATTTCTCATTCAAAATCCCTAATCCCTTGCTTAAGAATTTGTCTATCTTAAGTATAGAGATTAATCCCTCATCCAATCCATAATCCAATCCAATTACATTTTGCTTGGGAATTTTGCCTATCTCAAGTATAACAATTAATCCATTTATCAAATAAATCAAATCAAATATAAGGTCTTGACATTTGATCACCCCTCATCCAAATCAAAACATTTAATCCAAGTCCTATCAAACCCCATCAACCCACACTAGCACTTTAATCAACTAATCCAAATCACTTCAAATCCAACCCAAATCCTATCAAACCAATAAATAACCTTCACTTTTCCAATTCCTCTAAATCATCCATAAATCAAAATCGCTTCATTCCACGTTAGCATCCATTAACCCTCATCATTATTTCATGCCCATCATCACAAGAGCTCAAGCTTGAAAGAATATGGATTCACAATTTAGCAAGAATCCCTTTGGCTCAAGCTTTAGCTACAACTCACAAGTGGGGCGTTCTTCACCCCATGATTATCCTGACAGCTCAAGCAACACTGGAAGTCTTATAAACCAACCCGAATATGCTGAGGCATCAAACCTCACTATCCAACATCAATACTCACCTCACTTCATAGACTTCCTAAATGAAAAAAAAACTTAACCAATTCATGGATAAACATAAGGATGATGTTCTTGAGCACCTCATTGATGCGAGGGCTAAACTCCCTCACCATTACGACATGGACAAAATCTAGAACCTCATTCGTCACAATTCACCTTAACTCCCCATCTTCGACAACCCATAGGGCCAAATTTCCAAACCATCCCATTGATGGGACCTTATGAAAATTTTCCATGGTTATGATATTTGGCCCAAATCTTGTGTTATCATGTTGAAAGGTCTCTAGTCTAGGGTTTTTGCATAATAAAGATACTCTGAATAATACCCCTTAAAACCTAGACCCTTGTGTTCTTTGGTCAATGGTAATGAAAATCACTTTTGTTATATTATGAGGTTTACTGCCTATCGCCCATTGCTCAAGTCTTTAGTTGCCTCATTATGTCTTGAGATACGTTGTTTACCAGCCCCTTGCCATTCAATTACCACCTCTGGCCCGTGCCTAATATTTTTTATTAAACCTTTAGTGGTCCCGTGGCCCCTTCTTCCCTAGTAGATGAATAATGTTTTTAAACATGTATGCTGAGGGTCGGATCCTGCTAACCCCTTTTTGATAGGTGGCACATGTTGATTCGTTTCCACCACTCTGCCTATGTTAAAAAATTGATAGAGCAATCACCTGCGAAACTATGGAAGGATGCCATCTGGCAAGAACTAGTTCAACAACTGCAACAAGGGGAAATGGTGGGTCCTGAATGCCACGTGGAGACTTTTTCAATGGTTTCCACCGTTCCGCCGGGCTTCACCAAGAGGTCCTACCTAGCGTCCGCAGAAAGGAGGAAAAGTGACATATGGCATCCGCATTGTAAATTAAAGTCTAGATGGAGAAAGGCATGCTAGGTTGAGTGCATCTGCATCTCTCTGTCATTCCGCTTGGATTAATATGCCCCACTAGACTACGAAATAATGAAAAGCCTCCATGTGGCAAGAAATGACATAATTTCAATGAGGTGCCCTTTTTGGTAACTATCAATGAATAATGAAAAGGAACCTCCTGATTGGCCTAATAAACACTGATTGACATGTCAAGTGGGGTCAAATCCTTAGACCAATTGTGGTCATCTAATTTCTGCCAGTATTTCATGATCCGATGACTGATACTCAAAATTTAGAAAAATGAATGATTCTGCATATCTAGTTTGCGCAAGACAGAGTGATGGCGGACTTGACTAATTTCAGCCCTGAATCAATGATACTCTTTATATAACTCATGCCCCAATTTTTTTGTACTTACCATTTCATACATTTGAAGCATTGAAGTTGGTAATTGCTACGACATCCCGAGCATCAATTCAGAGTTGGTTGTGCGAAACAATCTGGTAAGTTGCCTACATCTTTTCTATTGCACTCTACTATTCCCATTAGGGTTTTCCTTTCCTTTCATTTCTTAAAAATCTTCTGAAATTAGAATTAAGAACCCCTAAACACGAAAAGGAAGAAAACCCACGCCTTTATTTCATTAGTTAAAATGGTTCCACCTAAGGCCCATGCTCCCTCCACCTCCCAAAAATGAGCCCTGCATGAGAACCTCATAACCCAACTCCTTGGTTCCTGTGCACAAAGGATAAAAGTTAGTGGCCTGGGTAGCATAAACGGACTGGCTGATAAGTATCTTGAGTGTAGAGATGCAGAAATCCCTATTTTTGGCTAGTCATTATTTTACCACTGGTGGAGCAAAAGAAATTCTCATTCACCATTGTCAAATGTGTGGATGAGGGAATTAGGAAAGTTGGTAGTCACCAACATGTTTGAAGATATTGAACTACTCTTAGCCATGGCTGCCCATTATGATGAGATTGCTAGAGCAATTAGGGGTAAGAATGGGGGTGTTCTGGTAGAAATTAATAAAAATATTATTGCCACAATCTTTGGGTTAAACTTGACTGCTTCTACAGAAATTGATACAGAGAGATTCAAGGCACTATATGCAAAGGACAAGAGTAGTTATAGAACCATATCTCTACCTAGATTTAGGGAAAAGGCACCAAATGGTAGATCAGTAAAAATTCCTCAGAGTGAGCAAGAGCCTTTCAGGCTAGATACTTTTGAGAGTTATTTTGCTAAAACCTATTATGCTCTCTGTCAAGTTTTGGGGGAAGATAAGAATGAAAGAATCCCCATTGATTGTACTTATATGGCTGTTGATATTCAACATCCATCTCAAAGTGTCCAATTTGATTTTGCTTCTTATATGGTGAAACATATACATAAGGGACTGGCAAAAATCAAGAATAAGAAGGAACTAATATAATTTTGATGGTTTTCATTGCTATGTCACATGTTCCTACATCAAGGGAAAACAAAAATAAACTGGAGCCCTAAGTTGATGATTAATCATGTTGAAAACATGGGGAATATATTGCCAGTCCAGTGTTGGACTCATATATGGGAAAATCATGATCCCAGTTCCAGTTATAGGTTCTTTAGAGACCATTTTGTGGTCACAGTATTGAGACATTTTCAGATAGATATACCAAGGATTCCAGCCCCATTGTTAAATTTCATTAGACTTGCAATAAGGACACCTGCTTTAGATATTAAACAGAATTGGGGAGACTTCTTCCTCCATGAGGAGGGCACAGTTTTAAGAGTCTATGGTACCCCTATGGGTCCTCATATTTTACCTAGGTATGTGCCATTAACGGTTGGTTTCTTGGAGGTCATTTGGCAGTTGGCTGAATCAGAAAGGATTCACTTGGCATGACAAAAAAAAGATCTTTCTTCCCATACCTGATAGTTTTCTCTGATTTCAGAATGAACAGGGAAGGATTTGCTAAGCTAAATGATAAATTTTTTGTTTTCAGCATGAAGCAAGAGCGTGTCATATTTTTTGACCCTGAGGGTTACATCAATAGCATTAGACGAGGTATCAACAGGTCTTATGTTGCCCATCAAGTATTTTTCCCTGAGGATGTTATTAGAAATTCTGATAATGATGAGGAAGTTAAGGTGAAAAGAGCGAAGTGGTCTATGTTCATGAAATATGATGAAGCTATGAGAAATAAGAAGCCTTCTTACAACTTGGGGATTTTCCTAGATGTTGCTGACCCCATCATCAGAATAAAAAACATTTTATCACATATTGATGAATTAGTTGATATACAGAATAATGAGTCTGTTGAACCCACTGAAGAAAAAGGGCCGCCATGCTTGCCCCTTGCTAGCAATCAAGTAAGGTATACTTTCAAGAGAAAAGCCAAAAGAGAAGAAGTCAAGGAAAAAGCTCTACAAGTTCCTCCACAGACTCAATTGACTTTGTCTCTTTTACCAATTCCACAAGTATCTCCCCCTCCTATGTCAATAATTGAATTAGATTCTCCTCATAGGGAACCATCTCCAAAGAGGAGGAAAATTGAACAAAGCCCCTTAGTTGATTATCCGGATGATGAAGAAGAGATGGAAGTCACTGAGGAGGAAATACAACGTGAGATGCTATCCCCTAGTAGAAATGAGCCTAAGGAGTTACCTTTGAACAGGATCACACACATTGTTATTCAGGGCAATGATATTTCAGATGACATAAGAGCTATAGCTTGTAAGAATTTCATAAGTGATGATGATTTTTTTAATTCTAAAGAATTTTCTTAGGTTTTGTGGAGATGTAGAAGGAATGAGTATGAAAAAAGATTGGATGAAGAAATGTCTAAATCTCCTTAAGAAACTCAGGACAAAGTATCCATTAGGATACTTACACAGATGAAGGAGGAGGTTAAAGATATCTCTCCAGAACAAGGTAGAAAGATGATCATGGATAGTGGAATCTTATTACTCCCTGAATGGGATTTAGCTTCTACTATTGTTTTGGATACTACAAGAAGGCAAGATAAGGAGGTTTTATCCATAGAGGAAGAGGCTAAGGCTTCATTAATAGGAGCTAGGTTCAATCCAAAATGGGAAACCTTGGCTATCTAAGCTTTGGCTCCTAATATTGACAAACCTTTGGTTACAGAACCTGATAGAGATTTGAAAGGTGGCTTGATAATTAAAAGAGTATATGATACCTCTGCTCTAGAGGCATCCAAGTTTGTAGTAGAAGATGCAAGGTTTGGTAAGGCAGCCACTGACGCCCTTCAAAATATTATGATGAATTAGAAAAGGAGCATATGCATGTGTTGCATGAATATAATAAGTTAAAGGAGAGGGAAATCCAACAACAACAACAAGCCTCAACATTAGCCTCGCCACATGCAGCTTTGGTAATAAGGGATTCAAGTCTTCTCTTTTCTGACCTTTCTTCCTCATCAAAATCAGTACTTGAAAATGAAGAGTTAAGGAAACAAATCAATTCTTTTAAAGAAATTTTTGCAAATTCTCTTGAAGGTCAGTAGAAGGATAATTGGTTTATTATTTCAAGTATTTTAGAGTTACTAATGGATAAGATTTCAAGCAAGGTAGTTAATATTCACAAATGCTACTGTAACTTGTCACAAGTCATTAAGAAAATAGCTGAAGATAAAGGGCAAACAATGCCTTTGTTCAATAAATGGATCCCAAGGATTGCTTCTTTAGTAGATATTTACAAAGAATCAAATCATGAACCTAATGCTCCCAAAGAAATCAAACAAATTTACATGGCAACAAAAGAAGCAGGGGAATCACAGGCATTTATAAATTGCCTCGAGGAGAAGGCATTGAAGTTGGTTCAGAATTTTGACAGTGATGATATTGGAGTGATCCCCGCAATGCCAATATTGGATCCTTCAGTTTAGTAATATAATTCCAACCCTTTCTTTCTTTATCTGTCAAGATAATAAGGTTGACACTCCCCTGTTCAGAAGAAGTATCAGCAAACCGTGGGATTCCTATCAACTTGCAGTAGATTTTACAAGGGAAGCTGAATCAACTATGGTCAAGTACAACAACAAATATGCATCGTGTGTGAATAATCTCATCACCTTCCAATGGCCAACAGAGGAGCAGTGTCAGGCCTGGGATGAGAAATATAATAACTTGCCTGGCATTTAAAGTTTTGAGTATTTTGAAAGTTTATAAAGATTGAATATTTTTGTTTATTCCTTTCTCAAATTTAGAATATACTTCTACGAGCTTTTTCTTGTTAGTAAAGGGAACATTCTTATTTCCAAATCTTGAGCATGTTTGTCCCATAGTGGTTTCCTTTTGTCTTCTTGTGAACCATCAGGTTTCCTAAAAAGTAAGGAATCAAAATATAGAGAATGAACAGAGGTCGACAGAGTTTGTTATACCTTTTTCAAATACACAGTTCCCAAGAGCAACTTATTTTTGTGGCCGCACATGTAAGAACTTCTACTCCTATGAAAATATCTAGTCATAATCAGTTAACTTTGTTTTTGATTGATGTAATTTTGTCAACTGAAAAAGTGACATCTGTCTCTAGGTCTGAAGCTTGTTTTGCTCCCTTGTTTCTATAAAAGGGAATTTAGGGCCTATTGACAAGGATCTTGGAGGAATTTTTGTAACACAGTACATAGTCTTAATAGGGAGTTTTCTACTTCTAGGTGTTTTTCAAGAATAGATTCATTTGTACTTGCAACTATTGGTGTAAACTGTAATAGCTCATCATTTTGAATATATTGTCAAGGTTCAAACTACATTGTCTCCTACAGTTGTATCTTTTGCTATATTTTTTGAATAATAAATTGATCAAGTATCAATCTTATTTATCTTCACAGTCTTTCCCATGCAAGGATATATTTTCTAAATGGCTTTTACTCAAAGAGGAAATTTAATGCTTTAAGGAAGATATCAAGTATAGTAGATGTATGCAGGGATAAGCAAGTATAATTAGTTTTGGACTGATTTCAAGGTGTAATGGTGTAATGCATCATTACAGTGTTGAGTACAAGACCACTAAGAGGGTGGGGGTGAATCAGTGGTCTATAAAGTTTAAAATTTTTTGCATCTTTTAATTCACTGGATAGAAAATGAGAGAGACTTCAAATATTCATCAAACACATATACAAGTATAATGATAAGAATTAACACATAAACACAAAGGCAATCAACAAGGACCATAACACATGATTTATGAGGGGAAAATCCTCATAGGGATGAAAAACCATTTGAGAACTTGCCTCACTGGCTTAATAAAATCCCACTGATTATAGAGCTTCACTGGCTACTTTTGTGCCTCACTAGCAAAGCCTCACTGGCTACACAACATGCCTCATTGGAAAATATAACTACATCACTAGCAAAATGGTTTACAGGAGCACCCACTCCCTATGTATAGAAAAAAACAATTTAGGGGGTTACCCTGATTCTCTACATAAAAAAAAAAACCTTATATCTCCTGTTGCTTTCAATCAACAAAAACACAATGTTAATATCAACAAATCAAAATCTCCTTTACCCTCTGCAGACAATAACCAATAATCAATTCCTTACTGCAAGCAATTTCCTTGTTTTCAAAAAGAACAATCTCTATATACCATGACACAGATTATCAATCTTCAAGCTGTTCAAACACCCTGTATTTCATCACCAAATTTGATAAACTCCATATCGACATGAAGGTTTGATTCTGCTCAACATAAATCATTGATCAAACTGAATAAAAACATCTTAAGATCTCTTCTTTGAATTTTCCTAGCCTTCTACATCATCACCAACTTTCAAAAATAGCTTTAGGGCTTTTTATGCATCCACTGCCCATCAATCTTAACCGCTTAGAGGTGACCGTTGGCATTCAAAAAGAAAATCAAATGCAACCTTTTGATTCTCCTTTCACACCATCGAAGACTTTAATCTGGGCCATTGATAATCTTTTTGGCACCCACGTCATAAAACACAACCGAAGTGACCGGTTCACCTAGGTTGAGGGGCCAGTTGAAATATGATATTGGTGCCCTTTAAGTGGTAACTAAAGTTACCTTTAACCTGCTATTACAAGTCAATGAACAAAAAGGCAAAAAGCATGACAGTTGAATCAAAGTCATCATAGGATGTAGTTAAAACATATATTTTAGGGTTTTGAAATGAAACCCTTAGGGTTTAGAGACTTAATATAGTACAATTGAGTGACAGGGATCCCAACACCAACCAAGACTAGATTTGCAAAACTGATAAGCCCTCAAATAAACATAAACAAGAACTTTTATGACATAACATACTTAACAAACTCCTATATTATGATGTAGGCTCAAAGAATAAAGACAAACCCTAACATTTTCACTGATCTTAGGTGGTCACCAACATTGACATATTGAAGTTTATCTAAGTTATAGAGAGCACCATTAGGTAAAGACCTTAATACTATGAATCATGACATGAACAAAGGTAACCTTGTAACACATACACAAGGGCTTTATCTTACTATCAACATAAACCAAAATAGATTATTATTGAACATGGCATGAAGTGGCAACTTAACACCAAACAAGAACTTATGAGAATTTGACTCTCTCTGCAAATCTTTTATGTCTCTGCATATCTGCAAAACACAAACACTTTGATCACCTGTACCATTGACATCAAACACTGAACACCTTGAGGCTCTATATCACTTAGACATCTGATCTCTTAAACACTTTGTATTGATCAATATCACTTAGAGGTACTGAAGAACTCCTGTGCCTAAACATTCTGATAGCATCTTGACATAAGGCTGATGAGGGATGATGACATCCTTGGATCATCTTGTTGCATCACCTTGTTGCCTCAAACCTGGATAACCCATGTTAAGAAGAAGGTAAGCATGAACCTGTTATGCTTCAAGATCTTCTTGTTTTGACTCATCAACAACATCAATATGAATTCAATGATGAACAACTCCTTAGCTTCATTTATCAACATATCATACATATCATAGTATATCATGAACAATCAACCAAAGCAACTGCTGAGACATCAAAGCATGATGAACATCTAAAACACTGAGTCACTACTTTTGTCTACAATGCATGAGCCATGATGTCCTCTACAAGAGTGATCTAGCCATCAACCTCTGACATCACATCAACACCATGTGCCACCTTTTCCTTTGACATCAATGACAAACAATGCTAATGCCAACATACAGTATTCTTATATGAGCTAGGAATGCATTAATATACTAAGTTTCATTTGTATTTGTTTTGACTCTGTGACCCTAGATTTAGGCACTAATCTCTTAGGATTATTATCCTCATTCAATCTCCTTGATCATTCATAAAATCAAAGAATAGTTTCACTTCTATCTTTCATATTAATGTTAGTTTATTTACAGGTTCTTCTGCAAAGGATTGTGTCAAAGCTTTTAATAATCTAGCCCATTACTTTACTCTATCATTAATTCTTCAAGTAATCTAGAAGGAACATATCTGCTTTAGAACAATGTTTTGAGCAAGTATTTAGAACCCCCATTTAATAAACACTGGTTTTTAGAAAAGGAACACCCTCCTTGGTCTTGCAAAGCCTAAAGTGCAGAGGAAAAGGATTGAAACCCCATTTCCTGTTCGTTGGCCAATCCCTCGAGACAGATCAGTTATTGGAAATGGCTATTTTATATATCTATTTTTTTGAGATTAGGTTGGGAATTTAAAATAACCAACAAATTGGCGACTCTACTGGGGACTTTGTCTATAAAGTTCTAACATCAACCCAGTAGTTTGTCATGGGTTTTTTAGAGTTTGCATAAAATTTGTTTTCATTATTATCGGTAAAAAGGGTGGCAACTCTGATAATGTTTTCCTTACCCACAGTGATAAGGAAAATTACTCTTAAAGAAGACTTGTGTCTATATGTTATTATGAAAATTATCATATAGTGTTATTTGGTTAAGAAGGATAGATCCGTTATTTGACTAACAATCTTTCTTGGCTACATTGTTTTCTAATGTGACTAAAATTTTGGTGGAATTTCTAACCCTTTGTGAGATAAAAATGTATGGAAGGAGATCACAACAACAAGGGCATCCCAATAAACCCATAACTCAAGAGCCTGTTGCTCAAAGATGGAGAACTAAAGAATCAGATGAGTACACTTCCACTCCCATTTGTGATCTCATGACTTTTACTGAGCCTCTTTTAGGTGAAGGCACTGATAATCTCCAAACCAGGGAAGAAAGATGACATCATAGTATTATATATGCTACTAGGAATGTCCCTGAAGGTCAGGTAGACTCTGAGGGTGATGAGGTATTTTTTGAGGAACCACCTCCTGTCTCACAAACTAAAAAGGTCACCTCCTTGAAAGAATCCCAAGATATCCCTATGCAAAACCCCCATGAGTCTGTAACATGACCACACCTTATGTAAGATTGCATTCTCCCAAATTGGGAAAAGCTAAGTCTATTGATGCTACTAATTGCCCTAATGCTGTGATAACTTCTGGCACAAATTAGACGAATGGAGAACTAGATTGAGAGGTTAGGGAGTTAACCCTTAGGGTAGCCAGGATGGAAACATTAAAAAGAAAAGAGGATTTACTACTAAGATCGCAAAACATGAATAAACCAAGTGTTGTTGACAATAGTGGTACTCTTGGTGCATCCACGATGAATAAGCCACAAATATTAGGCCCAATACCTAATGCCCAACAAGATCCTCTGATCCAAATCCAAGAGAACAATCCTCTGTCCTCTATACCCATGAATCATTTTCAGGCTCCTCAAAATCCATATGCTAGAGTGGCTGGACATAATTCTTATCCAAAACAAGGGGGGATATAACCAAAACCCTCCTATAATGCCTAATATGAATCTCCAACCAAGTATTCAAAACCTATACAAACCACAACAAACAAATTTGTTAAACCCCCCAAATCCCCCAATAAATTCGGGTAACCAGGGAGGGCAACCCTTGATAAATCCTTTTGTCAAAAGACTAATGCAATCATCCAAATATAGGCAAATTGATTTTACTAGTATACCAAGATATCCGAACCCTATTGAGAACACAATAAGAAATGTTGTACCAAGGTTTGCTGGAAATAATGCAATATCTGGTGAGGATCACCTAAGGGTATTCATGAATGTGATGGATGATTTTGAGGTTGAATGTGAGGATGTAACAATGAAATTATTCATATAGTCCTTGATAGAAGATGTAAAGGAATGGTATAGAAGCCTACCAGACACCAATATTGATTCTTGGATAGATTTCAAGAGGATTTTCAAGGAACAATATGGGGATAACGTTGACCCATGATTTATTGTAAATGAATTTACAAGCATTCAAAAGGGGCTCAATGAAAATGTCCATGATTTCAACGCAAGGTTCTTAAAGGTGAGCAATAAGATCCCTCCTCATCTAAGACCAAATGAGCCCATGTGCTTGGTAATTTGCCAAAATGCATATGATCCCAAGATGGGATATGAATTAAGAAATAGAGAACCTCAAACTCTTAGGGATGCTTTCAAAGCAGCTTTGCATATTGAAAATAATAGAAAGGCATCTGGAAAGACTTCTAAGAGAGGTGATGTAAGACTCACCCCACAAGATAGAGGACAAAGCAGTAAGGTTCCTATTGCTACTGAGTATGATAACTTATGGAAGGAGGTCAAAGAAATAAAGAACTCTATGATCATAAATGATAAAAGGACCCCTAGTGATAGGCCTCCTTTTGTTAGACAAGAAAGGGCGTCAAGATTAGCAGATCAACTAGGCTATAACACAAATTGGTGAGATGGAAAGCCACTCCCTCCTAATGATAGGGGAGGTTTGTCTAAACAAACCCCTGACCCTCTGAGGAAAGGGGTACATGCTGTAAATGAAGACCTATGGTGTCTGCTGTGCCAAGCTCCCCACTCTTTTGCTTCATGTGCTGTTGTAATATCTATGACTGACAACACCACCCCATATGAGGAGTATGAGAAAAGGGATGATTATGAGGACCATAATGTAAATATTGTTTTTAACTATGAGTGCACTATGGAAGATTATGTCACTTCTGACAGTGAGTGCTCAGAGAGTGAGGTTACAATAGAAAAGGGAAAGTTGATTAAGTAACAACCCATCCCAAATGCAAGGAGAGATGATGACTGTGTTCTTCAGTTGAATACTAAGGACTCCGACATCCAATTAAGAAGACCCTCTGCTAAGGAAATTAAGACTTTGACTGCTTCCAAGATTGCTCATGTTAAAAGTGATTACAACCTGAGGAGTAAAAAGAACCAAGGAGAAAATAGTATGAGGGCAAATGCATGAAGCATTTTTATAAAAGAAAAATAGCATGCCCCTAACCCCAAGAGAGAAATGGAATCTATGGGAGGGCCTAAGGAGGCTGGGGGAAAATGTAATCCACATCATAATCCGCCCCCTAAGGCAAAAATACCAGTAGAAAGGGAAAATGCTAAGAAAGTCCCTATTGAACATAAATTTGGTAAAAATAGCACACCTCAAGCCCCTGCAGCAAATACTGATACAACTTGCACTAGCATAGTGCCCAAGTATGTCCCGTTGGACATGGCCCACATATTTAGCCAGATAAGAGTGACAATCCCATTGTTAGAAATGATGAGGATACCTAAGCATAAGGGTAGGGCTGTGGCTGCAATAAATGATGCAACTCCTAGTGCACCTGGGGTGGCCAATGAACATACTAAGCTACCTGAAGAAAAGAAGGTGCTCTCCAAAGATGTTAAGAAATGGAGTACTAAAATACTAGAAGTCTCTCTAGGAACCACTTTGCAAAAATGTCCTTCTCAAGTAGATCCTTTCTTTGCCACTCTAATGATAAAGAGAAGATTTGTAAAAAATTGTATGATTGACTTAGGTGCGTCTGCAAACATAATGCCATTAGGAGTTATGGAAATCTTAGGCTTGCAAGTAACCAAGACCTATGGGAAATGCTTTGCCATGGATTCCCAAGAAGTCCCCATCATTGGAATCATTAAGGATATTAGTTTCAGACTTGCAGCCTTCCCTCATAAGGAGTATAAAATGAATATTACTGTGGTGGATATTCCTCCTATGTATGGGATGTTATTGTCACGAAAGTGGGCTTCTACTGTGGGTGGTGTAGAGGAAAACTAATGTGTTGTAGACTTAACTAATTCAGGGGAAAACCTATCTGAACAGTCCACTCTATCACTATGCATTCCTACATTGAATTATCAACCAAGGAGCATAAGCTTATGATGGTACTTGTAAAGTATATGCCTTCAAGGCTCATATGGTTCCCAACTATTCTATCTTATTTTTAAACAAACAAATCTATCTTGCTAGAATTGACAGAATTATAAAACAATGAAAATAGCTATAAATCCTAGTTGCTACGGGTACCTATAGCAAGGTCTGTATATAACTATTACAACAAGGAAACTTGTAGAATTAACTTAATTGAATTCTCAAGAATGAAATGACTAACTGTTGACCTCTGGAGGATTTGTGAAGACACTAATATGCAATTGTTCATGAACTATATCTATTTGATCAAAACATAATATCAACTTGAATTCAAATTATGTTTTAACAGAAAACTAATAAACCAACATTAACTGAAATGAAATAAACAAGGAGAGAATTAGTACCTTGAGTGGCCAGCGCAAGAGACTATCTTCCTTAACTGAAAGAAAATCTAATCCAGAATCTACGTATCTTTGTAACACATATCAAAGCTTAACATATTCCATACACAATCAACTCATATCAAAGTGTTCAACAACGAAATCTCTTTTCTGTCATATCCAGATTGTATTCCATAAATGTAACATGCTTGAGTCTTTGCACATAGAAAAGGAAATGATAACTGAATCAAACTGAACTGCTAACAACTTGACTCTGCTACCTTATATATCTCATCTTCCCCCTTACTATACAAAATGGAGAGAGAGACTTATTTATTAATTAACTGACTCTGATCATTTACCACGCCTAGATACTAGGTCATGGAGTCAAGATCACATTCTTATTCTGACTGACTATAAGAAGAAGAATTCAAATCAAATTAGAAGTCTGATGCATGAACAACGTCCATAACCATATTTGAAACAAATCCACTCCTTAATTTATTACTATCCATGATGCTCCATAATTGTCTTCAGCTGTCTCTGCATTCTTAGCATTGAAACTCATACTTCTATTAACTCCTTTGTCTGCAACCTGCTACAAATGCTCAATCTCATCATGACACGTCCAATTCTGCATATAGAATTAGTTTCCAAAAGCATATACCACAAGCATTCTCCATGACTAACCATAAAACATCTTATTTATACTTTTATACATATCTATATCTAATTCATTCATTAGATAATATGATCGTCACATTCCACATTAATACTATAAGTTCAGGTCTTAGAAGTATAAAGAAGGTCAACATATCATAGTGCAAACATGGATAAATGTCTTAAAGGATGCCATGAAAGAAGTTTTTGGAGTATAAAAAGTAACATAAAAGAGACTAATTCTGTAGCCCATCAGGTGGTAGCATCCAAATGGATTCTTCATATGCTATGATCCCCATGGATGGTGAAGAAGTAAGACTTGATAGAGAAAAGAAATGTCCCCAAATAATAGACAGCATCAATGAGGAAGGCGATCAAGTATACTTCCTAGATGTGGAGCCCTATAGACAATTTTAAAATTGAGGGAATTAAGAATGATCAGGATAATTCAGTAGATCATGATCTTGAATCAATTGCTGATAAGGAAGGACTGTGGTCTATGCAGTTTGATGGGGCATGCCCCAAGGAAGGCTCTGGAGTAGGAGTAGTGCTTATTTCTCCTTCAGGCAAAGTGTTTAGATCTTTTAGATTTGGTTTTGCATGTACTAATAATGTTGCAAAGTATGAAGCCTTAAATGGCCCTTAAGCATGGGGTTAAAAAGGTCAAAGTTCTGGGAGACTCTAAATTGGTAGTTTCATAGATCATATCCAAATTTGCCTCAAAAAATAAAAGGTTCAGACAATATAGAAATGCAGTCTGGGATACCATTGAATAATTTGATGCCTTTGCTATTATTTGGTAGGGGCAAGTATTGTTGCTTATGTCCCAACAGCTACTGTCAAAGATGTCTTTACCCAACAAGAGGTAACAACAAGAAGATGTAGATAGATCAACAGGATCTAAGAATTCAATATTGATATTTAGATTACTAAGCTAGTAATGGGACAAGGATTAGCAAAACTGATGGCTGAGTCGAACTTGGAAGCCAATCAAATAAACAATGTTGAGATAGAAGAGATAATTGCTGAGTGTGATATGAAGAACTCAGAATGGTATAGAAATATTGTTCAGTATTTGTAGAATATGTCTTGCACTGTTGAAATGACTGAAAATAAAAAAAAGGACACTAAGGTTACAAGCTATAAAATATGTGATCATAGAAGGTGAACTTTGGTGGATAAATTTTGAAGGCATTCTACTCAAATGTGTAGATAGGAAGCAGACATCAAAAGTCTTAAAGGATATGCATCATGGTGTGTGTGGAGGCCATTATATGGCCAAGACAACAACCCATAAATTCTTAAGAGCTGGATATTGGTGGCCTACTCTTTTCAACGATGCTCACCAAATGGTCTGAAGCTATGATGCTTGTCAGAGATTCTTAGGAAAATTGAAATTATCTGGAAGTCTGCCCCTCAAGCCCATCATAGTAGAAGCTCCCTTTCAACAATGGGGATTAGATTTTATAGGGGAGATAAGTGAAAAGTCAAGTGGAAGACATAGCTAGATTCTAGTTGCCACTGATTACTTCACCAAATGGGTCGAGGCTGTCCCCACCAAAAGAGCAACTAGTAAAGTTGTGATTGACTTTCTAATGAATAGTGTCATGACAAGGTTTGGGGTGCCTATAAAAAAAACTCAGACAATGCAATGTGCTTCAGATCTAAAGAATTTACAAACTTCTGTAGCCAGTATGGGATTTCAATTTCTTACACTTCCCCATACCATCCTTAGGGTAATGGACAAGTTGAATCAAGCAACACGAGCTTGATGAAGATTATAAAAAGAATTACTAAAAAGAACAAGAAAGCTTGGGATACCAAATTAAGACTTGCTGTCTGGGCTGACAGAGTGATTGTAAAAAAAGGCCATTGGGCAAGCCCCATTTGACCTAGTATATGGCTTAGATGCCAGAATGCCCATAAATAACTTACTACCTATTTTCAAGTTTATTCAAGAGCATGATGATGACATTTCTGATGCAATGTGAAATAGGATCAATCAGGTGACTCAGCTGGATGAAACAAGAAGGCTAGCTCAATTAAGAAACATCAAATTGCAGCAGCAGGTCAAAAATCTACACAGCAAGAAAACATCTGAAAGGAAATTTCAAATAGGGAATATGGTATTACTATGGAATGCCAGGTCTCAAGATAAATGGAAACATGGCAAATTTTATGCCCTCTAGCTTGGACCATATCTAATCAATAATTCTCACGGAGGAGACTCTTATCCCTTGCAAAATCTGGTTGGAGAATTACTTGAATTGCTAATGCATGGATAGTTCTTGAAATCATACTTTTCATAAGGTATGATTATCTTCCATGCATATTGTATCTTAGTTTTTAGGTAGTTCCCTGCTTTAGTTTTTATCCTTTGGTTTGTTTTCATTTTTCTTTTTGTACTATGCTCTACTCCTCCAGAGTTCTTTGATCTCGCTCTGTTTAGGCTGAACAGACATCCCCAACTAGAGCCACTGTTGGGACCCTATGAAAGTTTTCCATGGTTTTGATATTTGGCCCAAATCTTGTGTTATCATGTTGAAAGGTCTCTGGTCCAGGGTTTTCACATAATAAAGATACTCTAAATAATACCCCTTAAACCCTAGACCCTTGTGTTCTTTGGTTGATGGTAACAAAAATCAATTTTGATATATTTTGAGGTTGACTACCTATCACCCATTGCTCAAGTCTTTAGTTGCCTCATTATGTCTTGAGATACGTTGTTTACCGGCCCCTTGCCATACAATTACCACCTCCAGTCCATGCCTAATATTTTTTTATTAAACCTTTAGTGGTCCCGTGGCCCCTTCTTCCTTGGTAGACGAAGAATGTTTTTAAAGATGTATGCTGAGGGTCGAATCCCGCTAACTCCTTTTTGACAGGTGGCACATGTTGATTCGTTTCCGCCACTCCGCCTATGTTAAAAAAATGATAGAGCAATCACCCGTGAAACTGTAGAAGGATGCCATCTGGCAAGAACTTGTTTGACAAATACAAGGGGAAATGGTGGGTCCTAAATGCCACATGGAGAATTTTTCAATGGTTTTCGCTATTCCGCTGGGCTTCATCAAGAGGTCCTACCTAGCGTTCGCGAAAAGGCAGAAAAGTGACATATGGCATCCACGTCATAAATTAAAGTCCAGATGGAGAAAGGCATGCCAGGTTGAGTGCATCTACGTCTCTCTGTCATTCCACTCAATCATTAATTAACATGCCCCGCCGGACTGCAGAATAACGGAAAGCTGCCACGTGGCAAGAAATGACATAATTTTGACGACGTGTCCTTTCTGGTAACTATCAATGGATAATGAGAAGGAACCTCTTGATTGGCCTAATAAACGTCGCTTGACATGTCAAGTGGGGTCAAATCTTCGGACCAATCGTGGTCATCCAATTCCTACCAGTATTTCATGATCCAATGGCTGATATTCAAAATTTAGAAAAATGAATGATTCTACATATCTAGTTCACGCAAGATGGAGTGATGGCGGACATGACTAATTTGAGCCCTGAATCAATGATACTCTTTATATAACTCACGCCCCAATTTTTCTGTACTTATCATTTCATACATTTGAAGCATTGAAGCTGGTAATTGCTACGACATCCCAAGCATCAATTCAGAGTTGGCTGTGAGAAATAATCCAGTAAGTTGCCTACATCTTTTCGATTGCACTCTTTTGTTCCCATTAGGGTTTTCATTTCCTTTCATTTCTTAAAAATCTTCTAAAATCTGAATTAAGAACCCCTAAACACGAAAAGAAAGAAAACCCTCGCCTTTGTTTCATCAGTTAAAATGGCTCCACCTAAGGCCTAGGCTCCCTCCACCTCCCAAAAATGAGCCTTGCATGAGGACCTCATAACCCAACTCCCTAGTTCCTATGCACAAAGGATAAAAGTCAGTGGCCGGGGTAGCATAGATGGACTGGCTAATAAGTATCTTGAGTGTAGAGATGCAAAAATTTGTTGAAATGCAGAAGACAACTGAGAGGGGGGGGTCAATCAGTTGTCACAAAACTTAAACAATTTTTGCATCTTAAAACATCATCCACTTATTTATTGTTATTATGATTAGAACATGAAAACATAGAATCAGTAATTCTAACACAACTGCAAGATCATACACAATAGACACCAAATTTTTACGTGGAAAACCCTGTAAAGGGAAAAACCATGGTGGGGGTTAACCCACAAGATTATTATGTAAAACACAATACCAAAAATTAGAGGCTCACTGCCTTTAGGGCTCATTGCCCAGAGCTCATTTCTCAAAGAGGCTCACTACCAAGGGTTTGAACTGAGATGATAGCATCTACACCATGCCAAAGTTTAGTTCCATTGAAGCACAAAACACTTCCTTTGCTCTGCTCTACCTTTTCACTCTTTCCCTTCTCTTCACATTCTTACACAAGGACATCTTTTCTATGACTCAATTACAAGTATATATATCATTCATCAACTTTGGTAGGTTCATCAAAGTCAGCATTACAACCACATTACATTTATCAAGCATTGGGCCACTCTCCAATGATGATATTACAAACATATAAAATAGGTCTTGACCTAATACAAAATTATGCTAAGGAGAAGACACAAAATTATAAACGGATCACATCGCGCCTTAGCAAGGGCCCAAATACAATCTTCTACACCGCTACACGCTTCTACAATCTTCTATGAATCTCCACAATTAGTGGAATCATCCGAGTCAACTAAGACTAGAGCTCACACTATGATATCTGGGAACAATCTTCAATTCCAATCCGAAATATTCCTTCTGGACCAATGTAAAGGTAGGAACACGATCAGGAGACATCCACAATCACGTTGTAGTCGCCAGGAACATCTGCATAACATCTAACCACTCGAACCATGAGATTTCTCCAACCGAAGCATAAGAACTCAACTGTCATCAAATGTCACTAAAGAAAGATCACTTGTGGACCACCAAATCATGAACCATTGCAATTGTAGGTGCATATCCTCATCCTAGACATCACTCTAGAACCGCTGACTAAAATACAGAACTGCGGAGGAATGCAGAGCAAAATACTTTCTCTCGGACACCAATGAATGAACAGAAAAAGTAGGTTTTACTCTGGTGAACACAACTTCCTCAATTCTTCATACCAGAGGCTCAAGCTCAGAATGTAGAATCTTCAAACATACCTCTAAATATCTTCCAATCCGCAAACCAATATATTTAATCAACAAGAAATGCGGAGCAATCTTCTGCACTGTTCTTTTATCAACAACACACTGTCTTCACTACAGTTTACTGTAACTCACTATTTCTTCTGGAGGGGCAAATTTTCTCAATATCCTCAACATATAAAGCTTCTAAACAAATAAAAAAATAGGATTCAGTTGACACCAATGACAACAATGATATGTTGACATCAATGACAACACCGATTAGGCACATACTTGCAACAATCTTCCCTTTTGTCATTGATGGCAACATATGATGTGAAAAACTGTAACAGTCATCAAGACAAGATTCTCTCCCTATCTCTTTACACATCTGCATTCCTTCTTCTCTGAGTTTTTCACATGATTTCTCTCCCCCTTTGACATCAATGGTAAAGGGCACATACTTGCACTCTGCTGCTTTGAACCAAACTCTCTTCTAAACTCTCTCCATTTGACTACTCCCCCTGAGAAGTAGCCCTTACATGCATCAATCCGGATCTAGAGGTAGAACTCTAAGCACCACCAGACTGATGCACTCTTGTGCATCTTAGTTTAGAGCAGGAGGGGTGATAACCCCTAAATTTTCTCTGAGATACTCAAAAGTATCCTTAGGTAGGGGCTTGGTGAAAATGTTTGCAATCTGATCTTTTGTAGATACATACTCTAACTTGACTTCATTCTCTGTCACCTTTTCTCTCAAAAAGTGATATCTTATGGATATATGCTTTGTCCTTGAATGCATTACTGGATTCTTTGATATGTTTATGGCACTTGTATTGTCACAAAAGATTGCAATTGGATCTTTGTACACAACTCTGATGTCCTTCAATGTCTACTTCATCCATAACACTTGAGTGCAACTGCATGCTGCTGCAATGATTCTTCTTCTACAATAGACAGAGATATTAAGTCTTGTTTCTTGCTTAACTAGGAAACCAATCTACTTCCCAAGAAGAATGCACCTCCACTAGTACTTTTCCTGTCATCCATATCTCCAGCCCAATCAACATCTGTGTATGCTCTGAGGGTGAAATCATTATCCTTTGGATACCACAAACCATGCTTTGGTGTGCCCTTCAAATATCTTAATATCCTCTTGAATGCCATCACATGTGACTCTTTAGGCTCTGCTTGAAATCTTGCCATAAGACAGACTGCATGCATCATGTCAGGTCTGGTTTGAGTCAAATAAAGCAATCCTCCAATCATGTGGATCTATACCTTTTCTAATCTACCATAGGTGAATCATCATTTTTGCTTAGTTTGCAACTAGTCACCATGGGAGTACTTACCGGTTTGGAGTCCTCCATCCCAAAGTTCTTTAACAACTCTTTCAAATACTTAAACTGAGAAATGAAGATACCTTTATCTGATTGATTGATTTGTAGACCTAAGAAGAAATTCATCTCACCAAACATAGACATTTCAAATTCACTTTGCATATCACCAACAAACTTCATGCACATACCTTCATTGCCTCCAAAGATAATGTCATCAACAAAAACTTCAACAATTAGGATTTGCTAATCATTGATTTTGAAATAGAGATTGCTATCCGCAGGTGATATCGTTCATTGTTAGTGCCCTTTTGTCGAATTGTGCTCCAGTGGCCTCTGTAACTGTTTGGTTCTTCACTGCTTTTAACATGGGCATGCTTCTGGTATCATTTAACCCTATTACCGCACTAATTGCTTCCTTCGTAATTTTGAAGGGTTGTCCCAACCACATGAATTTGTCATGGATTCGGCTTAGTACATACCTTACCCATTCATCCTCCGCAAACGTAGGGAAATCCACATATTGAATGAATTTCTTTTCCTTTAGGGCTTTGTATTCTTCCTTGAGATCATACTGGTCATCGCTTAGATGTTGGAGATACAAATCTGACAAACAAGTGTTGCTGTGCTCATCTAGGGCAACATGAATATATGCCCTAACATCCTTGACATACAGAACTCCATGAGGAATGTCAGAAAACACACCCATTGGATCTACTTGTGTTGCCTTGAATGGGTGTTTCTTAAATTTAGGCCGAGGTCGCTTAGTAATGTTAACCACTTGCGGAGTTGCCATTTTAGAATTTTAATCAAATTTTTGAGTGGGGTTTCAATGAAAATACCTTGTTCTGCTATGTTAGGGTTTCCTTTCTTCGAATTACTCCAAATGCTTCAAATCTTGTTGTCACTGCTCAAATTCTGCTTTAATTTCTCTGAACACCGATAGCTTTGAGTGAAAAGTGATTTTGAGACAAAACTAGTTCCCTTTTATCCTTTGCATGACTTAACCTAATCATCATTAATGCTTGTTCCAAAAATCTATTTGTCCCCCTTTTGATAGATACAGTCAATTGAAATTGCTCTGTAATGTTTCACATTAGCTTATTCTCTTTCAGTTTTTCTTTCAGAGGATTTATCTTGTCAGATTCCACCACATATCTTCGTGCTGGATTCCAGCACCAACTTTCTGGCTGGGGGATTTAGATTTTAACACTACTCCCCTTGAGCCAGAGCTCTCAATTTACTTCCCAGAGGAAGTATCTACACTGGAGACTGGTGTGGATCCATTCTTTACTTCATTAGCATCTTTCCTGATCCAGATCTTGCTCATCTCATTCTTGGTTTCTACTGGATCAGCCTTATTCTTGCCCTTGACATCTCTATGCTCTTTTTTCCCCTTCTCTATAGGATAGTCTCTTGTTATATTTCTGCTTGGCAAAGTATCCGGGTTTGTTGCAATTGAAACAAACAACATTTCTCTGACCTTGATTTCTTCTGTAATTGGGAATTGGTCTTGATCTGCACCGATTAGCCATATGCCCAAATCTATTGCATGCAAAACACTATCCATTGAAGAATTGGATGTTCCTTGGATTACTTGGATTTTTTCTTGATACACTTCTGCACTCATTTACTTTATGACCAACTTTGTTGCAATTTTAACATTTACCAGAGAAAGATGGAACATTTTGATTTATTCTACTTCTGCACTGAGTAGTCCTATGACCGTACTCATTGCATTTGAAACAATAACCATTGAAAGATGGGTACCTTTGTGCATTTGGTTGTCTGACCAGAGGTCTTTTAGGTCTTCTTCTTTGATTCCTTACCAAATGGTCTCTGCCTCTTCCTTCTTTAGATCTGACTTGCCCTAAATTTGAACTTTCTCCCTTTTCAAATCCTAAGCCTTTTTTATCATTTGGATACTTTTGACTGGCCAGCAACTAATCACATTTTACAGAGCTTATTTTGAATTTTTCTCTATAGCTGTTGGCTACTTATAGATCAAATTTCAAGAGTAGAACTTCTTTCCCTAGTTTTTCACATTCCTCTAACTTGTCCTTCACAAGTTGATTCAGACATTCCTCATTCTTGGTCTTTTCTTCAATCACCCTGAGAAGACTCTCTGTGGATTCACTTGCTTATTTTAGTTGCTCACATAATTCTTTCCTTCTTTCCTGAGATTTACTGATCTGCTCTTTTAATTTCAGAATGCAATCATCAGCTTCTTTGATACTCTCCTCTAAACCCTTGATATTAGCCTTGGAGTTGTCAAGATCTTCTAGAGCTGCTTCAAATTGTTCATTATTGACATATACTTGATTGCCAATCTTATGCTTCCAGGAGGATTTGCTTCAGGATAAGTGAGATACCTTTGTACTGCCATGAGTGAACCTCCCCAGATCTTCCTCAAGCTGTTAGGCTTCTTCCAAGGAACCTTGCTTTGATACCAATTATTTAAATGAACAAGACAACTGAGGGGGGGGGGGTGAATTAGTTGTCACAAAACTTAAACAATTTTTGCATCTTAAAACATCATCAACTTAGTTACTGTTATTATGATTAGAAAATGAAAACACAAAATTAGTAATTCTAACACAACTGCAGGATCATACACAATAGACACCAGATTTTTACATGGAAAACCCTGTAAAAGGAAAAACCACAGTGGGGGTTAACCCACAAGATTATTATGTAAAGCACAATATCAAAAATCAGAGGCTCACTGCCATTAGGGCTCACTGCCTGGAGCTCACTGCTCAAAGAGGCTCACTACCAAGGGGTGGCTCACTGACAAGGCTTTGAATTGAGATGATAGCATCTACACCATGCCAAACTTCAGTTCCATTGAAACACAAAATAATTCCTTTTCTCTACTCTACCTCTTCACTCTTTCCATTCTCTTCACATTCTTACACAAGGACATCTTTTCCATGACTCAATTACAAGTATATATATCATTCATCGACTTTGGAATGTTCAACAAAGTCGGCATTACAACCACATTACATTTATCAAGCATTGGGCCACTCTCCAATGATGATATTACAAACATATAAAATATGTCTTGACCTAATACCAAATTATGCTAAGGAGAAGACACAAAATTATAAGTGGATCACATCACACCTTAGCAAGGGCCAAATACAATCTTCTACAACGCTACATGCTTCTACAATCTTCTATGAATCTCCACAATTAGTGGAATCATCTAAGTCAACTAAGACTGGAGCTTGCACTATATGTTATCTAGGAACAATCTTCAATTCTGATCCGAAATACTACTTGTGGACCGATGCAAATGTAGGAACATGATCAAGAGACATCCACAAGCACATTGTAGTCGCCAGGAACATCCGCACAACATCTAACCACTCGAACCATGAGATTTCTCCAATTGGAGCATAAGAACTCAATTGTCATCAACTGTCACGAAAGAAAGATCACTTGTGCACCACCAAATCATGAACCATTGTAATTGTAGGTGCATATCATCATCCTCGACATCAGTCTAGAACTGCAGACCGAAATACATAACTGCGGAGGAATGCGGAGCAAAATACTTTCTCCCGGACACTAATGAATGAACAGAAAAAGCAGGTTTTACTCTGGTGAACACAACTTCGTCAATTTTTCATAATGGAGGCTCAAGCTCAGAATGTAGCATCTTCAGACATACCTCTAAATATCTTCCAATCCACAGACTAAGATATTCAATCAACAAGAAATGCAGAGCAATCTTCTGCACTGTTCTTTTATCAGCAACACACTGTCTTCTCTACAATTTACTTCAACTCACTGTTTCTTTCGGAGGGGCAAATTTTCTCAATATCCTCAACATATAAAGCTTCTAAATAAATAACAAAATAGGATGCAGTTGACACCAATGACAACAAAGATATGTTGACATCAATGACAACATTGATTAGGCACATAATTGCAACAAAATCCCTGTTTCTGACTAGTCATTATTTTACCATTGGTGGAGCAAAAGAAATGCTCATTCACCATTGTCAATGTGTGGATGAGGGATTTAGGAAAGTTGGTAGTCACCAATGTGTTTGAAGATATTGAAGTACTCTTAGCCATGGCTACCCATTATGATGAGAATGCTAGAGCAATTAGGGGTAAGAATGGGGGTGTTCTGGTAGAAATTAATAAATAAACTATTGCCACAGTCTTTGGGTTAAACTTGGCTGCTTCTACAAAAATTGATACAGATAGATTCAAGGCACTATATGTAAAGGACAAGAGTAGTTATAGAACCATATATCTACCTAGATTTAAGGAAAAGGCACCAAATGGTAGATCAATAAAAAATCCTCAGACTGAGCAAGAGCCTTTCAGGCTAGATACTTTTGAGAGTTATTTTGCTAAAGCCTATTATGCTCTTTGTCAAGTTTTGGGGGAAAATAAGAATGAAAGAATCCCCATTGATTGTACTTATATGGATGGTGATATTCAACACCCATCTCAAAGTATCCAATTTGATTTTTCTTCTTATCTGGTGAAACATATACATAAGGGATTGGTAGAAATCAAGAATAAGAAGGAACCAGTCAAATTCTGATGGTTTTCATTGCTATGTCACATGTTCCTACATCAAGGGAAAACAAAGAAAAACTGGAGCCCTAAGTTGATGATTAATCATGTTGATAGCATGGGGAATATATTGCTAGTCTAGTGTTGGACTCATATATGGGACAAGCATGATCCCAGTTCCAGTTATAGGTTCTTCAGAGACCATTTTGTGGTCACAGTATTGAGACATTTTCAGATAGATATACCAAGGATTCCATCCCCATTGTTAAATTTCCTTAGACCTGCAATAAGGACACCTATTTTAGATATTAAACACAATTGGGATACTTCTTCCTCCATGAGGAGGGCATGATTTTAAGAGTCTATGGTACCCCTATGGGTCCTCATATTTTGCCTAGGTATGTGCCATTAAGGGTTGGTTTCTTGGAGGTCATTTGGCAGTTGGCTGAATCAGAAAGGATTCATTGGCAGGATAGAAAAAAGGATCTTTCTTCCTGTACCTAATAGTTTTCTCTGATTTCAGAATGAAAAGGGAAGGATTTGCTAAGCTAAATGATAAATTATTTATTTTTAGTATGAAGCAAGAGCGTGTCAAATTTTTTGACCCTGAGGGTTACATCAATAGCATTAGACAAGGTATCAACAGGTCTTATGTTGCCCATCAAGTATATTTCCTTGAGGATGTTATCAGAAATTCTAATAATGATGAGGAAGTTAAGGTGAAAAGAGCGAAGTGGTCTATGTTCATGACATATGATGAAGCAATGAGAAAGAAGAAGCCTTCTTACAAGGGTATTTTCCTAGATGTTGTTGACCCTATCATCAAAATAAAAAACATTTTATCACATATTGATGAATTAGTTGATATACAGAATAGCAAGTCTGCTAAGTCCACTGAAGAAAAAAGGCCACCATGCCCGCCTCCTGCTAGCAATCAAGTAAGGTATACTTTCAAGAGAAAATCCAGAAGGGAAGAAGTCAAGGAACAAGCTCCATAGGTTCCTCCACAGACTCAATTGACTTTGTCTCTTTTACCAATTCCACAAGTATCTCCCCCTCCTATGTCAATAATTGAATTAGATTCTCCTCATAGGGAACCATCTCCAAAGAGGAGGAAAATTGAACAAAGCCCCTTAGTTGATTATCCAGATGATGAAGAAGAGATGGAAGTAACTGAGGAGGAAATACATCGTGAGATGCCATCCCCTAGCAGAAATGAGCCCGAGGCGTTGCCTTTGAACAGGATCACTGGCATTACTATTCAGGGCAATGATATTTCAGATGACATAAGAGCTATAGCTTGTAAGAATTTCATAAGTGATGATGATTTTGTTAATTCTAAAGAATTTTTTGAGTTTTTGTGGAAGAGAAGGAATGAGTATGAAAAAAGATTAGATGAAGAAATGTCTAAATCTTCTTAAGAAACTTAGGAGCAAGTATCCATTAGGATACTTACATAGATGAAGGAGAATGTTAAAGATATCTCTCCAGAACAAGGTAGAAAGATGATCAGAGATAGTGGAATCTTATTACTCACTGAATGGGATATAGCTTCTACTATTGTTTTGGATACTGCAAGAGGGCAAGATAAGGAGGTTTTCTCCACAGAGGAAGAGGCCGAGGCTACATTAATAGGAGCTAGGTTCAATCCAAAATGGGAAACCTTGGCTATCTGGGCTTTGGCTCCTAATATTAACAAACCTTTGGTTGCAGAACCTGATAGAGATTTGAAAGGTGGCTTGATAATTAAAAGAGTATCTGATACCTCTGCTCCAGAGGCATCCAAGTTGGTAGTAGAAGTTGCAAGGTTTGGTAAGGCAGCCATTGACGCCCTTCAGAAAAAGTATGATGGATTAGAAAAAGGAGCATATATATGTGCTGCATGAATATAATAAGTTAAAGGAGAGGGAAATCCAACAACAACAACAAGCCTCAACATTAGCCTCACCACATGCAGCTTTGGTAATTTAAGGGATTTAGGTCTTCTCTTTTCTGACCTTTCTTCCAAATCAAAATCAGTACTTGAAAAGGAAAATGAAGAGTTAAGGCAACAAATCAATTCTTTTGAAGAAATTTTTGGAAATTCTCTTGAAGGTCAGCAGAAGGATAATTGGTTTATTGTTTCAAGTATTTTGGAGTTACTAATGGATAAGATTTCAGGCAAGGTAGTTAATATTCACAAATGCTACTCTGACTTGTCACAAGTCATTAAGAAAATAGCTAAAGATAAAGGGTAAACAATGCCTTTGTTAAATAAATGGATCCCAAGGATTGCTTGTTTATTAGGTATTTACAAAGGATCAAATCATGAACCTAATGCTCCCAAAGAAATCAAACAAATTTACATGGCAACAAAAGAAGCAACAGAATCACAGGCATTTATAAATCGCCTTGAGAAGAAGGCATTTAAGTTGGTTCAGAATTTTGACAGTGATGATATTGGAGTGATCCCTGCAATTAAGCTGGATAATGGTGATATTAAGCCTTGCCAATCTTGGATCCTCTAGGTCAGTAATATAATTCCAACCCTTTCTTTCTTTATCTGTCAAGATAATAAGGTTGACACTCCCCTATTCAGAAGAAGTATCAGCAAACTGTGGGATTCCTGTCAACTTGCAGCAGATTTTACAAGGGAAGCTGAATCAACTGTGGCTAAGTACAACAACAAATATGCATCTTGTGTGAATAATCTCATCACCTTTCAATGGCCAATAGAGGAGCGGTGTCAGGCCTGGGATGAGAAATTTAATAACTTGCCTAACATTTAAATTTTTGAGTATTTTGAAAGTTTATTAAGATTGAATATTATTGTTTATTCCTTTCTCAAATTCAGAATATACTTCTATGAGCTTTTTCTTGTTAGTAAAGGGAACATTCTTATTTCCAAATCTTGAGCATGTTTGTCCTGTAGTGGTTTCCTTTTGTCTTCTTGTGAACCATCAGGTTTCCTAAAAAGGAAGGAATCAAAATGCAGAGAATGGACAAAGGTCGGCAGAGTTTGTTATACCTTTTTCAAATAAACAATTCCCAAAAGCAACTTATTTTTGTGGTTGCACATGTAACAACTTCTGCTCCTATGAAAATATCTGGTCATAATTAGTTATGTTTGTTTCTAATTGATATAATTTTTTCAAGTGAAAAAGTGACATCTATCTCTAGGTCTGAAGCTTGTTTTGCTCCCTTGTTTCTAAATAAAAGGGAATTCAGGGCCTATTGACAATGATCTTGGAGAAATTTTTGTAACACAATACATAGTCATAATAGGGAGTTTTCTACATCTAGGTGTTTTTTCAAGAATAGATTCATTTGTACTTGCAACTATTGGTGTAAACTATATTAGCTCATCATTTTGAATATATTGTCAAGGTTCAAACTATATTGTCTCCTATAGTTGTATCTTTTGCTATATTTTCTGAATAATAAATTGATCAAGTATCAATCTTATTCATCTTCATGGTCTTTCCTGTGCAAGGATATCTTTTCTAAATGGCTTTTACTCAAAGAGTAAATTTATTGCTTAAGGAAGCTATTGAGTATAGTAGATGTATGTAGGGATAGGCAAGTATAATTAGTTTTGGACTGATTTCAAGGTGTAACGCGTCATTACAGTATTCTTATATGAGTTAGGAATGGATTATTATACTAAGTTTCATTTGTATTTGTTTTGACTTTGTGACCCCAGATTTAGGCACTGATCTCTTAGGATTATTGTCCTCATTCAATCTCCCTGATCATTCATAAAATCAAAGAACAGTTTCACTTCTGTATTTCATATTAATGTTAGTTTATTTACATGTTCTTCTGCAAAGGATTGTGTTAAAGCTTTTAAGAATCTAGCCCATTCCTTTACTCTATCATTAATTCTTCAAGCAATCTAGAAGGAACATATCTACTTTAGAACAGTGTTTTGAGCAAGAATTTAGAACCCCCCATTTAATAAACACGGGGTTTTAGAAAAGGAACACCCTCCTTGGTCTTGCAGAGCCTAAAGTGTAGAGGAAAAGGATTGAAACCCCATTTCCTATTCGTTGGCCAATCCCTCGAGACATATCAGTTATTGGAAATGGCTATTTTATAGATCTATTTTCTTGAGATCAGGTTGGGAATTTAAAACAAGCAACACCCATCAGGATTACACCAACTATCACATAGACCAACAAATCTATGGTAGCATGCCTCCCCTTCCACTTCTTCATAACTACGTTTCATCGTCTCATCACCAACAAAAACAACATCATCAACCTCAACCATCATCACACTCCCCATGAGTCACCATTCCCTCTAGGATGTCTAAGCAATACGTTCCCACACTCTCCAACATGCATTCATCTTCATTTCCCACTATGACTAGTCTCATTCATTCACTTCCACCTCTATCAATTCTACAACAAACCGTTCCTATCCAATCCATGCTACCACCATTCATCTCTCATCCAACCAATTCCTATCAACCCACATCACATTACCAACTCAACCCATCAACCTATCAAACTCATCCTACATCTACATACCTGTCAACTTCATACCAACCCATGTTTCTACCACTCCATTCACATCAAATGGCACCTAAAAAAAATCTTCCAACATCCAATCCCATTCATCCTAACATCCCCCAACTATTGCCTTTCATCTCCATAAACTACCAACCAGCAAAGCCACCTCTTGGTACTTGCTTTTGTGATGCCCACTCCTCCTTGTAACTAATTTTGTATTAGATAAGCTAGCTTAGTGTATGAATATTTAGGGACTTGTTTATTGTAAACATTTGATCAAGGAATTATTTTGATATTAATGATATGACTAGATTAGTGGTTGATAATAGCTTGTTAAGTTAGTTAAGTTAGTAATTATGATTCACACATATTATCGCTAAGATAGAATTAGATGAATATAATTTATCTTGTCTTTTTTATTTGACTCTTGTGTGGATTCAATCAGGTGATGATGAATTTTAATTTAATTCAAATTGAATTCTATTATTGTGGAATTTTGAATGAATTGTTTAAATTATGATTATTGAACGTAATTTTTGGATTAATGATTTCAAAATAAAATGTAATCTACCATTATAGATTTTGTATGAATGTAATTGTAATGTATTGGATTAAATGTGATGTGGTATGTAATCTTGAATGAGATGATTAGATGTGACTATTATGATATTATTGTTGACTATGAAACATATGTGATGCAAATGATAATCAATATGTATGTTGCTTTGTCTATTATCATGGATATGTTAACATTTGAATTATAAGTGTGTAGGTTAGGCTATATGGCAAAGGAAAAATCACGGAGACTATTCAAGAAATCATTGTTGTGAATACCTGTATACATAGGCCTAATTCTAAGAGATGATTAAGGTCTTTATGTGTTAAGCATGAATGTGTATTTAATCTCCTATTTGACCCTTGTTGTTTTATGTTTAAGTATGGTCATATTTCTCAAAGTCAAATTTTGGATTTGAATTGAGGAGGAAGTTTTAGGGGTCATAAAATGTCATTTTCTCTATTATTTGTGTAAAATTAAACCCCTATAGTGGATGTCTATAAATAGGGCCTTTATTTTAATGTTTCCAAGATGCTTTGGAAGCATCTAGAGGGCGGAAAAGAGCCATTAATAAAGGGTGACGAGATTGGGAGTTATGGTTTTCTTTTTTTAGAAGATTCTAGAAGTTACATTTCCCTCTCCTCACCTTCACTCACTCAGCCTATTTTAGGTTATCACTATTGCTTGGGAAGGGATACTATAATTTTTTGTTCTTGTTCTTTTGAAAGAAAATAGTTTTCTAGAATTTTTTGATGACTGAAAGAGTTTGGATTTTGGGAAGGGATTTGATTAGCATTGGAGCTTTTGGAAGCCATAGAGGATACTGGATTCAAGGCTTCTCCTAACTTGGTAGAAGCGTGTGGTGAGAGTTTGTATGCATTCTTTGTTCTTTATGAGATTACTGTAAAGAAATTGTTTTCTTTTGATTGCTAGATATTGTATGAAATTTATTGTTTATGTGAAGAAATAATTTATATGTTTACTTGTGTTTTGAGTGGATGCTAGCATATTATGTGATTTTATTGCGAGCCATAGCATAGGATTTTCAATTCCTTTTGATTGACTATAAATAGGCAGCTACGTTTGAGAATAGTGAGTTTGAGTACATAGAATAGGATACATTTGAGATTAGGGAGCCTCAGTGCATAGATTAGTATGGTTACCTTACCTTTTTAATGCAATAGGGATTTGAATTCTGTTTTCTTCTTTCCCTATAATTCTAAAATTTAGATATGTAGGATTTGATAACAACTCTCCCAAATTAAATAACAAATTCCTCCATATTTCACAATTATGAAAAAATAATAAATTAAAAATGAATAAATAAAAGATTAAAAAAAATACATATAAAAAACAAAATAATAAAAATAAAAATTTGTGACTCCACTTATGCCTCACTTTATTTAGTGCATGGCAGTTTCCTAAACAGTAGTTGACTTATCCAAGTCATTATACACTTGTTTTAATTTTAGAAAAAGCAATAATGCACATTAAATTAAGTTGTAATTCTTAAGGAGAATATTTAGTTTTATTATTATCTAAATTTTAGTTATTTATAGTATTGGAATTTATGTAAATTATGGAGTTATATGTGATTTTAAATTGATATATTTATTTAAATTAAAATAGTGTTCATTTATTTAAATATTAGATTTTTTTATTTTTTTGTGCCTGGTAAACTTTTTTTCATGTGACCGGTGACGCTGGCACGACACGCCCTCTGGTACCATGGGGACGGGGGGAGACTGGACCTCGTGACCATCTTTATCGCAACAGAATTACTTAGCCAATCAAACCAGGGCCCCCGCCCCTTAAATATTAGAATTTTAGATAATTAGCAAGTTAGTTATTTTTCTAAAATTAGCATCCAATTCTTTCCTAGTATTTAGCTAGTCATTTAGTTTGTTGAACATACTTTTTAGATTATGATTCCTATTAGGGCCTAAATTTGATGGCCATTGGCTATATTTAGGCATTTTTGCTGTAAAATACAATCACAATTTTAAAAAGGTTGTATCATAAGAAAGGAGAGATTTTGGAAAGACTATCAATATTTATATAAAATTGTGATGATATATATTTCGCTTCTATATAATTTTTTATTTTTATTTTTTTATACCAGGAGGTATCCCCGCTACCTAGCCCAACGATTCTCATCGAGCCTTGCCTCAGACTTACTTTTATGCCGAGTTTTGGGGTAGCAGTTCTCGTCGAGCCTTGCCTTAGAATTACTTTTATGCTGAGTTTTGGGGCAGCGGTGAGGTGAGTGGAGGCGAGACTAGTGCCCTTGGGAAGAAGTACGGAGCCCGCAACCACACTTCTCTAGTTAAATCTGGGCAGCATGAGTCGACCTCGAGACCTATATGGGATTAACCCAAATCCCTTAACCAACCATGCTACCCGTCCGAGCTTCTATATAATTTTACTTAAATACTAAGGCATGTCATAGTATTTTAAGGGCACCTTTGAATGGATAACAGTTATAAAAAAGTGTTTGTCAAGCAGTGTTGACCATCAAATTTAGGTCCGATTCCTATCCATTAATGCTTTATGAAATGTTTTAAAATGATGAGTTTTAATTTCTTAATTTAGGCCCACATTTAATTCTTTATGATTTTATTTATTTTTCTTAAATTAAATAATGAAATTGTTTAGTCTAGTTTATTTAAATATTTAAAAATGATTAAAATATTTATTTTATTTTATCTTTATATAGTTTTGAAGACATTAACAATTTAGAACAAGTTTCTTAAATAACTATTTTTACGGATAACTTTATTAATTTATTTCAAATAAAGTAAGTGGTGTATTTTAATTGATATAAAGAACTTTATTATTTTAAATAAAATTTAGATTAAATAGAATTTTAATTATTTTAAAATTATGTAAGTGTTATCGTTGTGACTAGAATAGTATTAAAGATTTGAATTATTTTTCTGGATAATTTTTCGTTGTGAAAAATAACTCATCTTTCTCTTAATTTTAGAAATTATTGAGGAGATATCAACCTTGAGTGTTATACCCTTTGACAACACATGATTAATGTAGGAGAATCCTTAGGTAAATGTTACTAATTTTTGAAATTTAGTTTATTTACAACTATTTCATGGTTAATGAGTACCAAGGTTTGGAAAAATGATTTTTTCTCTCTAATGCAGGCATCCGTGTTCTGGAGCACAATGAAAGTTGTAGGCGACCTGAGTCACGACCCTGCTCCTTCGCAGGGCTATAGTTTGTTTTGTCAAGGCCATTGGCCTCTTCTTTCTCTGTAGGGGATCATGGGAAGTGGAGGAGAGAGTAAACCCTCTTAGATCTTTGTGTTTAAGTTTCTTTTGTGCTTTTTTGGTGCTACCTGCATGGAAACCATTGGCGGTCTGAGGGATCCCCCAAAGTTGACTTTTAAAGTTGTGCTCACTAGGGACGAGCCTTCTTCATTTGGACATGCTCATGCAATTGATTTTCTTTTGCATGCAACGTAGGAGTCCAAAATTGTTCAATTGTCAGGGTTACATCCGAGATCTAACAGTTGATTGGAGAAATGCAAAAATCACTTAGTTGTGGTGATCAATCTTGAGACCATAGCTGATGAAGTGTTGTATGTATTAGAGCATGCTTTGATTTTCAAATTCATGGGTATCTAAATCACTATGGCTTTTTTTTTGAATCGTGGGTCAGGAAAAACTGGAACCCTGAAGGTGATATGGAGATCATCTTAGCGGCTAATGGATATTTCTTCGTGGTGTTCTCTCGGATGGCAGATCGTAATATGATTTTCGAAGGAGGCCCTTATTTTCACAACCAAGTAGGGTTATTCATCAAACCTTAGCATGAAGGGTTTGAATCGATGGTGGAGCTCCTATCCAAAATACCTGCTTGGTTTCATCTCCCTAGGCTTCCAATAGAGTTCTGGTGATAGGACATTCTTCATGATATAGCAGTGGTCAATGGGAAGCCCCTAGTCCCTTCGCACCAAACCCTCGATAGGAAGTTTGCTACATTTTATTACCTTTATGTTGAGATCAATTTGAATAATCCACTCCCAGAATCAATGGAAATCAGATTGGGTAGATTGAACTAGGTCCAACAAATTGATTATGAATTTCTACCCTTTCGCTGTCGAGCATGTCATGAATATGGACATCTTCAAAGAAATTTCATGAAATTGGGCCCTAAGCCTCCTGAGCCCCCTCCTTCAACACATGCAACTAATCTTAAAGAAAAAGGAAATGTCCCTCTTTAGATTGATGTGTCTGATTTGAATGGATTCATTCCTGTGAAATCTCGGTCCAAGGCAAAAACCATAAATCATCAGAATAAAGTGACTTCCAGAGCAACTTCTAGCAACAGGTTTGTTGTACTTGATTTTTTTGAGGATTTGGATTCATTGGAGCATGATGTCAATATGGATGGATAGGATATAGTTATCTCTCATTCTGGCATGTCCAATGCTCCTACCCCTAATCCAGGTTTAGAGATGCCGGTGGATTTACAGGAAGTGGGTGGCTCTATAGGGTTAGAGGCCAGTCCTTAGGAGGCTTTAGAGATACCTTCGAAAGGGGTTGCCATTGCTTTAGTACCATAAATACAAATGGAGGTGATTGACGGCCTTGCTATGTTAGCTCATGTACATTCTTTGGGGGCAAAAGAGGATGGAAAAAAGAGGGCCCCCCCTCTATTAGGTTTGAAGCAAAAAAACCTCATAAAAGGAGGCATTGAGAAGGTAGTAAAGGTAAGAAGGAAAAATGATCAAGATAAAGTGAAATTGGTAGGGGAATCATTGGAAGAATCAGGGGTCATCAAGACACTTGATAATCACTTTTATTTTCCTCCAAAATGATTGTGATATCTTAGAATTGGCGGATGGGAGGATTGGTATTTTGGTTTGTAGTGATTGTGTGATTACTTGCAAGTTGGGATGTGTTTAGTGTGAAAAAGTAGGTGTCTTTAAAACCAAATTAAGTCCAATTCTTTAACCAACTAAACATTGGAAAGATAAGAACTGAGCTTGGGGTCAAGATACATATTTCTTATACTTTCCTTTATGCTAACTAGGTCTGATCAAGTGTTTAGATTAAGATTTCACAAGTTTGTTTTACTCACAAATCATGAAACCCTAATTACACCAACTAACTGTAACAAACTAAATTTCGACATGAATGCGGACAAACAGATTATAGAAATGCAGAGAATAGAGTACAGAGAATGTGTACCTGGGAAATAATGTCCTAAAGAACTTGGGTGCCCGCCTCGAAGTCTTGCAACTTTTTGACAGTGAAAATCTTCTGTACCAAAGATCTGACCACCTTTAGAGACTTCCAAATCCTGAAGAACATGACCAAGTGGACTAGGACAGCCGCTCTTTAGTCTCGAAAGTATCACGATCTAGAAATCCAAAACTTTGTGATGACTATATCCGTAATATCCATCTTCCTGTCACTCCTTTTCACTGTATCCCACTAAACATGATCTACACCTACAAAATGATGAGAAAGATGTTTGCGGCTGTATAGGAGCTTGCCTCAGTTAAGCCCCATTTTTGGTATTCCTACCTCAACAATAACCAATGATAAAGATCTGCAGAAGTGTGTGCTCATCTAACAAATGTATATGCAGAAATCTAAAACCCTAGATGACTCAAGCATCAAGGGAAGCTCACTAACTTGATTCAACTCAATAAACAAACACAACTTCACCTCAAGAAGATGAAAACAATGAAGACTTGTATGAATAAGAAGGCGAGGCAACTGTATCTACGAAGGACTCCCAAGCTTAATGTTGGAGGCTTCAACCCTTCTCCCGATCATGTAAAAGGTGTACAAACCCTAGGAAGAGCAATATAGTCTAAAGATCTTGATTCCTAATCTCCATCCATTGTCTCCATGATAGCAAATTCAAATAACTTCAAGAGCTTCAACAAATCACTGATCTTCAATGGCAATTTTGGTAGAGTTTTGGCATAAAGCTTACATGTAGATTGTGTGTGATAAAGTGATTTTCAAATGTCTTTAAATATCTAACCTTAGAAGTTTCAAATTTCAAAATAACGTCTCAACATCGCGCGAAAACCAAAATTTCAAAGTGGAATCTTGAGATGCACGGCGAGAGCCGACACCTTGCCAAAATTCAAAATCCTAAAAAATGGGGTAGGACTAGCGTGTGGGTGCCCAAGTCCAGTCCCCCATTTTCCGGTCAGATCTGCATCTAGGAGGTTCCAGGGACCCAAAATCCAAATTCCCTTTTCAAGTTCAGTCAATAGTTATCTCAGAATATGACACTTTTTCAACTAGACATAGGTCAGTCAAGGTTTTAGGAAGGCCAAAAATAAAGAGGTTAAAAGGACACCAAATGAGAGGAGCTAAACTGAGGGAAATTGTACCGTTCTATACACGAGGACAATTTTTGACGTAACATTTAGCCACCACTTTAGTGGCCATATGACACTATGTGCATATGCAACTAAAGGAAAGTAAATACATCAATCATGAAAAGGATACCCAAAAGGATACTATAGGGGAAGCCGAAGTGTTGTCATAGAAATGGAAGAAGCCCCCAAGTCTGTAATCCTGCAAGACCACAAAGTTAGGAACCGTAACCTGTAGAGGAACTTTGTCAGAGAATCAAAATCAAATCAACCTGCAACCACTACCAATAAGTCAATCCATAAACACTAAGGGGTTGAGTGATGAGACATAATGAGGGAGGAAATCAATGGAGATATATGCCCCCCTTGTTTCTTCTTGCTTAGTCCAAAAAGAAGAAACAAGGAGATATCTACTCGCATAGATTTTGAGGAAACTTGATGAGAAATGCATTATGAGGGTGGTTTTGACAAACAACACCCAAGAACAACACATTGAGTAGGTTAGAGAGTGGAACCAAGATTCCAACACAACAAACGATGCAAAAATTTGAGTTCGACAGCTCGAGATAGAGGCTTAAGAGTAAAACTATTCAATTTTACACCTAGCTAGTGATAGGTATTAGGACCATAAAAAATTCCCATAGTCCCATTTGGTTTCATGCATTTTCCTTCCATAAATTCACCTTAGATGTCCATATCCTTTTCAAAAATTGTTCCATGAGTCATTCACAACCATCCCTTACTAGGTCCATATGAAAGATATGTGTTTTTTGATCATTCATGTGTTTTTGTTTCTTACCGTAGCCTCGCAGGTCACTTGAATAGTCTTGGCGGGCATGTGGGAACCAAAGGAAGCAGCTACCACTACCCCGCAGCATGCAAACATTCTATTGGTGGCATTACAGTATAAAGAATGTGACATATGTTTATTACGGCAGCCCCGTAGTGGTCTCAGAAATGGTTGGCAGGCTAGCGGTATGAGTCAAGCGGCTTGTGGTATGTCACCGCGCTCCCGCGGCAAGTGTGAAGATGATTGGCGGTTGTACGGTAAAAGGCAAGTAGGAGGAAAAGGGTTCACCCCAGCCTCACGATGGTGTGAACGGTCTAGAGTAATGCTTGTTACCACGGTCCCGCAATGGTTTCCAATGGGTCTTGCAGGCCCACGGTAAAGGTTTTAAGTGACATTTTTGTGAAACGCAGCCTCGCAATGGTCAAAGATATGGTGTGTGGTATTACAGCTGGGGATAGTTCAGTAAAGGTATTGTTACTGCATCCCCACAATGGTCATTCTTTGGGTGTGTGGTAACATGGTGAAAGTCAAAAAGCAATGCAGGCTACCTCACTGACCCGCAATGGTGACCTCACCAGGTCTGCGGGATAGCGGTAAACAGTTAATAGTGAAAGATGACTGCCGAGTGATCTCCCACCATCTTGTGGAGCAAACAAAATGACTTTGCAGTAGTGTGCTAAGCATTAGAAGTTGGAATAATAACACCGCCGCCCTGCAGAGGCCATCATTTATGGTGGCAGGTGTGCGGTAATCGATGAAATGACTGCAAAAGGCTGGTGAAATATTTTATCCATCCAATCTATGAAGATCAACGGATTGTGTTTGAGGTGTTTTAAACACGTAGATTTTCTCAATCTTGGCATGAACTAGAGTAACTGGTGACATGACCAGCTTCATAACAAAATAAAGTCTGGGATTCATTTGTTTTTCGTCATTCAAGCAAGATCAAAAGTAATTGGTGATTGTGAATTCAAGCTCTGGTACACTCTGCTGACTTCATTCAACCGGGTAAGTGAAAATTCATCCACTTCTATGTCTAATTGATTTTTGCCTACATTTTTCATTCAACCAAGTTCAGTAGAGGAAGTAGTTGTAAAAAACCCTACTTTGTAGAGGTAATAAGCAATGACACCTAAGAAAGCAGAATTTGTGAGTAAAAAAGATGAATCCTCTACTCCTAAAGAAAAGAAATGACCTCTTCAACAATCTTTGTTGGTCATATTTCCAAACTCTATTGATAATGGTTACAAGAAAGTCTTTAAGGATGTGTCAGGGGGTTGTCAAGATGCTAGGGTTCCTATTTCAGGTGGAATCTTTTCTATTATTTTATGAGGATAGTCCAGGTCGAGTAGCCAACCCTTGGAATTTGAACTTGGCCAAGCTTGTGGTTCCAAATGTATTTGTTGATGTTGAGCTAATTAGAGTACTGGCACAACTATATCATCCAGCCACTAGGACAATTAGGTTGCCTAATGGATCAAAATTAGGGGCTGTGGACAGAAATGCAATCATTGATTGCTTCATGCTGAACAAGCAAGCCCTCACACATGTGGATTTGAAGAAGAGTGAACAAGAATACACTTCCTTGAGAAGAACACACAGAAGTGACGAATTGCCCATGTCCATGAGGAAAGGGGCAAATAACAGAAGAATTGAAATCCCTTCTACTGTTGTTGAGCCTTTTGCTATTGATGATTTTGATGTTTACTTCAAGAGGACATACTTTTCTTTGTGTCAGGTGCTGGGTATTGATGCCCAAGATAAAATGCCAATTGGTTTGATGATGATGGCCATGAGAATTTAGAATCTAGAGATGTATTGAGTATGATATTGCATCATACATTGAAAAGAAGTTGCATGATGGTCTTTTGAAAATCAGAGAAAATAAAAAGCCCATTGATTTCAAACACTATTCTTTGTTGTGTCACTTGATATTGTATCAGAATAGGGGAAAATGGACCATCAAAATGGATTTGGGCATGATTGAATAGAAGAAACAAAGATTGCCCACACAATGTTGGTGCTACAAGTGGGATGTACATTGCAAGACTTGCAACTATATTGTGTTTCATGATGAATTTTCTGTCAAAGTAATGAATTCACTTGGTTGCCCTTCTCCTAGACTGACCAAAGAGGTCAGGGAAATTTTGAGGCCTCATAGGCCAAAACAAGGACATAAGCATAACTTTGCTGATTAGTATTTTCTTCCTGACCATACAATAATCAGAGTCTATGGGTGTACTCGGCCACCTCATGTATTGAAAGGTTTGTGTAAGACAGAATTGCATTCCTTGAGTTGATGTGGTAGATGCTTTGGATGGAGAAGGATGTGATGAAAAAGCAAAGAAGGGCACATTCCTTCCCAACTCTACCGTGTTTGGTGATTGGTTAGTTGGATCTGATACTTTGGAAGAGTTGCAAGCCTACTTGAAAATAGGCTATTCTTTGAAATCAACAACAGAGAGGGTTTGTGATCCAGAGGGTCACATGAATTTTGTAAGATAGGTCATACTCACTAGAATGGGGATATCCCATCAAATTAATTTTGATGAGGATGTGATTAGAAATCTTGTCACCTTTGATGAAGTGTATAATAGAAGAAGGAAGTGGGAAATTTTGAAGAGGATCGACGATGACAAAAGGAAGGAAAACCCTCATTTTTCTGGATTTTTTGCTGAAGAAAAGGACCCATTGAAGAGAATAGACTTGATAATTAATAATTTTGAGAGATTTTATGGCAAGTCTGTGAAGGAGCCTACAAAGGCTACTAAGCTCCCAGTAAAGAAGCCAACTGGAATTGCAATCCAAGAGCCTGCACCAGATGCCATGTCAATACAAGATCTAGCTGTCCCTGATTCACCACCTGCCAAAAGGTAGAGGATTGAAGATGTTACCCCACTTATACCATATGAAATGTCTGAGGGAATGAGTGACACTGAGGAAGTAGCCAACATTCTGAAGAACATGGGAGGGGAGGAGGAGGTTGATCAACTTCTTGTTGGTGAAGAAATAGATGCACATAAACCAGAAGCAAGAATGAAGGAATAGGCACAAGGTGAGCCTGAATTGCAAGAAGATGAAAGAGTTGTAGCCTCAATGAGGTTCATTGAAGATGATGACTTCATTAACACTCCAGAATTCAAGGATTTTTGGCTGAAAATGAAGATGAAGGAGTTTGATGAAAAAGTTGAAATAAATAAGATGGGTGCTGATGAATCACAACATGACCAAATTGGGGCACAAAATTTTAAAGAGATGAAGATTGATGAAATAAATGTTATCCCTGATGAGGCTAGACAAATGGTGCTCAAAAGTAATATGCTGATCATCCCTGGACTTGAGTTGAAGAAGATGTTTTTGCTTGACCAAGTAAGAAGCCAAGAGGATCCCATGATGGTTTCTAAATTTGACTATGAGGATGGTGTCAATGGCTATGGGTTCAACCCAAAAATAGAGACCTTAGCAATATGGGATTCAAAGAAGAGCACTAACAAGTCAAGATTTCTTGATGTAGTCCAAGAGAAGAAGGGAACAACCATAATAAAAACATTCCAGGATACATCAGTGCTTGAAGCAGCCACTCTTACTATGCACTCTGCAATGTTCACTCAAACTGCTGTCAAAAAGTTGGAACAAAGATTGCTTGATTATGAGAAAACTCAGATTGAGTTGAATGATGAAGTGAACAAGTTGTATCTAGAAAATGTCAAACTCAAGAAACAAATGAAGGATGCTAGTTCTTCTCAAATCCAGGCAATTGTACCATTTCAAGCCCCTGTGCCACAACAAACCAGTGATGATACTGTACCAATTGAGCAGTTTAATGCATTAAAATTGAAGTTGGAAAAGGAAATTGAAGGATTGAAAGAGCAAAATGTGAAGGAAAAGGAGGAGGCTAGATTGAAGATCCTTGAAGTGTTTGAAAACATTTTGGAGTACAGAGTAAAATTGGTTGTTGATAAGCTGAAAGATGTGCATGAATGCTATTCTTCCTTATCTCAGGCCATTGAGCAGCTGCAGGTCGATCTTTCTATTTTTAATCAAATATATATGAAGTGGCAACCTACACACCACACTCTGATCACTTTATGCAAAGTTCTACAAAGGGATCTAGGTGCTCTGACTTCACTGAAGCCAACCGAAAGGATGGTAAAATTGATTCTGGAAAATTTTCAATATGTAAATGGTGAGAGCTAGAAAATGTAGGCAAAGATTGATTCTTTTGCCACCTTCAAACATCAGTTTATTCCTTCCATTTTGATAGAAGATAAAAAGATCAAAGATTTTGATGTATGGAAGAATGAATATGGCCAAACTATTTCTTTGGTCATTTATTTTTTGAAGAAGGATGAAAACATCAATATTCTCAGCTTCACTATCATTTTGGACAGAGTAATTGCTCTGGATGTAGGATACACAAAATTCATTGTAGATGTCAAAGTAATGCTGGACAAAAGATGGAAAGATCACCAGGCTAATTTGCTCCAAATTCAAGACTATAAGTGGCCTAGTGATTTTACTGTATACCAATGGGAGCAGAACTATTTGACAACTGAAGAATGAGCAGGATAAGAATGTAGGGGAGCAATGAGCTTTAAGCTGGCATCAACATGGCACCACCAAATCTTGGACATCCTCCTATTTTGTCTTTTCTTGTTTTTATGCTTTCCAAATATGTATTCATATATATTTGGCAGTCTTTTTAGGACTTGTCAAAAAGTATATATTGTAATAGGTCTACTAAGGGGTGGGTATCTCAAAAGTCATTTTGGAATGTGAAAGGTCTGAAGCTTGTAGCTTCCTTCACCCCTATAAGAAGGAAACCAAGACCTTAGGAAAGCTCTCTGGGAATTTGATTTTGGAAAAAAGACATTGTAAGGTCTGCTCTTCAAAGATATATCAATAAAAGCAAACTGCATTTCTCTGGTGTCATATATCTAGTTCTCAATTGCTTGTTGAATGTTCAAGTTCTACTTTATCTGGTTGTCTCCATATTTGTTTCTCCTTGTTATTTGAATTAAAATCTCAAGGGTATGCTTTGATTCTTCAAAACACATTTGTTGTTTTTGGGTGGTTTATCTAACTGGGTTTCGTTAAGGAGGAAATAAATTCCATTGAATAGATCACTGCAATTAGGTGGATTCAATTTGGATAATTAAGAAGAGCCACATAAAAATAAGCTTGCATGTTTATACCAGGCATAAACAATTGCATGCCATGTAATTCGAGTTGTGGCTAGATAGAAAGCACATTTTTTTTTGTGAAAAGACTCTGTTACCCAATTGTTGAGAAAGGCACCGATCAATTCTTTTCCAGAATTATTTCCTTGTAACATATTCAAAGTTCCAATTTTAATTTTCTGTTGTGTAGGAGTAGGAGTAGCAGTAGAAGAGAAAAAATATAAAAATCTAATTCAAATTATATGCCAGTTTGGATTAGGGCAAATTGGATGATTTAATTGATAAAATTCTATGAATCCATTAATCTTCTCTGAAGTCACCAACAAGTTTGAGGATAAATTATTCATTTGGTGAAATATAAGGTAACACCCACTTGGGCAAAGCAAAGCCCAAAGTGCAGAGAATCTTAACCGTTTGGGTTAATTCTGTCAGTTGGCCAGATTGGTTGCAAAACCTAATTATAAAGATTGGCATCCTTTTAGGGTTTTGCAAAGTGTAAATCTAAGAACAAACAATAGGAATTCTCATCCATTTACTATAAGTAAAGGGAGTTTTCACTTCTCACTATTCATTGCTACTTATCATTATGTAGAGGAGAGAAAGAGAAGGAGAAGAGGAGAACGACCATGCCAAGTCGACGTTTGTATCAGCCCCCACGACTAGAGATGCTTTGATCTCGAGTAGTAGAGAGAGATTTCAAGGCTGAGGTAGGGTTCTAATCTTGCTCTTCTGTCATCATTTTGCTTTCGTTTCAGTTACTTTTCTCATTTTTCATGCCAACAGGGTCCTAACAGACAGGGGTCCTTGGTAGGGGCGCCCAAGTCCTTCCAGGGTGCCAGTGTCCTACTGGGGTGCCCTAGTCTCCCTGGGGCACCAAAGTCTAAAATGGACACGGGCCCTAAGGTCCAGGCACACTTTGCTAGGTTATGTACTATTTGATGATTTGATGATGAAAACTGACACTATTTCTTACTGTTTAACTTGCAGGATGTCCCAGAGATGCGAGAGCACATAGGCGGTCGCCTGACGGTGCTACTTCAAGAGCATATCAATACTATGACTAATGCAGAGGGGTCACTTGCAGGCAGTAGGCTTATGGTGGGTGTTTGACATGCCCACAATCAGATTTCATTACAACATGTTGATGGCCCTGATGGAGAGATGGGATGTAGACACATCCATATTCCATTTACCCACAGACGAGATGACTGTCATGCTAGAGGATGTCTACAGGATCCTATGACTGCCTGTTCGAGGAGAGACAGTGAGGGTCATGGAGTGACGCTCAGTGGAGTATACTCATGAGAGTCAGTTGTATTGTCTGGGTTGTATAGTCACTCATGCGGAGTAAGGAAACATTCAGCTCTGGCTACTAGAGTAGGGATGCATTGACATCCCTTTGGTTCGGAGGATCATGATGGTCATTGTCACACTAGTTGTCACACCTGATGAACGAGGAACTAACCTTCACGGGGGCATCGTTCACACCATTAGAGCGATGGAGGAGCATTAGACTGTATATGTGTTGGGGCGTAATATGCTTGCACACCTCTACCATGATTTGGGATGATACGTCCATTGTGAGACACACAGCTTGATTATCTGCACTCTGCTATAGGTTTGGGCCTTTGAGCATATTAGGTGTACGCGATCGACAGGGTTCCCTATAGAGCCAACGTTCACCCATCCACGTGTTCATGCTTATCCATTGGTTAGATGCTGGAGACGCGGTGATCTCTTGTACTAGAGAGTTGTATTTGATAGACTACAACCTAGTGATATCATCTGGAGACCGTATCGCGGCCATATAGAATGGCTAGGCTAGCAGAGACAGTTAGTGAGGATGTAGAGGGATCAGTTGATGGCCGGTCACCTTGATCATGTTGCTGGTTGGTTATACTTTGACAAGGTGGCATGATAGTTCAAATGTATATAGGATGTCCCTATGATACATCTGAGTTATGCGTGCTCAGTGCACAGTGTAGTCATGGCAAACAGCGCCTGACGGCTGACGGTAGTAGATGTAGCCGTTAGTGATGATGATGGTACTGAGGATGCAAAATTGACATCAGATACAAACGACATTAGTTGTACCTAAGCATATCAGACATGGTGGCATACAGTGTGGCCTGCTCCTATCTCTCCTCTCGGTCACCCTATAGGTGATCCTCGACCTTGGGCCGGTCATGCTAGTGACATAGGGGTAGAGGATGACGTCAGTGACTTCATAAGATACTATGATCTAGAGGAGGATGCAGATGATGCCAATGATGATGAGGAGACCCCAGCACAGTATATCTTTAGAGTGAGACCACAACGGGATCAACAGGAGGTGGACACTAACGAGGAGACCGAGTTGAGGCCACCATCTAGAGCTCGTGGTCCAGTCCCTACAAGTGTTGAGAGAGCGAGCCAGCACGAGGGAGGGGAGATTAGTAGGCTTGTGCCCCCAGCTATAGATCAGACTGTAGAGTTCATTACACCTTCAGCGATTTGAGATCCATCTTGGCAAGATGGAGATCCAAGTGAGATGTTATTACATTGTTGTAGTTATTTTGATGATTATTTATGATGCCTATATGAGAGTCTAATATCTATTCCATTTTCTATTTTACAGTTGGGACAGATGCATGGCGTGACTTTGTGAGTCACGTCATAGCAGACATAGTACCTATGGATGTAGCTGAGTAGTGGGTCGTGATATTCACCATGCCCATCCACTGGGTGACATATAGAGATATTCATGCCATTTGTCAGATATAGGGTGGCCACAGAGGCTGTCCTAGATCACTCTACATGGGAGAGAGAGGAGTTACTTCAGAGAGCTAGCGTGTGGAGGCTGAGCTTCGGGCACAGTGGGATCAGGCTATAGCAGTGCTCACATCTGAGAGAGATCCTGTCGTCAGTGAGGTCTTACTTCCTGAGTTACATCAGGTGAGAGCTGACAGAGACAGAGCTTAGACAGACAGAGACTAGTACTAGTGGATGTACCAGGAGGCACATGACGAGGTGCTAGGACTGAGAGGTGAGATTAGGGGGTTACGGTCATGAAGTGCTTCTAGGAGTCATTCGTGGTCCATAGCCACACATGGTTAGCCTTCCTTCACACACACCACCAGGTACTGAGGGGACTGGTGACTAAGGTTCAACTATGTGATATATCTCATGTACTACGACATCCCATTTTATTATGAGGGATAGTCGACTCTTGTATATTGAAACTATATATATGTGATGTTTTCTTACTTTCTGTTCATAATGTTTTAATCTATCACATGTGATTTATATGAAATGCAACTAGTGATAAATATTAAATGCTTATATGGAAATGTAATTAATGCTAATGTCATATACTAAACAATCCTTTGCAGATCATATAGTAAAAAGCACAATGATTAACAAATTTCACATATAACCAAAATTCTATGCTATATTCAGTTAATACAAAGGTGACTATAATAAGGTAAGATACAACAGTGATTATCTGAACAAAAGATGTAATGTTAAATGAATTAAGACAAAATAATCATAACTTGTCGAAATTGAAGCTAATCTAACTAATAAATTTGCTTTATAGAGTAACATTTAACATTCAAATCTGAAGCATGGAATCTCTTAAGGTGCACTGCATTAATAGGTTCTTTAAGTGGTGTACCTTGTTCATCAGCTAATTTATATGCTCCTAATCCAAAGGCTTCAGTAACTACATATGATCCAAGATAATTAGGGCTAAGCTTTCCTTTTTCTATAGGAGGTGCATTCACATTGCGTTGATTCTCATAAAGCACCAAGTCTCCAACATCGAATGAACATTGTATAACATGTTCATTGTACAATCGTTGTATACTTTTCTGATGGGCCTTGAGGTGCTTGAGAGTGTTTATACATCGTTCATCAAGCATATCAAGTTCTTGTAATCTCTTCTCGTGTTTTGTATCATCATCAATAATGTCTCTTAGGGAAAGTCTCAATGAAGGAATTTCTAACTCTAAAGGCATTATCGCATCTGCGCCATAGACAAGATTATATGGTATATTCCCAGTAGCCATACGAATGCTTCTTCTATAGGCCCATAATGCATAGGATAGTTGAGTATGCCAATCTTTTTGATGTTTGTTAACAATTTTTCATAAAATTTGTTCAATAACCTTGTTTGAAGCTTCTGCTTTGCCATTTGATTAAGGATAGTAAGGCGTAGAGAAGCGATGTTGAATATGATATTTTTCAAGAAATTTCTTCACATCCTTGTTCTTAAATGGCGTACCATTGTCAGAAACTAGGGAGGAAGGTATACCAAATTGAGAGATGATGCTATCTTGTATAAACTGGCAAATTACGTTAGCAGTTGTGGATCGTACAAGGGAACAACTTTGACCCACTTCGTGAAGTAATCAGTAGCAGTGATTATAAATGTATGCCCTTGAGAGGAAGGTGGAGAGATTTTACTGACCAGGTCTAAGCCCCAAACAGAAAATGGCCAAGGTGAAACTTGGGCACAAATTTCCTTGGCAGGTGCTTGGATTAGATAATTATGTTGTTGACATTGTGGACATTTCTTGACATATGCAAAGGAATCTTGTTCTATATATTGCCAATAATATCCCATCCATAATAAATTTTGTAACAATGATTTTCCTCCAAAATGCTCTCCACAGGCACCAGAGTGAGCTTCTTTTAAAGCCATCGGGATCTCTGAATTACTTAGACATTAGAGTAGAACACCATTATAACTTCGTCTGTATAAGACATTAGACAAGATGATGTAGTGCACTACAAGTTTCTGTAGGTGAACTCAGGAATTTTTAGATTTTGAAGTAGGAATCGTTCCATCATGCAAATGATTGAATATATGGGAGAACTATTCGTCTGAATTTGTATTACCATAGATTTCAGTACTCGCAACTATAGGATCTTCTACTTCTAGTGTCTTAAGGTTATGAATAATAAAATTAAATTCCTCAGGAGAACCATCAGGGGATATAAGGGAAGCTGCGCTTGCCATTGCATCCGCATGTCGATTGTCTTTCCTTGAAATAGTATCTATTGAAAACGATGTGAATCATTTTAATAGAGATAAAGCAAAGTCGTGATATTGAGATAGCTTGTCTTGTTTAGTTTGATATGATCCAGTTATTTGTCATACAATTAGTTGTGAATCACCATATATAGTGATGTTTTTGATGTCAAGAGCCAAAACAACATGAAGTCCTACAATGAGAGCTTCGTACTCTGTAATGTTGTTTGTACATGAGAAGTTTATATGGTAAGACATAGGAATTGGCTTACGTCTAGGAGGTATTAGTATAACACCAACATTGGCGCTAGTTCGAAATATTGATCCTGTTGGCAAGAGACACTGCTAGGATTCATAAGTGTTGTCATTGATTGCAACAAAGTATATCCCTCATATCCGCAGTACATAAATTACTCATACCGGAAGTCAGATTGAAGATAAGTTGGTCTGATTGTCAAAGAACAGATCATATGATAGGATCTAACAGTTGGGTCCAGAACTCTTTGATGATGAAACCCAGCATGTTGCAGATTTGGATGAGTAATAAGGAATATCTAACTATTGTATTCCAGAGATCTAGCCTCTGGTGACTAAGCATATGAAAGATATGAGCATATGAGTATCAGTCAATGCAGGCAGAGGAAGAACTGGTCAATATGGTATCAAACCTCAATCCGGATGTGTAAAAGGTGTTGATCAAGTAACTTGAGGTGTTATATGATTTTGGCCGACTTAAGTAATGACTTGTATGCCTAAGATTTTGGTACGCATCATCTATCAAGTATGAACTCAATTGACAAAACAATATCTGGCAAATATCCTAAGTGTTCTTGTTGCTAACTAGAAAGTTGATTAAAATCCTTGATGTGGATATATATACCCGATGGATTCAAGCTTGTAAGTGACTAGTAGTGATATGTATACGGATTAAGTGCAAAGAAAAGCAGAAGGTAGTAATGCAAGATCAGAATGTGACAAGGGAGTGATACTAAGTAGAGGAAGAATGAAATGTGCTAGATCAGTATACTGAGCCTAACCGAAACTAAACTCTTGCATATGCAGATGCTGTTCATTAGTTCAAACACTTGGTTATCTTCTGTAAGTTCTGTAGACAGTGAGTCTCTTGTAGGCAGTGAGCCTCTTGTGAGCAGTGTGCTCAGGCAGTGAGCCTTAATTGGCAAGTGCCATTTTGTACTCCTTTATTCTTTTAACAGAGAATACAATCTTAGGTTAGTCACCCCGTGGTTTTTCCCTTAATAGGGTTTCCACATAAAAATCCTTATGTTATGTGTGTTAATTTCATTTTAGTTCTTATGGTTGCTTATGCTTTCATGTTTTGATATATCACTGAATATTAAGATAAGATAAGAAAGTAAAAGTAAGAAACTTTTTGAGATAACTGATTCACCTCCCCTCTCAGTTATCTGTCCTATTTCCAACAATTGGTATCAGAGCCAAGTTCCTCAGAAAAAGCCTAAAATCTTGAGGAAGATTTGGGAATCTCAATGGATGCATATGGTATGAAAGAACAACTTCAGTCTGCCCTAGATGATCTTGAACAATCCCAGTCTAAGGTCAGTAATTTGAGAGAGTGACTCAAGGAAGTTGACGATTTCATCAATGAGCTAAAAGAAAAACTCAGTAATTCTGTGAAAAAGAGAAAGGAGCTACTTCAGAAGTTAGCAAATCAGAATGAAGCCAATAATACCGATGAGGATCTGAATGAGAAAACTAAGCTATGTGAGAAGCTGTCAAAAGAAGTTATTATGATAAGACATGAAATGGAATCAGGAGTTATGAAATTCACCCAAGAAATTGAAGAGAAGAGAAATACTAAAGATAACTTAAAACAATCCCTCAAGGAGAAAACAAAGGACTGCCACACAATGGATAGAATAATTAGACATCTTAAATCTGATCTTGAAGAAACCAGATACAATGAAGAACAACTTGAGAGCCAGATTGACACTCTTAAACAAGATCTTCAAACTGCAAATGAATACAAAGAAAAATTCAAGATAAGCTCAGCCCAACTTGAAGTTCTTCTTGAAAGTCAAAAGAGGGTAGATGATAAGTGTGGCTTGGGATATGAGAATGGTGAAAGCTCTGGATCTGGTCAAAAGAACTTTGGATCAGGAAGACAAAGAAATAGGCCTAGAAGACCTCTGGTAAGGCAACCAAATGCTCAAAGATATCCATCTATCAATGGAAACTGTTTCAATTGAAACAAATTTGGTCATAAAGCAACTCAGTGCATGAATAGAATGAATCAGAACAATCCATCCTTCTCCGGTCAATGTTTTAGTTGCAAAAGGTATGGTCACAAATCTCATGAATGCAGAAATATGCAAATGAACATTTCTTTCAATGGTAGATGCTTTACATGCAATAGAATGGGGCATATGGCTAATCAGTGCAGATCAAGAGGATATCAATCAAATAAGCAAGAAAATGTTGTGTTACAATTGCAATAAATCCGGTCATATAGCTAGATTCTGTAGAAGCAGAAATTATGATAGAAAAGGTCTGGAGAAACCTGATCAGAAACAAGACAAAGGCAAAGGTAAAGTGAATGCGGATGAGATTCAGAAGGAGATGAGCAAGACTTGGGTAAAGAAGAGTGTGATGAACCTTGGTGATGAGTCTGCATCAGAATTTGGTGCTAGTAACCTTTCCAGAAATTAAAAGGTGAGCTCTCGCTCAGGGGGAGTTGCAAAGAAGATCAAAATTCCCCTAACCAGCTAGTAAGTGCCTGAATTCGGCACATTAAGTAAGAATCAGAGGTTGTGGATTAAAAGGGATTCTTGGAGGTTCACCTAAAATTCATTCAGTTAAGAGTTGAGAAATCCACTTATAGATTTGAAGAAGTTGTGAGAAGGTCCAGTTCTGATAGCTATTTGGTAAAACAAAATTACACAAATAGATTTGGTATGATCTGAAAATGCAATTTTATGGTCTGCAAATTTAGAGGCATGTTTTGAAAGGCTAAAGTTATGTTGTCAACTCACTTAGATGATAATTTGAAGATCCGCACAATGATTCATGAGAAATTCACTCAAAACAGGGTAACCAGATGACTTAAAATATGCATTTATTGCAACAAGGAATTAGGTTTTTGCACAAGGATAAAAGGCTTTCCATTCATCATTTTCAACACTTTGCACTCACGAAGAAGAGAGAAGAGCTCTGAGAAGAGATCCTGTAGATTATTAAAGTTGAAACTGAAGATCAAGCAGCAATTTGCTTCGGCAGTTGCAACAAACCCTAAGGCAAAAAAGGTATTTCTTATCTGCAAAATTTCTCTAAATTTCATTGTTAGAATGGATACTCCCATGGTTGTGAATGTCACTGAGAGGCCGAGACCTAAATTTAAGAAACACCCTCACAAATATATAGAAGTTGATCCCTTGGGTGCATTTTCCTTAATCCCGTACAGTGTTTTGCATGTAGAAGATATTAGGGTTTACATTCATGTAAACATTGAAGACTTTGGAGACTTAGAATTGATGGAAATATACCACAAATAGTTAAGAGATGAGAACTTTGATCTCAAACCAAAATTTAAGGCCCTAAAAGACAAGCACTTTGCACATTGCATACATTTCCTGTCTTTTGCAGAGGATGAATGGGTCCGATATGTGTTAAGTAGGATGCATGATAACTTTATGTGGTTAATGAGTCCATTCAAGATAACCAAAGATGCCATCAGGCATGTAACCAGATTGCACTCAACTAGTGGGTTGCCTGCATTCAAATCTGTGAAAAATCAAACCGTAACAGATGCCACCGGATCAAAGTATGACAAGAGGGCAATGACTATAGATGATATTACTGACCCGGATGTCAAGTTTGCATCAATTGTAATTGGTTACAAAATTTACCACTCAAGTAGGGAAAATTCTATGTCTAGTACTGCAATCTATACTGCATATCAGATGGTGAAGGAAAATGTAGATTATGATTTGTGTGGGCTTCTATTGAATCAACTGATGGAGAATCTGCAGAAGATTAAGAAAGATAAGAAAAATTCCTTCAAGTATGGCAATCTAGTGTTGTGTCTATTCTTCTATTACATGAATGAGTTACCAGGACTAAAAGGTCTGATCTGGACAAATGATAGACTTGTTGCAATTCAAATCAGAGATTATTTGTATGGACTTGGTGATGTACAAGCCCAAAAGATAGCTCTTTGGGGTTACTTCAAGAATTTTCAGAGCATGATGCATGCAAGAGAAAGAATACCAAAATCAATTGTGGAGAAATACAAGAACACAGTTTGCTTCATGGTTGACATAGATCAATGGCTAATGGAGGCAGTCAAGCCAAGAACTATATGGATAATGCCCATGGGATATGAAGTTGATGAAAACATATTAGAGGTACATGTTCAACACTTGCTAAGCAAACCCAAGGACACTGAGGCAGAGAGGTTTGGCACCTTTGATGAGCTAAACATAAAAATACATGTTGAATTAAGGAAGCCTGAGTCAAAAAGAAAATTGAGGAAGGAGGTTGAAGAAATTGCTAAGAGGCTTGGCTTAACAAAGGAGGCAGTAGATGCTAATAGAGAAAGAATAGAAAGGGAAAGGGAAGAAGCAAAGAAAGAAAGCATCCCGGTGGAAGCCTCTACCTAGACAAGATCTACTAGGAGTTCTGCCCCTATTTCTCCTAAAAGCTCAAAGACTGCAAAACCGGTAACCAAACCATTTGACAAAGGTGAAAAGAGAAAGAAAACAAAGGCCACAAGAACATATGTGAGCCTCAAGGATGATGAAGACATTGAATCAGATGAGGAGGTTAGAGAATTAAAGAAAGCCAAGAACAAACCCTCCAAGGATGAAAAGAATGATGATGAGCAGAAGACAAAAGAATTTGTTGAGAGACCCACTCTCTCCATTGAAGACATCATTAAAGCAGTCACTGTGGATGGAAACCTGCACCCGGTAACATAATTCTATGATGAATACAATGATGCAGATAAGAGAATTCTTGAGGAAGCAACTGTTAGGTACTTGAACATCTATAACAAAGCTTTCATTGAAATAATTTCCTTGATTCCTAAAAAAATACAAAAGCAAAAGACTTCAAGATCCGGGAATAGATAGTAATACAGTTATGTCCATCTATCACTCCAAAATAAATGGACATGGTTTTTAAGGATAGCAAAGAAGGTTTCTGGAGCAAGTCCAGAATGAATAAGCTCATGCTTGGAGAAACTGACCAAATAGCTGATGAGACAAAAGAAATTCTCCAGAGAGCCTTGAAAAGGTTTAATCTTCCCATTGTAGAGGAGGCAAATGAAGAGCTTTCTACCATGGATGTTGAAGGATTAAAGAAAATTGATGAAGAACCTTCTAACATGGATGTCGAAGGATTAAAGAAAGATGATAAAGAATAATCTGAGGCTCTAGACTCCTCTGTTTTGGAAGAGGAAGTGCACAAAGAAGAAACAAATTCTGTTGGTAGCAATAAGCAAATCAATCCAGATGTCCCAAAGAAAAGGAAGTTGAGAATACAAGAGACACTATAGAAGTAGTACAAAGTTTCTTGGACAAAGAACTTGTGGAGTTAGATGAACCTGAGTTGATTCAAGGACCACTAAATCTGGATTCTCTCTCTTCGGTTTAGATAATGAAGATAACATCTTTTGCTCAGGCCAAAGCCAAAGAAAAACTCCTAAAATCTCATATGGAGGACAGTGAGCTACTAAGTATTGCTTCCGAAGTGCTGGAGAAGATCATGCCCACTTATCAGAAGGATCCATCTGCCTCTCCATCCGGTAATTTGAAGAACCTAGTTAATTATGTTAATACACATTTTGAATCTTTAGAAAAATCAGCAGAAACTAAGGTTCAGAAGGAATTTTTGGGAAAAAGATTCAGTGAGGTACAAGGACTAATTGCTAATGATAGAAAAACCCTAGACATTGGCATAAAGAGCATTGAAAACACTCTTAAGGATGGTGGGGACATATACAAATTTTATTTATCCTGGCCTAAAGTGGTAGAAGACATTGAGAAGAAAATAAAAGAACAAGAAGGAAAATTGTCAAGTCTATCTCAAAATTTTGATCTCCTCACTACCTCTCTAGTAAATCAAGAATGCCAAGCTGTTGTTATAATAAATGAAATAAAGAAACTAGTTAAGGAGAAGAAGAATATAATGGATAGAATGGGTGAACTCCGAGGGATAATCATCCCTAAGTTAGAGGCAATGCATGATGCCTTGGTAGATGCTCTAAGTACAGCCTGGACCAGCGATCCAACAAATTTGAAGAGGGCAGAAGCATATGCATTTTTGTTGAGTGGACACATCTCCATTTTGGATAGGATGAAGAGAAGTTGGGCCATAGAGCTTGTACAGTTGAAAACCACATTTGCAGATATACTGAAGTATATGTAAGTTTACCTTGAGGATTGTAGGTACATATGCGGCTTTATATAGTAATCTTTTTGCACAATTTTGGTTGTGGATCCCACCCTTTGCCATTGATGTCAAAGGGGGAGTGAAGAGCAGTGCAAAATGATGAATCACCGATAAGCAGTATGAAGAGATGGAGCACAAGTAAAGGGGGAGTTACTATGACACTTAGTCATTTTTCACTAAGTGTTGCCATCAATGCCAAAGGGAGAGATTGTTGGCAAGAGACACTGCTAGGATTCATAAGTGTTGTCATTGATGGCAACAAAGTATATCCCTCATATCCGTAGTACATAAATTACTCATACCGGAAGTTAGATTGAAGATAAGTTGGTCTGGTTGTCAAAGAACAGAGCATATGATAGGATCTGACAGTTGGGTCTGGAACTCTCTGATGATGAAACCCAACATGTTGCAGATTTGGATGAGTAATAAGGAGTATCTAAACTATTGTATTCCAGAGATCTAGCCTCCGGTGACTAAGCATATGAAAGATATGAGCATTTGAGTATCAGTCAGTGCAGGTAGAGGAAGAATTGGTCAACAGGGTATCAAACCTCAATCCAGATGTACAAAAGGTGTTGATCAAGTAACTTGAGGTGTTATATGATTTTTCTTGACTTAAGTAATGACTTCTATGCCTAAGATTTTGGTACGCATTATCTATCAAGTATGAACTCAGCTGACAGGACAATATCTTGCAAATATCCTAAGTGTTCTTGTTGCCGACTAGAAAGTTGATTAAAATCCTTGATGCAGATATATATACCCAATGGATTCAAGCTTGTAAGTGACTAGTAGTTATATGTATATGGATTAAGTGTGAAGAAAAGCAGAAGGTAGTAATCCAAGCTCAAAATGTGACAAGGGAGTGATACTAAGCAGAGGAAGAATGAAATGTGCTAGATCAGTATATTGAGCCTAACCGGAACTAAACTCTTGCATATGTAGATGTTGTTCATCAGTTCAAACACTTGGTTATCTTCTGTAAGTTCTGTAGACAGTGAGTCTCTTGTAGGCAGTGAGCCTCTTGTGAGCAGTGTGCTTAGGTAGTGAGCCCTAACTGGCAAGTGCCATTTTATACTCCTTTATTCTTTTAACAGAGAATACAATCTTGGGTTAGTCACCCTGTGGTTTTTCCCTTAACAAGATTTCCACGTAAAAATCCTTATGTTATGTGTGTTAATTTCATTTCAATTCTTATGGTTGCTTATGCTTTCATGTTTTGATATATCACTAAATATTAAGATAAGAAAAGAAAGTAAAAGTAAGAATTTTTTTGAGATAACTGATTCACCCCCCCTCTCAGTTATCTGCCCTGTTTCCAATAGATCCATCAAAATACAATTCCCATCTATCATCCTTATTAATAGATAAGATTTGATCATCAGGAAATGTGTCTTGATTTTGTATAGCAAAAGGTGAAGGTGCTTTGGCTAAATGGTTGGTTAATGCTTGTCCTTTAATAGCTTTCTGAGAAATAAACTTAAGATCAAATTCAGTTAACAACAAAACCCATTTAGCAAGATGACCCGACAAATTAGTTTTAGCAAAGAGATGTTTCAAGGGGTCGAATTTCACCATCACATGTATATCGGCATTTAAGAGATAATGTCTAAGCTTCTATGTTGCAAACACTAAAGCTAAACAATGCTTCTTGATAATAGTGTATCACACTTCATAGTCAAGCAAGGTTTGGCTAATGTAATATACAACTTGTTCTTTGCCTTCAGTATTATGTTTTTTTTGGTAAGTTGTGGGATGTGGGCACACTCCCATAAAGCATAGAAACTAAAAATAGAAGAAATCTTCAGACCCAAAATTAAGGAGCAAAAAGACAGAGAGAAAGATAGGCAAATAGGAAGAAATATCTACAACAAACCATCTTAACCATCCATTGGATCAACTCAAGCTATCAAGTAGGCAACACCAAAGATTAGCCTTTCTTTTGTTTCTGCATGCTCCTGGTAAGGAGCACTTCCATTGTCTATTCTATGCCATCATCAATCGCATCCAAAGCTTCCATCCTTAGTTTTTCTGCTTTAGATTTCCTCCCCCTGCGCTTGCCACTCTTGGGAATGTTTAGCTTTGAAATCTTGCTTGTAGTCTGAGAAATGGTGCGAATGTTAGAACAAGCCAGAATGTTTGCCCAATCCAAAGGATAATCCTACTCTCCAGCTAGAGCCAACCATCTCTCCTCATCATCTGAGGACAAATAAAAGTCCTAATGATCAGAATCACCATTAGCCTTCTGATCTAATACCAAACCTTCCATAGCCATAGGAGGGGTTGTGCTCTCAAAACCTTCACCAGTAGTCCCATAATCCATTGGGCCTAGTGAGCGATGTTCCATGAAAAAACCATGATTTCTCTAGATAAAATCTACATCTAGACTTCACTCCTTGTGAATCCGTCTCTTAAGACTAAGAGCTTGAAGACCATTTATGGACTTCGCATGGTAGCCAGTGATCTTGTGCCCAAGCTTGTTACATCTAAAGCATTGCTCTGGAAGCCCTTTGTAATTTAGGTATTGTAGCCATGAACCCATAGAAGAATTAATACGAATCATGTGCAACAGAGGTCTAGAGATATCCACCATGGCACACACCCTGGTGAATTATCTTAGAGCCACAGAGGAAGCATCCTCAACCTTGATAAAAGTTCTGACATGGTTGATCAGGGATTCAATTAGCCCCTTATTGCGCATAACCAAAGGTAAGTTGTAAAGCTGTATCTAGATCAAAATGGAAGTGATTCACACATTTGCCAGATCAAAAAAAGGGGACCAAGGGGTCACGAAAAACTAGATTTTCCATAAAACCAAGGCCCATTGTTCAGGACAAATCTGCAATCTTCATAATCTAGAAATGAAACAAGGAAGAAACCATGGTCCAACAACTCCACCGAAGGAACTATAACACTGCTCCAAGTATTTTTACTCCAAGCTAAGAACTCATCCATAGATGGCCTCTTCTCCACAGCTCTAAAAACCAATTCCTGTGAACCAATGTCAAATGAAACCTCTGAAATGTACTCATCTGAAATGTGAAAATCCATTGTCTCAGGAGCCAGATCCACCATAATGTCACCCATAAATATGGGTGGGGAAGAGTTTGAGACCTTCAATGGAAGAGGGGGGTCAGGGGCAAGGGAAATATTTTCCCCATTCCCCATAGGTGGAGCCATCCCCTGAGCAACAAAACCTAAATCGATCGAAGGGTCTGCCCTCAAAATCTAGTCCTTGCAAAAGGCATTGCAATAATGGAAAGGGTTTGACACATTTTTTCATAGCCTGAAGTTTCCATTGGTCTATTCCATCGACACCCTAGGGGGCAAATCATTGGAACGACATTCCAGATTGGAGTGGCCAACGCATCCCAAGCCTACCCTAGAAGCTCTGTGTGTGGTCTTTTTCTTGCCTCGTGCCCCCTGCTCCTATCTTGGATCATCCTTATGTGATCTCTCTCTGACGTGCCTCCCAAACTCTCCCTCCTCGCGCCGAACCTGCTCGCCTTCCATCCGCTTCTTCACTCCTTGATGTTGCAACGCAAACTCTCACATTACACCCAATGTACAAAGTATAATTATTTCTCCACCTTCAGTATTATGTTGTGCTAATAAAGCTGTGAGAGCATTATTAGATGCTAAGATATACAAGAGGAAAGGTTTATCAGAAACAATAGGTTGTAAAATAGGAGGGTTAGCTAGATAAGTCTTTAAATCTTCGAAAGCTTTTTGACATTTATAATTCCATTGAAATTTTGAATCCTTCTTTAGTAGTTGAGTAGAATGGTGAGTCCTATCCGTGAGTTGTGAAACAAATTGGTGAATGGCTTGTATCTTCCCTTGCAAACTATGAAGTTAAGATATGTTCTTAGGTGTTGGCATATTAACAATTACATCAATCTGTTTCATATCTACCTCAATACCATGATTTGAAACTATAAACCCCAACAATTTTCCACTGTCTATACCAAAAACACATTTATGGGGGTTTAATCGCATGTTATATTTCCTTATTCACTCAAAAATCTATCAGAGAGTCATGGCATGATCTTGACGATGAATAGACTTTGCCAAGATGTCATCAAAATAATCCTCTAAGATATTGTGCATGTAATCATGAAATATAAGGGTCATAGTGTGTTGGTAAGTTGCTCCTACATTCTTAAGTCCAAACAGCATGACCACCCAACAAAATGTTCCCCAAGGTGTTATAAAAGCTGTTTTATATTGATCTTGAGGGTTTATTGAAATTTGATTGTATCCTGAAAAACCATCCATGAAGGAGAGTAATTCATGGTCAGATATAGAATCCACAATCATATCAATGTTAGGAAGTGGGAAATCATCCTTCAAAGATGCAAGATTCAAATCTCTAAAATTAGTACACATTTGAATGTTTTGGCCATCAGGTTTAGCGACAACCACTATATTCAAAATCCAAGGTGAGAAGTCAATAGGGCAAATAAAGCCATCTTGTAAAAGCTTTTCTATCTCAACCTTAATGAGTAATGCAACCTTAGGATTCATCTTACGAATCTTTTGTTTAAATGGATTAGCGTCTGGTTTCAATATGATATTATGTGTTACAATCTGAGGATCAATACTAGGCATGTCTGAATAATTCCAAGCAAATAATTCAGAAAATTCTTGTAACAGTTTGGTCATTTCTTCTTTTTCTTCTGTGTTTAAAGAATCACCTATAGGGATAATTTTTTCAGTATTATCTTTCTCCATGAAAACATCAACAATCTTTCCATTAAGTAAAGTACTATGATCTAGGAGCTTAGATGATTGTGGTAACTCTTCAGATTCTTCCCCAACTTTTAAAGTAGTATTTATCATGCTAATGGGCTTTCCAAAATATGCACTATTGTTCAAACAATAGGGTAGTCCACGTTTATGATGGTAATAGGGGATATTATCATAAGCTCCCAAGAATTCCATTATCACTTCATCTGTCAAGAACATATCCAAAGGAATATCTCCCAGAGAACAACTCATGTCTATAATCTCAGGATACATAAAATTAAGCATCGATATCATATTCACATTAAGATTAGGACATCTACAAGCTTTAGATTCCTTTAAAGGATTATATCCAATGCCACTTGAGTAATGTCATGAAGCAGATTCTATAGGTACATGAATCCCTTGTTGATTAATACCGCAACCATTACCTATATAGTCACAATTCTTATAAAGGATATGAAATTGTTGACCATAGAGAGAATCCATTTCTTTGGAAGAAGGTGGGGCTTCATAAGTCTCATAATCTGTAGTGTAAGTAAAAGTATTATTTGTATTTGTTAGCAAAGAGACTTAAGGTTTCATATTTGAATATTTAGATGAGATCGATGCAACACTTGATGTTTTAGGAGTAGGGTTGTTAATTTTATATTCACCTATGGAGGAGGATGTAAAATCCAATGAACCCCAATTGTCACCAAGAAATGCATTCAATTGTTTAGACTCTTGCACAACATTATCTATGGCAAGAGGAGCTGACAAGTCAACTTTCAAGTTATTTAAGATCTTATGGTGAACAACTTATTTTTGTAATTTGATTTGTAAACAATTATCTGGTTCAGGATCAACATTAATAGTATGAAGTTTGTCTTTATAAACAAATTTAATTGAACAATGAAGGGTAGAAGGAACTGCCCCTAATGCATGAATCCAAGGTCTACCAAGAATCATGTTGTATGATAAAGAACTGGGCATGACATGAATTAGGGTAGATAAAGTCACAAGCCCAACTTGTACATGTAAAGTTATAGTGCCTAGAGACTGTCTTCCAACATTATCAAAGCCATGGATACTTATCCTATCCGGTTTAATCAAAGATGTATCAACTTTGATCTTATGTAATATATTGATGCCACAAACATTAAGAGCTGATCCATTATCAATCATAACTCGTTTAATCATTTTCTAATCAAAGGATCATACTGATTTTGAACTTCAAGAGATGGCAACTCATGTTGTTGAAACAAAATGTCTATTTTTGTCGCATGCATACAATCTAAAAGAGCTGCTACATCATTTGGCTTGACAGCAGGTGGTACAATCACCTTTTGTAAAGCTTCTTGGAGCATTCCATGGTATGTAGGTGAAGTTTGTATAATTTCCCGAAGAGAAATCTTTGCAGGAGTAGCACGAAGCTGCTCAACAAGATTATAATCTTGACCAACTTCATGTGTTAAATGTGGTGCTTAAGGAAGCATCGGTTGAGAAGCTGGTAAAGATATTAGAATGCTTGGTTGTTTTTTGCTTTGTTTATTACTCTGAGTATTATATGTATGAGCAACCACAATATTACTAGGTTGTGAATTTTGATGTGTTATTTGTTTAGCATAGTTATAAATGTAATCAGGAGATCGAGAAGAAGGTGGAAGACCTCTAATAGTGAGCACCAGTTTAGAAGATGGTTGAACCACATTTGAACACAAGGTGACCACTATTTTTAGTTTCACAGGTTCTTCTTGAGGTTTAGGAACATAGATTGCATTTACTAATCTTTGAAACGATGGTTTAGGAGTTGTAGTGGAATGTTCAATTGAGATAAAGTCCTCAAGGGCTTCATCTAACATATTGAAGTCATCACAACTAAACGACTCATCATATACATGAAAATCTTGTAAAAAGTAATCTGCCATTATAACATGCTCAAATTAACCCAAGACTTAAATGTAAAATGATATAGCACAAACTTTGTCAAAATGAAATAGAATAGCACTATGCAAAACACAAAGTTGTAATTTCAAACTCTTTTAATGAAAGGATAAAGAAAATCATTCAAGTTTCAATGCATACACTTTCATAAAAGAGGGTTTGCAATCTAAACATGATTTAGGACAACAAACTAATTCAGATATGATGTTATAAAGGATACAAATTCTTTTAAAGCACGGGTTCACCAAAATGTTTAGTGTGAAAAAGTAGGTGTCCTTAAAACCAAATTAAGTCCAATTCTTTCACCAACTAAACATTGGGAAGATAAGAACTGAGCTTGGGGTCAAGCTACATATTTCTTATACTTTCCTTTATGCTAACTAGGTCTGATCAAGTGTTTAGATTAAGATTTCACAAGTTTGTTTTACTCACAAATCATGAAACCCTAATTACACCAACTAACTGTAATAGACTGAATTCTGACATGGATGGAGACAAATAGATTACAGAAATGTAGAGAACAAAGTACAAAGAATGTGTACCCAGGAAATAAGGCCCTGAATGAGTTGGGCGCTTGCCTTGAAGTCCTACAACTTTTTGACAGTGAAAATCTTCTATACTAGAGATCTGACCACCTTCAGAGACTTCTAGATCCTAACGAACATGTCTAGGTGGACTAGGGTGCCCACTCTTTAGTCTTGAAAGTATCACGATCCAGAAATACAAAACTCTGTGACGACTGTATCTGTAATATCCATCTTCCTGTCACTCCTTTTTGCCATATCCTGTCGAACACGATCTGCACCTACAAAAGGAGGAGAAAGATGTTTGCAACTATATAAGATGTTTGCAACTATATAAGAGTTTGCCTCAGTCAAGCCCCATTTTTGGTATTCCTACCTCAAAAATTGCCAATGATAAAGATCTGCATAAGTGTGTGCTCATCTAACAAATGTGTATGCAGAAATATAAAACCCTAGATGACTCAAGCATAAAGGGAAGATCAATAACTTGCTTCAACTCAATGAAAAAACACAACTTCACCTCAAGGAGATGAAAGAAATGAAGACTTGCATGAACAAGAAGGCAAGGCAGCGACTTCTACAGAGGACTCCCGAGCTCGATGTTGGAGGCTTCAACCCTTCTTCTGATCATGCAAAAGGTGTACAAACCCTAGGAAGAGCAAGATAGTCTCAAGATCTTGATTCCTAATCTCCATCCATTGTCTCCATGATAGAAAATTCAAATAACTTCAAGAGCTTCAACAAATCACTGATCTTCAATGGATATTTCAAAATTTGAAATAATGTCTCAACATCGTGCGAAAACCAAAAAATTGAAAATAGAATCCTGAGATGCATGACGGGAGATGACACCCCGCCAAGATTAAAAATCTTGAAAAATGGGGTAGGACTAGGGCGCAAGTGCCCCAGTCTAGTCCCCTATTTTCCTGTCAGATTTGCATCTAGGAGGTTCCAGGGACCCAAAATCTAGATTCCATTTTCAAGTTTAGTCAATAGTTATCTCATAATACAACACTTTTTCAATTAGACATATGTTAGTCAGGGTTTTAGGAAGGCTAAAAATAAAGAGGTTAAAAGGACACCAAAGGAGAGGAGCTACAGGAGGACAATTTCTGACGTAACGGGATGGTTTTTCAGGTGGCCCCTTTGGATTCTTCTTTTATTGTATGTCTTGATGGTTGTTACCATTTGGAAGTGTAGTGACTGAATTTATAAATAATTTTCTTGGAATAAAGTTTAATTTTTACCCCTTTAAAAAAACTATTTCATTGTTCATCAATAAAAAATTGTAGTTCCTTGTGTGTGTGTGCTCACTTGTATGTGAGCGTATGGGTGGGCATTACACCTTTAACCAAGAGTGGTAGGAAATGAAGAATGCACTCAAGAGATTACAAAATGGGACACAACAAAAATAATACAAATTTAAAGACCTTTCTCCCTATCCCTTTGATCGTTCCATCACAATGGTGCCCTTTCCCACACACTTCAAATTCCAAAATTTTATAAGTACAAGGGAAAAGGAGACCCCCGAGACCATATCAAATAATTTTTCATGGCGTGTTAAGAGGTCTCCTATAATGACATGTACCTATTACACCTCTTACCTTAAAGTCTAGGTAGGTAAGCCTTGGAATGGTTCATGCACCTACACCAAGGATCTATCACCACCTTTTCCGACTTATCCAAGAAGTTTGTTGTGCATTTATCCTATAACGTCGAGCATGAAATCACCATGTTGGTCCCATGCAACGCAAAATTGTGATCTCCTTTTCACCCAAGTAACATTCATTTACCAAAAAGTTATTATTTTCTTAACAACTATAAAGTCCTCATATAATATTTAATGCATTTTAAGGTAAATTATTCGAAATAAAAATAAATTAATCCATTTTCCATATATTGAATAAACGTTAAAACATAACAAATGACATTGTACAGCCAAATATTTCATCAATAAACTTTAATAACAATCAATTTGCAACTCAATATCTAGGAGGATCTGCAACAAAAAATCACCTAAGTCCTGTGTTGTTCAACTGCGAGGCTCCCAGCCACTTACTTGGGCCTCTTGCTTACTACCACTGAAGTCTCTTCTGACTATTGGAATGGGCTATTGGAAAGAATACAGAGGAAATTGGTAGGGTGGAAAGGAGCCCTTCTAAGTCAAGCAGAGAAATTCCAACTCCTTAAAGCTTCCCTTCAAAGTATGCCAGACTACTCCTTAAGTCTGTTCAAAATTCCTAAGTATGTGGCGGAGAAGATCAAGAAAATCCAAAAGAATTTCCTTTGGTCTGGAGTGGAGGAGAAACAAAGAATTGCTCTAGTTGGGTGGGACAAGGTTTGTAGCCCTAGATACCAAGGGGGATTGGGATTGAGAAGAATTCAGCTTATGAATTGTGCCTTCTTGTCCAAGGTGGGGTGAAACCTTATTCAAGGTAATAAAGACTGGGGGGATATCATGGTGGCTAAGTATCTCAATGGGGATTGGGTTAGCAAGCTGCTCTCTGATGTTGGATTACCCAAAGGCTCTATCATTTGGAATGGAACCCTCAAGACCCATGGCCTCCTTCGCCAAGGAATCTGGTGGAAGATTGGAGATGGCAGGGATGTTAACTTATGGGAGGACAGATGGCTAAAGGATAAGCCACTCAAAGAGCTGGAGTATGGCAGAATTGTAGATAAGGCCTACAGATTCTTTGGTCCCAAGGTGGCTAACTACTTAAGGACTCACAGGGGATTTAGGAATTGGAAGGATATGATAGAATGTCTCTCGGAACATGATGAGGATAGGATGTTAGCTATTCAACTTCAAAGGGACTTGGAGGATTTTAGACTCCCTCTCTTCCCAAAGCAGGATTAGATGATCTAGGACAAGGACAACAAAGGCTTGTTCTCTATTAAAAGTGCTTATGGCCTGCTGTTAGACATTGGTGAAGATAGGTTTTGGGGGAAAGTTTGGATTCCTAAACTTCTTCCTAAAGTTAATTTCTTTTGGTGGACCTTGATACACAATAGAATTCTGACCCTAGATAATCTAAAAAGGAGGGGTTTTCAAATTCCAAGTAGGTGTGTTCTCTGTGGAACTGAAGAAGAGATGAGCAAACATCTCATCCTTCACTGTAGTTTTGCTTGGGAGGTATGGGGCTTAATCTTTTAGAATTTTAATAAATGTTGGACATTAAATAGTAATCTTGCTACCCTGACCTGGGATTGGAGGCCCCCTTCAGTCTGGTGCTCTTGGTGACCAAGGAGCTCTGGTTACAAATTTCACCCCACTTGGCCTAGAACCTTTGGAAGGAATGCAATAATAGGGTTTTTAGAGAGAAATTTAGAACTCCCATGGAAGTTTTCCAGAGTTGCCTCAAACTGCTGGCAGAGAAGATCAACTCTTGCAGCTTTAAAGCAGCAAATAGAGCCCCTGGATGGGAAGAACAATGTCTGTTAAAACATTGGAACATCAGCCCTGGTACTTGCCATATAGATGATTCTAAAAGGCTTGCTAGAGCCAAGACTAGGTGGGTCATGCCTCAAAAAGGATGGTTTAAGCTCAACTTTGACGGAGCTACCAAGGGGAACCTGGGGGTGGCTAGCAAAGGAGGAATCATAAGAACTGATAAGGGAGCCTTTGTGGTTGCCTACTCTGGAGGCATTGACTTCAAGAGTAACAATGAGGAAGAAGCCTTAGCCATCCTATGGGGTATTAAATTTGCTATCTCCTTGAACATCAGACTCCTTCATGTGGAGGGGGACTTGAAGTTAATTGTTCATGCTGCCTTGGCTTCAGCTCAGTTTGGGTGGAATTTGGCTGAAATTATGGGGGATATCAAATTACTCCTTAATGGGTTTGAGAAGTTTAAGATCTCTCACATATACAAGGAAGGAAATGTTGTTGTCGATGCTATGGCAAACCCAGGCAACGGTAGCAAAGGATGGTGATGCTGTATGACTTGCTTGCCCAATGAGATTCATACTCTCATAAAGAAAGATGAAGATAACAACAAGAATTAGGTGGTTCAGGGCTGTGACCATCCTCTTCCTGTGGCTGGGTGGTGGCGGGGGCTTTGCGTATTTCATGGAGATCCATTTAAATAGGATCGAGGTTGATGGTGTTGGATGGGTCAACAAGTCTGGCGGGGAGAAAATTTTGAATTTTCAAAATCAGATGGGCAGTAGGGATAAATTTAAGGACCCCCCCCCCTAAATACCTATAAAATCCTAGTGAATCCTAGCTCGAGGCCATAAAATTTTTGGCGAATCTATGCCTATTTTTGAAAAAAATAATAATTTCATTGGCAAATTTTTTCAAATTTGTCGACAGTGGTTTTTTTGCTAGCGAATTGTATATAGATTTGAAAAAAAAAGAATTTCCTTGGTGAATTATAGTTGTATTCCAAAAAAATAAATAAATTAGGTGGCGAATTATAGTTGTATTCCAAAAAATAAAATAAATTAGGTGGCGAATCATATAGATATTAAAAAAAAGTAAAATAAATTATTTGGCGAATGTGCTGGCAATTTATTTGAAAAATCGTGTGGCTGGCAAAAATATCAAATGCCAAATTATAATGAATAATTTACTTGGTGAATTTATAGATTAAAAAATATTTACATTTAGATCGATGGATAGTCAGTATCAGAGATCAACATCATCAGTTCTATTTTGGGTTGCAGTTCTGACACCCCCATCTTTCTCCATAAAGTCTCTCGAATAGAGACAAGTGTCAACAAAGGAATAATTTAGATTAACAAAAAATGAAAATAACAATTCATGTATTGAAAATAATTGAAATATAGAGTAACACAAAAATTTCCTATCAACAACACAAAGTTTGCAAAAAGATCCTAAATGCATCAACAGGCTTGGTATATATAGCCTTGTCATAAAATAACTATCTTTGAATTAATAACAGCTTCTTGGGGACAACCGATTTAAAACATAAAATAATAATAAGTCTTTTGCCACAAGAGTATCTAGAGCATGTTTAAAGAAATAACATAAAAATAAGAAATGCCATCACGTGGCAGCAGTTTGGTCTTCGTCCCGAGCAGCAGTCGAACCCACCTAAGCTGATGCTCTTAGTTTCACCTTGTACCTCCTATACCTGGTAATGATGGGATTTAAAATCTTGTCACTTGGTCCATAGGTAATGTTTGCCCGAAGTTTCCACTTACTTATAATTTTGTCTGCATCTGTTAGTCTCTTATAAACATCATCAATTTCATGCTTGAAAGGTTTGAGATACATTACTATATGTCCAAGCTTCCCTAGTGATTCACCATTAACTACATCAGCACCAACAAGCTCTTTAAAAAGCATCTTCTTAAAATTTTGTTTTACTTCCTTGACATCAAGCAAGTTGAAGTTCTTTCTACTTTTATCTAAAATCTCTACATCTATTATACTACAATTGTTTTTAAGATCAACCATATCAGTGTGACATTGATTCAAAATTCTTCTTATTTGTCCACTAAAATCCCCTAGAACACACCTCTTCCACTCTAGTGCATCTAGCCAAGACACAGAATCATTCTCATTTGGATCATTAATTTTTTTTAGCTACAAGAATATTTGCATCAATTTCCATCATATCTTTTATCTCTGTAGACATCGTGAGCAGATTACTATCTTCCCTCTTTATATTTTGTAACTCTGCAACTAACCGTTTCCTTTTATCATAAATGAGGGTATATAGTTTCATGACCTTCTTGATGTACAACAAACCATCAATAATGAGTTGCTCTACCCATTGCTCGATGGCCTTACCTAGAGTTTGATATCTCATGATTTGTTGCAACATGCTAGGATCCATTCCATCAACAAAAACACTAGGAGTTGCATAAGAGGATTGAGAAGTACTATTCAAAATAGATTGAATGAAAGATGTCAGAGAATTCACCTTGGCTTGTAGCTTTACGTTCTCCTATTGCTGAGATTTAACTCTCTTTGCTAGCATGCGTTGAGAGAATTTTGCATGATATAAATCACCTTCCACTATAGGAGGACCCATGCGAATCTTGGTCATATTGAAATCCACTTCTGTGACTTCATTTTCATTTTTATCCCCGATGGGGTCTGCAATCTCCAAAATCCTATGCCCTAAGGAATAATCCATTACCATCCGAGACATCCTCTTAGCCTTCTTAGGCTTAGGTGTAGGATGCAATAATTTAGCTACAGTGTTAACGTTAGTGTCTGCCATTGGGGCATGTCTCTTGATCCTCTTTTTCTCAACAACTTTCTTTAGCCAAAAAGGAGAAGACAAAACTGTACCACACTCACTTGCACCAAGGGACAACTCTGTGTGGCTGATTAGGAGTATCTTGCATAGGAATTTCATTTGATACGGGGGAGGCTAGAATCTCAAACAGGGAATGAAAAGTACTATCATCAGTAATCTGTTAAAAAATGGAAGAATCATTACCAGGTGAAGGAGACATAGGAGAAGTCATGTGATCTACCTGCAATTGTTGTAAAGCATCCAACTTCTTTTTTTCTTATGGTTTCATGAATGCGGATTGACCATCCTGTTCACATACACCTTTTAGTTTCCTATTATCTTCAGGCTGGTCTCCATCCCCACCACTACCAAATTGGGAACCAACTCTGTGATGACTTCTCTCCACAACAGTTGAAGTTTTCTAAATTTTGGAGGCTTGGGAGGTTCCTTGCTCTCTTGTTCTTGATTCTTTATGCATAGAAGAAGAATTAGTGTGCTCTCAAAATTTCCCATTAAGCCACCTCTCGGTCTTCTCCAAAACAAAGGATGACCAGACCTTAATATCAGGATAATAGTTATTTGCACATGCAACAACCAGGTCTAGACATTGCACAATGAGTGGGAAACCCCCAACAAGAGCTAACCTGCTTATTAGGATTTTCTTAGCTATAGGTGACTTGGATTTTTGCTCTAATCGAGCCCATAAATCCTCCAAGTCCAAATCTATATATTTTAGCTCGGTATCCTTCACCTTAGCTAAACTATTCTCAATAAACAAAAGCTTGATCTTTACTTGTTCGAGAAACCAGTAATCAAAAGATTTTTTAACTGCTAAGGGTGCCAAATAAATCTCTAGAAGATTTGGGGTAAACAAACAGTCCAGACTCATGAAAAAATAATTGTTCTTCCCACGCAGTTGACTTAAAGTATTCATATTTATCACTATAAGAAATGGGCAAGAAAGAGCACCAATTAGCTAACCTGGTTGCGAATGCCCATGTTCAACACCTATAGAAGACGTAGTCCAAAGTTCCTCCAAAGTACACCAGTGAAAATGCAGAATAAGGTCGGTGCGAGGGTTGCAAACCTAATAAAAAGTTTCCATAAATTGCATTGATTTCGGTGGCATGTATTATTGTACGATTCATAAATGAGCTGCGTAAATTGCCTTTCAAAAAATGTGCAATTGTGCTTCTCACAACATTCCTTATTTATTACGAAAGTATAGATGTCACTTCTGCCACGCATGTCAATAAATGGAAAATATTCTAAATTTCTAATAGTTTTTGATCGTCAGATGATCGTAGATCGACGACACAAGTTTTATTTCAAGCCAAAGTACTAATACACCCAAAATTCTACATAAAGTCTCTGGAATAGAGACAAGTGGACTGTGTTGTATGCCATGTGGTACATCATGATTACAATGTGATGTTTCAGGTACATCGCAAAATTAAGAGGTAGGCCCATCTTCACAGTTGAGGGCTTGCACTCTACTGCCACCTTGACCTTTATACAATAATCAATATAAATATATTTATATTTTATTTTTATATATATCTCAACCATTGATCTAATAATATCTAATGGCTCCTGGTTGATTCTAGAGGATTTTGTTGGCAATGTGTAGCATTGGAGATCTACCTTCCGGAATTGAACTACAACCGTTCATCATTTGTTCATCAAACGACGAAACAAGTTACAAGTGGAACAATTTTCTATGATGGTTGACCTTCTGGTGGTCACATCAGTCACCCAAGGCGATCAAGTGGATGCAAAATTCAAGATTTGTAAAGGGAGCCAATGTACTTTTCAATGTGAGATGTCAAGTCCATACGTGTAAGATGACAAGTCTATAGGAGGATTTCTTGAATTGGATGCCCAAACGCTCTCAGAGCATGATATGATTCTAAAGTGACATTTTGACATCTAGAGATTTATTTGTAGGGTTAGTAAGATAGATTGACGGATAGGTAATGATTTTTTGAATTCCCAATTTCCCAGCAGTCATGGCTATAAAGGGATAGAGAAAGTTGCTTTCGACAATCAATTTCAACTTTTGGTTGTTCCTTGTTAGCTAATTTTGGGAATTATTTAGTTAGAATGCAGTCTTTTTTGGTAGAGGAAAGGGTTAGAATGCTTATGCAGTTGGGTTGTTATCCTTACCTTAAAGGACCTAGTTCTTGTAAGATGAAAAAAATGAGTCATGGGAACTCCATGTATGACATGGGAGGATCTGGAAAGATAACAACTAGCTACATGGGAAATAAAGAGGAAGGAGAATGGTGCCTTCTGACATCATTCTTCTTTGAGTGCAGCTAGAAAGTGCCTTGGCTCCCGAGGCAAATGCATCTAGCAACATTGTATGCTAGATGGTCTTGCATCTATCTGATGGGTTGTGGTTAGTGTTCTCTCCCAATCCATTGATGCATCTTTCTGACAACCTAGTGATGGATTGTGGATAGTGGTCTCTCCCAATCCATTGGTTCATGTGTCCGGCAGCCAACTTAGTATGATGTTTCTTCTGGCTTCCTTCCATACAATCCAAACTGTAGAAGGCTTCTTCTTTCACCATGTTAGCTTTTTTGCTTAAATTTGGACGAAAGCCCCATTTTTATTCTTGATTTCATTCACATATTCTTCTCGGTCCAGTGGCCAGGGCTCAAGCGAAGCTTTCTTCTTCATCGTGTTGTAAGAAAAATATGAGGGAAATATACAGTGTTCAGTTCTCTATCAACTGGAAATATTTATCCAACGAGGGGCCAAGGGCTTCTTCTTTCACCATGTAACCTTTATTATAAAGGGATGTCATCTTTGTGTTGTCATCTTTCTGTAATAGTTAAAGTTTTTTGACTTAATAAAATGAGAGATGATTCTAATTCTAATTTGTTAATTTCATTAATTGCACACATTGTTAATCTCTTTCTTGAAGGATTCAAGGAATGATTTCATTAATTACATGCAAAAGAGTTTAAGACATTCCTTATTTATTACGAAAGGACATATGTCACTTCCGCCGTGCATGTCAATGAGGCTTAAGTTCTATTTCAGGCCAAAGTACTGACACACCCAAATTTCTATTTTTCTACAGTTGAGGGCTTGTGCTCTACTGCCACCTTGACCTTTATACAATAATTAATATAAATATATTATATATTTTATATATATCTCAACCTTTGATCTTTAACATCTAACGGCTCCTAGTTGATTTCAATTTCCAGAGGATTTTGTTGGTAATGTGTACCGTTGGAGATCTACCTTTGGGAATTCAACTACAACCATTCATCATTTGTTCAATGGTTCACCAAACGGTGGAACAATTTACAAGACTACAAGTGGAACAATTTGCTCTATCATTAATTAGAGTCGTACTATTGATTTCATTGAAAGTGCCACTTAACCAACTAGATTAGCTAATGCCAATTGAGTTCATTAATGGCAAGTGACATACCGCATAGATTAGCCAATGTGAATTTCCAGGGTATGACAGAGTCAATTAAATGGAGTTGCTTGTTATTTATTACCCATTTGTCACGATAGTACATGTCATGTATATATGATAGTGTTTATTGTTTCAACCTTATATTGCATTATTAAGTTTCAGATAGTAGAAGAATCAATAAACTATAAAATTTCAAAGTAATGGCTTTCATTACAGCAGTTGTGCGAAGAAAGTAAGTTACCAAGTACTTATTTTGTGATCATTCATGATTTTGAATTTAACTGTGTGATAGAATTCTCAGTTCATAGATGTAGAATAGTAATAAGAATGATGGAAATTTGGATAATTTTGTTTGTGTGTGGCTATGCAGGATGTTATTGCTTTGCATGTCTTGGAATGAAGAAATACGAGCATTCGTCAAGTAGAATAAATTGTGTCAAGAATTGACACTTTTAACATTTGCAAATGATGCATTCTATTCTGGGTGGTGGGTTGAATCTCCCACACATGCATGCATGTATGAGAAACTGGAAATTCGGATTGACGCATGGAATTGGTATTGCAACTCAATTGCTAGTGACCTCGAGAAAATCAATTTAATTCTCCTTTACTGGCCTTATCGTTACCCATACCTAGTGGTTTCTTATACATATAAAGCAAGGTTATATAGTAAATCATTGACTGTCATTGTGAATGAGGACATAATTGAATTTGTAACAGAGCCATTGTCTGTTAATAGGATAATTATGGACTGCAGTGAAATATTCATTAAGTGTAGTCGAAAAGAGGAACCAAAAATATTTTGGAGGATCAAAGCAAGGTTTGAAGGTCGAAGGATAGGAGTTTTGTTTGGAACTTTGAGGTTGGTTAGATGGTAAACATGAGTTTTCTACAGTCCATGACAGTATTGCATGAAGAGCTTCTAGATTCAACAGTCTGTGTGTGTTTTTTGCATCTGTTATTGTTAGATGTTGGTTAGAAACTTAGATGTTCATGTACGATGTAATTCCCCAATCTTTTTTGAAGGGTAATGTTAAATTTTAATAAAAAATATAGAAGTAATTACGGTTTGAAATTGACATGAGTTTAATGGCAAATTGCAATGTACACAGATCATAGATGGTTCAAATTTTCAATATTAAAAATTTAAATAACATTCATCACATGGAAAAAGAAATGAGTTCAATGGCAATGCATAGCGATGTATACGAAGGGCAAAGATAAATGGATGTGTTATGTCAATTCAAAATTTTATGGTTTTTATGTTATCACAATTCACTCTACAAAATCTCCAGGTAAAAACAGTACAACTGGTGTTGTCTAAGGTGTTTAGGGTTTATCCTTCTAATTGATCATTGACCTATGTAGTCAGTTTCCCCAACTTAAGTTGTTATTTTATCCCCTTGGTGGTGGTTATTTTATCATATATTATATTAATATCAATACTAATACTAATACTAATACAATATATAATATAAATTAATAAGATATGATGTTAATCATATTATATAATACAATATAATATAATAATAGTTATATATTGTTAATAATTATTGAAGTAGCAGTACTTTTCCCAGACATTAAATGGCTCTCCTGCGAGAGCTTCTGACAACCTTGCCAACATGAGGAATAATGAATTATAATTATTAATGACAACACGAACTGAAGATTGACGCTACAAAAATATAGATAACAAATACATGCATCTTTCACCTAAGGCGTGTGTTCATTAACGCAGTTCGTTTAAATCCTAGAGGTCTCCAACAAAATGGCACTCGTCTGGCTTGTTCAAAACACAGGATGGAGACTCCGATAAGGCTCCGCTACAATAAGCACCAGGTCACCATTTTGGGTCGTATCACAAATTACAGATTGATGATCATTTGTAAGCATTAGAACAGACTCTTCATTGAGGCAGTGAAGATGGTCCTAGGTAAAGACTTCTTGGTCTCAGAGGACAGATACAAGGTAAATACAGACATTTCCTTGCACTTTTTGGCTTCTTTGTTTGACCTGGGAGAGGCAAAGGTGGATGCATTGGTGATTCTATGGGAGGTATTCACTCCCGATATTCTTGTAGATGATGTAGATGTGGTGGTTTTTGTAGAATTGGGGGTCGGGATCCCGTGGCCGAGGGACCTGGAGAAGCTGCAGCAGGAAGAGGAGGGCGTAGCTAGGCAATTATTCCTGCTAAACACGAATGAGAAGCAATTGGGAAGGCATAGGATTTAGGTGGATCGTGGGAGAGACTTTCTTTGGTTGGAAATTAGAATCGACAGAGAGGAGACTTCGGTATGGATTGATCACTTCGTAACCACTGTGAGTGTGGGGGAATTCTACTGGCTATAGGAGTGGTCGGGCTCCCAGTCCCGGGGCCACTTTTTTGGTAATTGCCATGATGGGGACCGGGGTGGTAGGGTGGCAAGTTTTCGAGCTGGTGGTTGGTGCTGTGTGTTTTTGGAGCCTGGGCTGGTAGATTAGAGGGCTAATATTAGGAATTTTCTTGACACTATATTTGTTTTTTGGCACAATGAGTGCTCTTGTATTAATCTGCGAAGAGCCCTCTAGGCTTGAACTGAATGTAAATCTTTTTGACATTTTGTATTAATATAATTTCCTGCACATGGTGCGGTTTACCGATCAAAAAATGTGTTTCTATCCTTTTTTTTTTTAAATAATGCACTTGGCAAACTTTTTAACGTGACTGACGACGCTGGTGCGACATGCCCTCCAGCTCCATGTGAATGCTTTTGCTCGAAGCAATGAACTGGTGAGGCCACAACAAGGGGGACCTCATCCCCTAACAAGAACACTTCAAACCCGCGAACTTGTTGGCCCAGCAAAGGCATAAAGCCTTGCAAGCTTGTTGGCCCAGTGGGGGTTTGAACTCTGGTGGCCGCCACTACAACCGAGTGACTTAACCACCAAACCACGCCGTCATCGGCATATATTTCTATCCTATTATTATAATTATTTTTCGATGATTAATTACTTTCTACATTATTATTGATGTGTTTATTTTATTCTATTAGTTATTATTCAATTA